>CAIGQW010052715.1:3904941-3943434 GCA_903798125.1 Danio choprae | reverse complement strand
ACACTATATTGCGGTTATCATCGCTGAGCCCCTCATTGGATGTATATATATAGCTGCTTGTGGAAAGCACAAGTAAACTTGAATTAAGATTAAAATTATTTATTATCTGTACAAGTAAACTTGAATTAAGCTGAAATGTGTTGCACTTCTTATTCCAGTCTATCACTGACTTAATGAGTCCAGTTGAAACTTTATTTTGCTATTATTTTGTAAAGGAATCTAATGTGTGAATTGTTTTTGCTTTATTTGACAGGAACCATTTAGTTTGACTCCTTGTATCTTGTCGCCATGGCTTGCAGAGCATTACAAACGCTCATATGTGCAGCTATGAGAAACACAACCCTTCCGCCTCTGTTTCAACAGCCTATTAAAACCTCTGATGTTGGAATGGGGGACTGACTCAAGGTTTTTGCATATTGAAGCATGGACTTGCACCATGTCCTTTCATTTATTCGATGGGAGGCGTGGTATAGAGAGGTTAGTGCATAAACTCAAGCAGTTTCATTCATTTGTAACTTTTTCTGTCCCTTTAAAGGACCACATACTAAGGTGACTGTTGTATTTAATAATCATGTACTTGGATTCGAACTGGAGAGCAAAACAAAAATTGTTTACCGATGTTAATGAAAGATCAAATATATACCTATAAACTTTATGGGGCGCCATCACGGAAAGCGGTCTCATATCTAAATGTCACTTTTTACGACACTCCAATAAAAAGGCAATTAGGAGACAAACAGCAGGCATGCAAAGTTTGCTTTGATTACAGATTAATGTCTTTCCTTGTCAAGGAAAACAGGCACATCCTAACCTAGACTTAATGCGACACAGAATCAAAGACTAATATTTGGTGAGATTTTTTGTAAACTAATTTGTGATTGGACATTTTTACTAATCATTTAATTTGAAAAGTTACATTTTTTCTGCTAAAAGCACTTGTGCCAGCTATATACTTTTCATAAGCATAGAGGGGTTGCTGCTTTCATCAATAATTATTAATGGTAAGGGATTTTAACATCTGTGCCACCATAAAATGGCAGTACTAAAGTGAGCTTACAGAGTGATGGCTGAGATCAAGCTTTTGTTGCGAGGCTCTGAAAAGTGAAGTATCAGGAATCAATTATAATGATTACTAGATGATAATGCTGTTACTAGCACGTTTAAACATCTCAACAATGACTGGTGTATAACCTTTGATAATTGTGTTAACTTGTGAGACTAATTATTGACTTGTTTCTGGAAAGAAAAACACTTTTAAAGCAGTGATTAATCAGTTACCCAATTTCACAAACACCCAGTTTGATCTTTAAAAATCTGGAACTGTTCAAAGGTCTTTGTCTCTTTTTCAGGAATTGTCTTAAAAGCCTCATCAGCACATGGGTCCTTCATCATTGGAAGCCATGGAGGAGGACCTAAACTCTGTGGCTGTGGGTCCGCTAAAACGCAGAGTACGGCAGAGGAGAGGAGTTCGTGAGATTATCAAGACCAAGCTACAACGAAACCTCTCCTGCTCAGGACCTAAAATAAAGAGCACTCTAACAGGATTTTTCCCTGTAGTTAAATGGCTTCCGAAGTACAAAGTAAAGGAGTACATCTGGGGAGATCTGATGTCTGGGCTCATAATTGGCATTATATTGATCCCTCAAGCCATTGCATACTGCCTTCTGGCCGGCTTGGATCCTATCTATGGCTTGTACACATCATTTTTTTCCAACATCATATACTTTTTTATGGGGACATCAAGACATGTTTCTGTGGGGATCTTCAGCCTCATGAGTCTAATGGTTGGACAAGTTGTGGACCGTGAGGTCTACCTTGCAGGCTTTGATTTAAATGAAGACAGTACAAAAAATGCATTTGGGTTTAATGACACTAATGAAACCAACATCACCTTTGTCAACTTGAAGATCATGTCACTGAATATGGAATGTGGAAAGGAATGCTATGCCATTAGCATCGCTACAGCTTTAACATTCCTTGCTGGAGTCTACCAGGTACGTACAGAATCCTAAATCACCAAATGGGTAGGTTTAAGGCCCTGTGAACACTTGGTATTAGCTATGATTCCATCCAAAGATGCAAGTCAAATTCATGCGCAAAACTGGAATATCGCATAAAATGAATCTTTTCTTTATTTAATAAATTACTTGTGCCTCAAAAGACAATGGTAACACCCAATAAGCGTGTGGTGTCGTTTGAAGGCATGAGACACGGAGCACAGACACTATTGACAATTCTGGAGGTAATTAATAATATAATTACACTAATACTGAAATGATTAAGGCCTTTTAGAATGACCAAAACAACATTTCAGATGTTTTACAATGTGGTCAGCCTGCTGGTTTGTCCATTCACATGCATCATGAGTGGGTGGATGCATGTATCAAACTTTTCTGATCTTTCGATCTAATGTTGTGAAATAAACTTCTGATTAAATTATATTAAACATATTTAAACACAATATATTTATATTTAAACAAAACTAGACAAAAAAATTATATGAACAACTGCTTCCTACTGCAAACCTATGCTGAACTCTGGGTTTGTGTAAAAACAAATGACAATTTAAACTAATTTTCCCAAATTTGTGTTTATGCATTTTTACTGTTTGCTGCTAAAAAATGTTTGTGATGATTGTGTGCTTGCAATTGGATTTCATGCGCCTGGCTCATAATCATTACATCTCCGAATCCTTAAGAGGACAATGGCCAAGTTGAAAAAGTTTAGCTTCACTTTTCTATGGTGGAAGAAAGTGGGGACATGTCATCCATCTATTTCTTCTTACAGTCTAGGGTTCGATCACATTCAACTCAAAATATTCTTAATGTCATATACTTAGTGTTTTTGCTACTTTACTGTTTGCTGCTAAAAAATGTTTGTGATGATTGTGTGCTTGCAAAAGGATTTCATGCCCCTGGCTCATAATCATTACATTTCTGAATCCTTAAGAGGACAATGGCCAAGTTGAAACCGTTTAGCTTCACTTTTCTACAGAGGAAGGAATTGGAGACATGTCATCCATCTTTTTTTTTTTTACAGTCTAGGGTTGGATCAAATTCAACTTAAAAAAGTCTTAATATCATATACTAGCATTGTCCACTTGTGATTTGATCAATATAAACACACTAATACCAAGTATGAACAGGGCCTTAGACTTTCTACTATTATACTATTACTTGTACTATTCATTTACAAAAATACAATTGAATGGCTCAAGAAATAATATTGATAATATTGACCCCAATGTGTGTTTTTTTTTATCCTTAGGTGCTGATGGCTTTTCTTAGGCTTGGGTTTGTGTCTGTTTATCTCTCTTCTCCTATGCTTGATGGCTTTGCCACGGGGGCATCTTGCACTATTCTCACAGTCCAGGCTAAATACCTGCTTGGCCTTAAGATCCCTCGACACCAAGGCTACGGCACCGTGGTGGTCACTTGGATCAACATCTTTAAGAACATCCACAAAACCAATTTCTGTGACTTGATAACAAGTGCCATTTGCATCATAGTACTGCTTGCAGGAAAAGAGATCCAGGATCGCTACAAAAAGAGCTTAAAGATACCACTGCCTATAGAACTGGTGGTAGTAGCAGTTGCCACAATAGTTTCCCACTTTGCTGATCTAAACGGTCAGTTTAGTTCCAGTATCTCAGGTGCCATTCCAACTGGTTTCATTCCTCCAAAAATGCCAAGCATTGAACTTATGCCCAGGATAGCATGGGATGCAATTCCATTGGCGGTCATTAGCTTTGCCTTTACGGTTTCTCTATCAGAGATGTTTGCTAAAAAGCATGGCTACACGGTTAGACCCAATCAAGAAATGATTGCGATTGGGTTCTGCAACATAATTCCTTCATTTTTCCATTCGTTCACTACAAGTGCTGCTCTTGCGAAAACCATGGTGAAGGACTCTGCAGGTTGCCAGACTCAGGTCTCCAGCATAGTGAGTGCCTTAGTGGTTCTTCTGGTCCTCCTCTTCTTTGCACCATTTTTCTATGCCCTGCAGAAGTGTGTACTCGCCTGCATCATCATCGTTAGTCTAAAGGGTGCACTACGCAAATTTGGAGACGTCCCTAAGCAATGGCGTGAGAGCAAGATTGAGGCAATTGTCTGGCTGGTTACCATGAGCTCAACAGCTTTAATTAGCGTGGAGCTTGGGTTGGTAATCGGGGTTATTTTCTCAATGATCTGTGTTGTGGTCCAGACTCAGAATCCTAAGGTTTCGTTATTGGGGCAAATTGAGCAAACTAATGACTACGAGGACATGGAAGAGTATGACAATCTTTCGCCTGTTCCAAAAGTGAAGATCTTTCGTTTTCAGGCACCTCTTTTTTATGCTAACAAAGACTTCTTTTTAAAATCGTTATACAAAGCAACCAAACTTGAGCCATTCCTTGAAATAACCCGCAGAAGAAAGCTGGAGAAAAAAGCCAGGGTTAAGGCTGCGAAGAAGAGTGATGGAGTAGATCAAACAAATGGAGATGTTGCCATTTGTTTGATTTCTAAAGATGTGGGTTTTCATACTATCATCTTGGATTGCTCCTGCATCTCCATGATAGACACAACAGCAGTGAGCACCTTCAAAACCATTTTTAAAGACTACAAAGAAGTTGGTGTGAATGTTATTCTAGCTTGCTGCAACACCACAGTCATAGATTCTTTAAGAAAAGGCTCCTTCTTTGGGGCTGGAGACAAAGACATGGAAAGACTGTTATTTCATACCATCCACAGTGCTGTTTGTTTTGCTACTAGTATGACACAACCGGTTAATGACTCGTCTGTGTAATGTGTCCACACTTGAGGGCTGAAAAACATATTTTCTGTTTAAACATGACATTTTTGGAAAACAATCTCATCTTAAACGGGTTTATGAGATCATGATTTAATGGCTTAAAAAGCCCACTCCTGTTGGAGTCAAAATTTATATAAAAATGTATGCCACTGTATAAACTCGGGTTATTATTATACACACTGGAAAACAAAACTGTTTTTATGTTTTACACTCATTTTCTTTGATTGACATAGGATAACAAGAAAATCAAACAAAACGATGTTTATGATGTAACAATGACACACTAATCCCTTAATTTATTTGATATTTAATACCAATTGCATTTAAATAATTTGTTATTTGTAATATATAAATTAACTGGTGTAAAACTTGCCACTAACTGCCAAACAATTAACACAGGGCCATGACAATGCAGCATAGATCTGTGACTGTACATTCCCTATACTGTCTTTTTTAAATGTGAACATGTTTTTATGTTCTTCTTTGGGAAATAAAAGTGTCACCTGGAGATGTGATTTTATAATAAACCAGTGTCTAGACCTATTTTGTATCCATTTCAGTGCACTTATCGCCTCACAGTTATACTTGCTATGGTCCTTAAAACCAATAGGTTTATTTGTCAGTAAGAAGTTTTTTTCATAATTTAAATTATTAAACATTTTATATGACGATTGTTTTTACATATGTTGCGCTCAATGAATTTACTTGCATTTTAACACACATTGTATGTATAAACATATATATTTGTATATTTAATTTGATTCTGATATTTGATTCTTAACTAACCTATTGTATTGCTGGTTCTCTAATGATTAGGTTGACTAGGTGTATTGAAAACGAACAGTTGCCCAAGTGTTTGCCAAAAAGCACGCATAGAAAGTTAACCTTGCTGCTGACTGTACCTTAGTTGAAGATACTCCACAGGCTGCAGATATTGAGAGTTTTACCTCACTGATTCATCATTATTGTCGTTTCGGTTACAACAGACGTGAGTTAGGCTATTTCTTATCTATTATGTTAAGTGGCGCAAAGGCTCACGTGTTATCTAAAGGTTACTTCGACAATTTATCACACTAACTAACATCCTAAAAGTCGTGACGACAACAAAACAAACCCTCATTATCGCAAATCACTGCGCAATGTGTTCGATTCTGATAAGGTAACTATTCCGCTCCGGAACGCACAGTGGCGCACTGCTCGTGGCGATAAACGAGTCTCTTTTCATGTTGCGTTCAGTGAAGAAGAAAAGAAGACGTCAGCTGCGATTCAAATTTTACCGCTCGTCCCCTGCAGAGCGAGACGATTGTTGTTTATATTAATAAGTGATATATTTTTAATATTATTACTGACTGTGGTAATACGGTCCAACAATGAATAGTCGAAAGAGGTAAGTGTGTTTGTTACGTGGTTTCCCATACCACCAAAACAGCGCGAGATTAACTGATATGGCTGTGTCTCGTTATCTTGTGTAATGTTACTTTCTGACTTGACATAAAACATTTTTTTATATAATACAAGTTTTTTTTAAAGCTGTAATAATTAAAGCTGTAATAAAAACGTTCATTTATAAAAGGGTTGTTTACCCCTTTTGATGCACTATATTTATTTAGGTGTTTTAAAAAGGAGGTTTAAAGTACAGTTTCTAAAACAACATTAAACATTAAATACTTCAATTTTTTTCATTCTCACCCAAATAAACAAACTATATGATCGTATTCTGTTGAAGATAAAAGAAAATGAATTCTATATATTTAGCCATTTAACAGACACTTTTAGGGGGAAGTAATCAAAGCAACAAAATATGTAAATAATATACATTTTTATATAGAATTTGTGCGCGCACACACACACACACACATAGAAAGGAAAGAAAGAAAGAAAAGAAATGATCTAATGATGAGGTTTATATAATTTTATAATTGAGGTAAAGTTGGTTTTATATTCACACATTCGTTCAGTGACAACTTGTGACATGCTCCCTATATTGTTTACCGGTCTGAAATAACATGTAAGTATGACTTAAAACAACATTAGCACTATTTATTTGACTGAACAATGTTGTACTTTGGTAGTCATTGGCTGATAATATGATTTTACTATTTAGAATTTTCAAAGAATATCTTTGTGAAATTATATTATTAAGGAGAAAATCAGAATGTGTGAATATAAAACTAACCTTACCTCAATAATTTTCTATACAGAATGCGGTATACATGAAAGAGTGTAGGTACTTTTTGTTTTTGTAAAAAATATTACACTTTTAACTTTTTGCTTTTATCATAGTTACCATTCACTTCCATTGATATGACAAAGGATGTGATAACCTTAAACAGAGGCTTAAAACTGTCATTTAATCTCAATGATGGGCTTGTGTTTTTGGGAGCAGTGAAGCTCTGGCATTCTCTCTTGTGACTGAGATCAATCATGCAATGGCCAGGCTTGTGGACATATGGGACAGCATCGGCATCATGGAGGACCAGAGAGTGGAGAGAATGCAAACTGTAAAAAAGCATATAGATGTAAGTTATGTTTTTTTCGTATTCATTCCATTTATTTGTTTAGATGCAGGATTTATACTTACTCTCGAATAATCTGTTCTTCAGGGCCTTTTGCATTCCATGATCATGGAGGAAGAGGCTTTAAGACATCGAATCAGAACCGATATCATCACCTTCCAGAAGCAACTGGACACGCTGTGCCTAGAACTGAATCTTGAACCGTTCAAAGTAAGACACTTTACAGACACTTTCCAGAATTAAAAAAGAATTGGTGTCTTAGTATTATATAGAAATACTGAATGTTGTTTTCATAAAGCAAAAGCTTTTTTTAAATGATTATTCATTCAAATATTTAACATTTGTATTTAAAAAACAGATACATCTGATAGAAGATTAACATTATGATTTTAACATTTCCAATTAATGTATTAAAATTAATGCTGTTTTATTAAATTAAGTTCAAAATAACAAACAAAAAAATCTAAAAATTTAAGAACAATTATAATTTTGTAAACATAAAGTTGTTATTATTTAAATTATTATTATTTGAGAAGTACATTCTGCTGTACAATAGAAATGTAGTTAAAACTGGTTTCATTCAGGATATGTTTTGATCCTCTCAAAAATGTAGCCCTTCATGTACCTTGTACCCATGTACCCTTCATGTTTAAGTATTGTTTTTGCCGTTTAAGATTCAGACACTAGTCATGATTTGCTTGGGTCCACAGATTTACTTTTAATGTATCCAAAATTTGCCATATTCTGTGACATTCTGCATTATTAAGCTAATTCCGTTTTGTAATTTGTCCATGTTTTTGGCATATATAAATCATAGGGCCCTGTATTTGTAAAGTTCCTTATTGTCTCATTGTTATCTTCGCAATCTTTTATAGCTGGAGGAAAAACTTACAGTTCTCCAGATGGAAAAGAACCTGCGCTGCCACGTTGAGTCTCTTCAGAAAGAGAAGACTGAACGTTTGAGAGAGATGAACGATTTAAAGAAACAGGACGAGGAGCTGTGCGTGACTCTGTGTGCCGATCCATATTACATCCCTACAGGAAGTGTGCCCTCACAAACACAGCTGCAGGAACTCCAGGAACACGTCGAGAGACTCAATAAAGAAAAAGTATTTAATTGTATTTTTTTCAGGTATAAAAATACCTTTTATACCTGCTCATACCTTTTTGTTCTGGATGAATGCTTATCAGTTTGCCTGTGTTTGTAGGAGAGCAGAGTGAAAGTGTTTTCTGGGCTCAGAGAGGACATCAGGAATCTGATGGATGAGTTGGGACATGAACCAGAGAGCAGTCTGGAGCGGGAGTCTATCTGCCCCGACGCTGACATTTTTCTGCTCACGCATGACAATATCAAAGCCTTGAAACTGCTGCTCAGCCAGGTGCTACACTTTCATCATTTTATTTAAAGTGTCTCTATCTAATTTAAAGGATTTTATTTTTGTTTTGGAGATCATCTACAATAGGTTTCAATCCATCCATTTACATAATATACATTGCAGCATCAGATATTTTCTCACAGTGTGTGAAATGGTTTGATTAAGGATCTGGTCTCTCTGAACCTTATTTCTGAGAGCATACTGCTCTGATTGGGCAATGACCCAGTCTTTCTGATTTAATCTACTGCTTGCAGCTTGCCAGAATTTAAATTTTCATTACTATATCTGAATTGCAGCTCTTCCTCAACACTTGTAAACAAAGTCTTATGAACTAAAGCAATGGTGTCAGTTTTATAATATCAATTTAAGTCCTTATCGTCTGGAAGTGGATGCAAAGTGGGTTTGCTTTTACAAGGCAGAAACCGGTGTCTTGTTGACATGCGGGAGGTTTTAAGTAGACATTGTTCATGAGAAGACAATAAAGACCACATGCAAATTTGTGACAAACATAGTTTGTGCAGGAAGTAAGACTGAATTACTGGCAGTTTCTGGCCATCACAATAACATTTATCTCTTTATCTTGCATTTTAATCTTTGAAGCTTCTACATTCACAAACCGCTATATTGCACATTACACAAGAAAACAATAATAGCAGGGCACTTTAGAAGTAGTTAATGAAAGTTGTGAAAATGTATAATTGTTATATCTGATTTAGGGAATACCCCAAAACAAAAGTCAAGTTTTTTTTAGGACTGGAAGACCATAGATTATACAGTCAGTTAACGCCATCTAGAGGCTGTTTATGGTACATGCTTAGCATCTTTGGGATCCAAAAGAGGAATTTCTCATCCCTCATTTGTTCCAAACCTTTATGATTTTTTTTATTTTGTTGAACACAAAAGAAAATATTTTGAAGAAAGCAGAAAATCTGTAACCACTGACTTCCATAGTAGGAAAAACAGGTACTATGGAAGTCAGTGGTTACAGGTTTTCACCTTTCTTCAAAATATATTTTCTGTTCAACAGAAGAAAGAAACTCAAGGTTTGGAACCTTGTGATTAAATAGTAAATTTTTATTTTTGGGTGAACTATCCCTTTAACCGAGCTTCAAAAATGATCATTGGCAAAAATATAAAAGTAATGCTCGATGATAACTATTAGTATAATTGGCATATATTATGAAGACATTTCTTTTAACATTTAAAATATTTTTGTATAGAATATATCACATTGTGCATTTAATGATTAATAATGATTTATTCCTCACAGCTTGAAATGAAAAAGGAATCCTTAACTTCGGCACGAGACAGTCTCAAGGAGCGAGCCATGAGCCTGTGGACTCGTCTGAGCTGTCCCGAGCCGGAAGCTGAGATGTTCAAAAAGCCATCGATGAGCACTCTATCTGATGATATCAGACAAGTGAGAGCTTTCCCATTAACCCACAGGATGTCATATCAGGCTATAGAATCCTCTCGCAGATCATAACACTCCTTTGGTTAACCAGCTAATGTTAATAGAGAGCATTTCCTCTTGCAGTGGCAAAGGTTTGTGGAGCATCTGGAGGAGCTGCAGAAGACTCAGCTGGAGGAGGTGATCAATAAGGTCCGACAAGAGCTTGTTGTTCTCTGGGACAAGTGCATGTTTGGGCCTGACCAGAGAGAAGCATTTAGTGTTCACTTTTGTGATGGTAAGTTGCTCACATCTTGTCATCTGAAGTAGAGCAGTGTAATTTATTGTTGAACAATTGCAATCCCGATTATTAAACCTTTGACAAATACACAGCAAATAACATTACCGACTATGTTCGGGCTCCCGCTGATCCAGAGACGGCATTTGTCATGTATAGTAATGAAGTCTTTTCGACCTCACAGTATTATTTCAGAGTAAATTAAATATAAATCAATATAAATAAAAAATATTAGGACTTTACTTGCACGCGTTTCATTAATTGATGAATTTGCATTTTAAATGAATCACTTGAACAAGTGATTTAGTACATTTGATCACATTTACTAATTGTGTATATACCTCTAGAATCGTGCCACTCTAATCCACACTTCAAAACAGCCAACACATATTTTCTTCATAGCTTTTCTCAACAAACATAGATCTTATTAATTGTGGAGAATTAAGTCGATAAATTTTTTTATTTAATGCCAATCCTATTAGAAATCATTACACTCAAACAGCAGACAGACTGATTCTTGATTAAAAAAAGGCTTTAACTGTCTTCTGGTTGAACAGATCAGTATACCACAGAGCTGCTGGCCCAACATGACTCTGAGCTGCTGAGGTTGAAGACTTTCTATGAGGAAGCACAGCCCATACTGGAGGACCTGGAGAAATGGAAGAGGAACTGGGCTCTCTTTCAAGAGTTTGAGGTTCTTAATCCAGCACGTCTCATGCTTACAGTGAATTCAGCCTTAATGTGGTTTCACACGTGTCTTTTTTCTGTACGTTTCTCTTGGTAGAGAAAGGCCGCAGATCCCAGTCGCTTCAGTAACAGAGGAGGCTCTCTGCTCAGAGAGACTAAGGAGAGGGTCAAAGTGCAGAAACTGCTCCCAAAGGTACTTGATAAGTTAGTTGTTTTTTCAAATAATTATTTTAAAAATAAAATGAAATCCTCAATGTTTCTCAGTGCATTTTTGCCTAAATCTCCCCTTACCCAAACATTCCTAGTTATATTTATTTTTAAATATGTATTATATTTAGATTTTTCTGAATTCCTATTGTAAACAAGTTGTGTTTGTGAACATAAATATGTCTAATTTCAGTTTTGCCTTTATTTCTCCATGTGTAGCTGGAAGAGGAGTTGAGAGCCCGTGTGGAAGATTGGGAGATAGTTAAGGGTTTATCCTTTCTTGTGTATGGTCAAAGAATCATGGATTACATCTCCAGGCAGTGGGAAGAGCATCGCTTGCAGAAAGATAAGGAGAAGAATGAAAGGGTGACTTTAACTTTGTGATGTTTTATAATCTAATTTTGGGATGTTTTGTTTTTGTTCCACAAAATATTTGCTCAATAATGCACACACCAGTTCATGTCAAATCCTTCAAGTGAATTATTAGTATTATCAGTGTGTATATGTGTGTGTATATGTATGTATGTATATTTATTTATTTATTTTTATACAGATTATACTGGACTTCACTTAAAAAAAGAAAAAAAACTTAATTGCTTGTTAATAATTAATAATTACTTGATGTCATTTTCACTTACCTGGATTTACTTTCCAGATGACAAAGAAAACTGAAACCCCTCAGTTTAAAACTCCCACAAAGAGAGCCCACGGAGCAACAAGTGCCGCCACCCCAACACCTAACAAAATCAGAAAGGTATTCATTTTCTCATTTAAAATGCTGTCTGCAAAAACGTGCTTTAACAATGTTGTCTGCAAAAAACCTGCCTCTTTGCTTCTCAATGTATTCCAGACGCCCAGTCAGCTGGCTCCTCGCTCTGCCACTGTGAGCAGCATCAGCAGCGCCAGCAGCAGCGGCTCCTCCACCACCTTCTTGTGTGTGCCAGGAAGACCTCAACTCTCTGCCAAGGTAAAACAAAACGGAAAAAAATTACCTGCCTGCAGCAATCAAAACTCAATTCAAGCTTTTGGCTTGAGATCAGTCCAAGAGGTCTGTGGCTAGATTTAAAGGGATAATTCAGCCAAAAATAAAAATTTCCTGGTAATTTACTCATCCTCAGGCCATCCAAGATGAATGTGACTTTCTTTTTTTCTTCATTAGTACATTAAAGTAGATTTTTAGCTGAATATTTGGTACTTGGTGGTTTTAAATATAATTCAAAATTCTAGTAAAATTCAAACTGACAATACATTGAGCTCTAATGAAGCAAAACATTTAGTCTGTACAAGAAACTGAACATCATTTACCAAAGGATTACCTTTTAACCCATAGCCTCTTCAAACAGTGAAGACTTGTTACATAATCCTGCAAATACATAATATATACACAGTTTTATTATAAAACCACAGAATAGTGATGTGGAATGTTGATCTTTCACATGTCTAATACATATAAAGTGAATTAACTAGTTGTCATCAACTGAAGTATTCAATTGAAGGGCTTAAGTATTCAAGATCCAAAAGAAAGTCAATATAAGATTTTTTTATTGACTTGTAAACTGGTTTGGACTACTTCAGAAGGTTAAAATCTGATTTGGTGAACTGGTTCATTCAGTTGACTCTAAAGAATGATTCATGTTTGAAACTCAATTAAAAGTAATTTTCAGTTTCTTGAACAAACCAATCATTTTGCTTTTGTTTTACCTGGATAAGTTAGTTTTTTCGGTGTTCTCTTAAAATGCAATTGACTTGTATTTTAAGAATAGTTAGAATGACAATGATTCAGCTAAAAAACAAACTTTAATGCTTTACTGAAAACACAAGTCACCTAAAATTTTAATGGCCTGGGCACGAGGAATAAAAAAATTTGGGGGGTGATTTATCTCTTTAAGTTCAATGTTAAAATAGTGAAGTTCCCTCAGCTGACCCTAGATGCCACTGTTGCATCAACAAAACCATCATGTAAAACCATCATTTGAATGTTCTTGGTACTGAAGATTTGTTTTGCTTAATTTTCATGTGGTTTTGTCTTTGGTCTAACAGAGGACCAAGACCGCTGAGACCAATTCTGGCCCACGTTTGCCGCTGCAGGATTTCAACAGTGACAAGAAACCAGTTCCGATGAGCTACTCTGCCTTTACTGTAAGCCCAATCTCTCAGCACTTCACCGGATGTAAATTAACCCCAGATGGAGCATCTGTGATAAGAAGGATGCTCATTTGTGACCGCTAATTCCCCTGAGAGAGATCATTAACATTTTAAGGCCTACACATAACAATGATTCAGTATTCTCTTCATAAAAGATGTGTTAACAAATGTCCCGTCTTGTTTGCCCTTTACAGAGTGAGCTGTCCAGGAAAGCAAACGGCGATGCTGTTCTCAATTCCACCGTTAAAGACATGCTCTGATTGGATGAGGAAATTGTTTCACTTATTTTTTTAAATACAAGGATTAGGTCAATCATGTCAGAATTGAGAACGTACAGGATTCAATTCTCAGGTGTTTTTCTTATCGACATTTCATATGTAGTTTTTTTTTGTATGTTTTTAAAAAAAAGCACAATTATTTATATTTATTTTTTACAATAAAATGCTTTTAATAAAAGGCTTCTTTATACATTTTAAATTGACTAGTTATTTGTTGCACAACTTTTTAAAATAAATATCAGGATAGCAGGTTTAAACTTTAAGATCCAATTTAAGATCTTTTTAAGACCATGAAGAATGAAATGACTTACATAGATTTATATAGGGTTAAACACTTAGGATTTTGTTAATTGGCCAGCAGGGAAAAAAAGTACTTGCCCCATCAAAAAACTAATTCTAATTAGTTATTTCTTAGCCACATATTTCAAATAATGTGTCAAAACAAGCACATCCTAGTTGTATACATAAATCTTTTTTTAACATAACTTTAAAAAAAACTTTAAAAACAAAATGTAAGCTCAACAGACTGTTATAATATTGTAGATATAAATATAGTATCGCTAAAAGTTTTATTGAGATGTATTGTTGGTGGTTGGATTGATTGGGTAATTTTACATAAAGGACAATTAAGACCTGTTTAAAATGATTTAAAATTTACAAGACAATATTTCAGTGAATTCATTAATGAACATGCATTAAACTAAGACCTGTAATGTACATGCATTAAACTAAGACCAGCATTAACGATGCTGGAAATCCAGCTTTGCCATGACAGCTATAAATCACACTTCAAATATATAATCAAATACAAATTCACAATAACACTGTGCTTACCTGATTGTAGAAATGCAGCCTCGGTGAGCATAGGAGACGGAAAAAAAAAATCTTACGCCAAATCAGTAACCGTAGCATAATTTGAGTACACCTGAAAGCAAAACATCAAAAATCTCAGCGTTCTTATTTTTCATCAGTTGATTTGATCAACCATTTCTAATTAAAAAAAAAAAACGTTTCCACAAAAAAAACAAAACCTTTATCGAATGACAGTTTAATATCTGCACCATATCTGATGAACATATTAGAATAATTTCCGCAGGATCATGTGACTTTAAGATTGGACTAATGATGCTGGAAATCCAGCTTTGCCACGACAGCTATAAATAACACTTCCAGTATATAGTCAAATAGAAATTCACAATAACATTGTTTTTACCTGATTGTAGAAATGCAGCCTCGGTGAGCATAGGAGAATCCAAAAAAATCTGACTGGCCCCAAATCTGTAACCGTAGCATATTTTATGAGTACACCTGAAAGCAAAAACATCAGAAATCACAGCGCTCTTATTTTTCGTCAGCTGAATTGATTGCCACTGGCAGAAAGTAAAACATCTGTTGTGTGGCTTTATGATAGAATGGCTGCCATAAAATTTCACATTTGAAATCTTCTTCACATTGTTTTCACATAAGGATTAGTACTTTAGATCTTTGATGGTCGAGTTTGAGTGGCACTCGATGCCTCGACATGTAATTGGCTCATTTGGGCAAAACAATGTAATGGCCTGATCAAGCTAATGCTTTCAAGTTCATACAAAGCATTACACAATTAAAATAGTTTGACTGTCTTCGAGAAGCTGTCTGGGAAAAAAACAACAATGGCACATCAATCAAACAGACGCTTTTATGTAATGGATGAGAACTGCCGAACAGATGCAGTATATGGAGTAACAATGTAATTTTAAGAAACAGTTTGGGTCTAACAGATTTATCATCTGTACGTTTTAAATTCAGTTTGATTATACAGCGATACAATAAAAGTACAAATGTCACACAGTGACAAGCCACTGCTTCTTTTCACAGAAGTCAAAACTGTACAGGTACAACATAAATACATTGAGTAAAGAGGGAGTATCAGCTCCTTAGTCAGAAAATGAGCTTCACTGGAGGAAAGAATAACAACATGCTTAAACGACAGGCCGCTTTCCACTGTCCACTGAGCAGTATATATTTGTCATTGTTACAGCTGAAGCAGACATGTTCCTCCCAACTATGAGAACAGTTACATATACGAGAAGCAGCTGACGAGCACATATAGCATGTAAAAACCAGTGCATTTGTCTTTTCAAACTTTTCCCATTTCTTGACACATTGGCTACATCCGAAATCTCATACTTTCTTGAATCGGCTCATATTTTTGAATGGGTAGGCTAATCGTTTAACAAATGCTGAAAAAAGAAGTGGAAATCGTAATAAGCAAACCTCAATTTTCTACAATTTCCTCACTGGTGAAGTTACAGGAGTAAAAGATCAGACTTTAAGCATGTTTCATGGGTTACACATTTAAACATGAGCTATTTGAGAAAAACAAACTGATGTAAATAAAAACATACACTGTTTACTGTGTAATATATTTTTAAGTATACTTTACTACACTAAAAAAAGGACTTTTGCTGCTTGTTCAAACTAATTATTGAAAATGAGTTGAAACAACACAATGCCTAAGTTTTTGGGGACAACTTAATTGTTTTATGTTCAATCCACAATTTGTAAAAACTACTGTTAACTTAATCGATTTGTGTTGGGACAACATGATAGAATTGTGTGGAACCCAGCATTTATTTAAATTTTTTTTACAGTGTATATAGTATAGTTCAGAAACCCTATGTTTTTACTATAGTATTTTTCTTATCAGTTAGAAAAAAACAGCCCAATGTGTATCATGAATGTATGTATTATGAATGTAATCTGGATGCACTACATTTGCCATGATGTCAGTAAGTGAACTAATGGCTTCGCAAAATGATTCACTCAACACCACATGCTAGGTCAAAACTGTGTAAATGCAACAAAAACATTGCAATGGACTTTTTCAAATAGATTGCAAAATTTAAATTGAAAGTATAACTTATAAATACACTTAGATTATGCAATATTAAATATTAAGTCTGCATAATATGGGATCTTTTATACATTTTCAAGGCTCACACATAGTTTGTTCCATGGTGGGCTCTGCTAAACAGGCCAAGAGAACATTAATATTATTTTTTTATCATTTTACAAATGCCTCATTAAAACATCCACAAACTCAGAAATCACGTAAAGATGATGAAACCTGTACAGTGATCCACCGCTGGGGGACGATCTCAGTGAACCCGCACGATTCTTACTCAGATCGATTTGATAAATGTTCAGAACCACTGATTGACAAGACAAAAGATTCGTAAAGATTTTGAAGCTTTATGAAGCAATGTTTTGAAAGCAGTCAGCGCTACACTTCACTGCCATTCACAAATGTTCTCCTGTGGCCTCATGGGATAGTCCAAAATATGCACAATTCAGAGTCTTGCTCTGTGATAGATTATCTTGGTGCTTTTCTTCATGACTACTGTAAATTCAGACATATGTTTGTCATATACTGTTTTTTGTTTTTTTGCTATGTGAAGTATGTGATTTTGGATGCAACCCTTATGTGTTTGTTTTGATCATTTTAGGCTGTCTAATCAAATGCCTGCATGCTTACATCACAGTACATACTGTAGTGTAGGAGCTCTGCAAAATAGTTTCTTTTTAAATTGCCATTTATCAATGAAATTGAATACCATCTTAACAGAAACTGCAACAGTGTCTTGATTCAACATATTTGGTATGTTGTTTCATTGAGCTACATCTGTATATGTTTGAGCTCTTGGCTATGATGCAATGGCAGACTCCTGTGATTCCAGCTCGCACGACAGAAACCGGTTGGAATTGTCGCTGTACCTTCGGCTTTGAAGAAATGACAATCTGGAGACAAAAAAAAACAGAACACATATGTTGAGCTTGGTTGGAAAAGAAACATTCTTGGAAAAGTAGCAAATGCAGTTCAAGGCAAGTAGATTTTTTTTTTTTCGTCAGTTTTCTGAGAAAAAGAACATATATTGCTAATGTCACTGGACTGTGAATGAAAACAGATGTGAACGAGAAAAGGAGAACGTTGAAAATACAAATCAAAAGCAATGAAAATAAAGCAAGAAACAAACCAGACAATTTTATCTCAGGCAGCACATTCTTTGAATATATAAAGGTTTTGATGGACTGTTCATGCAATTTTAAATGATTTAGATTGATTAAGATTAAGATACATTTACATGACAATGAGATACTAAAAATATAAATTTCACTTGCGTTTTAAAAAAACAAATAGACAAATGCTTTCAAAATGAAAAACACTGTATTTTGCATATCAGGCCAGTAGAGATAGATGGTGGTCACTTTGTAAAGAAACACTATGCGCCTGAATACATACAGCTTTTATCCTAAACCACCCTCTAAACTCTTATTCATTATTCCATACATTAGTCCACTTGAATGACGGGATGCTCTTTTGTTCGTGATTTGCTGTTTGATGAAAATAAAATGTAAATGTTAGTAATGAAACTAAGTATTTTGATTTCTGTCATGTATACAAACGTTAATTTAGCAATTTAATAAATTATTTAGAAACTTGTGGATTCCATATTTGGGTCCGATCACAAAGTCAAAGTCTGCATTATTGGTATGTTCTAGCAGTTGCATGTACATTGGTTATACACTCATTATTGTGGTGCATTGTGGGATTGAGTCCACTTCAGAACGTCCACTATAGTTTTGGACAGTTACACACACTGCACACTGTAAAAAAAAAATTTGGGTTCCACCCAATCAATCGGTGTTGGGACAAAATGAAGGAATTAAGTTGACTTATTACGTTTTACAGATTTAAGTGGATTGAACATAAAACAATTGAGTTGTCACAAAAAAAACTCAAGAACTGTGCTGTTTCAGCTCATTTTACATAAGTAATTTAAACAAACAGCGAATGCCATTTTTTGACTGCATGGATGCTTCCTCAAATAATGCACTATTGTAGTGTGTGGGGGCGATTTCAGATACAGCCACAGTCTTGTAGTCCAGCGATGTTATGGATGTGCTCAAAATAGGACATGAAAACTGTTTTCAGGGTGGCACGGTGGCTCAGTGGTTAGCACTGTCACCTCACAGTAAGAAGGTCGCTGGCTCGAGTCCCGGCTGGGTCAGTTGGCATTTCTGGGTGCATGTTCTCCCTGTGTTCGCGTTGGTTTCCTCCGGGTGCTCCGGTTTCCCCTACAGTCCAAAGACATGCAGTACAGATAAATTGAATAAACTAAATTGACTGTAGTGCATGTCTGTGAATGAGAGTGTATGGGTGTTTCACAGTACTGAGTTGCAGCTGGAAGGGCATCCACCATAAATGTAAAACATATGCTGGATAAGTTGGCGGTTCATTCAGCTGTGGCGACACCTGATGAATAAAGGCACTAAGCTGAAGGAAAATTAATGAATGAATGAAACTGTTTTCAAACCTTTGTTTACAAGTAAAATGGACAGACAAAACACAATAAAAGTCTTCCTTTTTTAAGAAAATGGTTTCATGTAAATGTCCCCTTAATAACATCAAAATTCACTGTGATTTACTGGTTCACCAGATAGAAGGTTGGACAGAAATACACCGGAATTATTAATGGGTCCATTTAGTTGCTCTTAGATTTGTTTTGGCTTACGGAAAGTATGGCGTACAAAAAAAAATTCTCTTGATGGTTTCTTTAAAAAAATTATGTCAAACCAAGCAGGTGCATCAATCAAAAAGACACGCATTCCTCTGACCAAATTTAGACATCCATTAACATCTAATCAAACCGAAGAGATTTTGCACAGTTAGAGCACGCATCCATTAATCCATTAAGAGAATCAAAAAGAAAACTTTCACAGTGCTCAGTTTAGTTTTAGATGACATCTGATGAACTATTAAGTTAATTTTGTTTGTTTGTTTGTTTGTTTGTTTGTTTGTTTATCTAGTACTCCTAACAGGGATTGGTTTACTTTTATTTTTTTATGTTTTGCTAATCTTGAACATACTAACATTCAACATTTTGTGATTGGTAATATTTTTCTTTTAAAATCACTTATAGTTGAAGTCAATATTATAACAATTATAAATATATATATATATTTAACTGACCAAGAAATTTTTCCACAGCATTTTTGATAATATTTTTCTTCTGGACGAAGTCTTATCTGTTTCATTTCAGCTAGAATAAAAGCAGTTTTTAATTTTTTAAAATTATTTTAAGGTCAATATTATAAGCCCCTTTTTATTTATTTTTTTCGATTGTCTACAAAATAAACCACCCTTACACAATGATTTCCCTAATTACCAAAGAAATCCATATATGCAAAAAAACTAATTAGTTTACAAATGGAGTTATGCGTAATAAAAATGAAATGACGCAGAGAAAAAGTATTGAAAACATGAAGAAAGGGAGGTGTAGGAAGGCAGTGAAAGCCCAGACAGCAGCTGAAATCTCTAAGTAGTTCTTCAGCAACCCTCTGCCCTTCGTCATTGTAAATTAATATTAGCTCCTTCAGTCCAACATTTACATTATCAGGATGATGAAGATGAAACCAGGGTGGACATTACAGCAAGACAATGATCCAAAACACAGCCAAGGAAACTCTCAAATGCATTCAGAGAAAAAAAATCAAGCTGTAGAATGGCCCAGCCAATCACCTGACTTGAATCCAATAGAAAATAAAAATTAAAGATCAGATTTGATAGACGAGATCCACAGAACCATCAAGATTTTTACACTCTGTTAAAGCAATTGATGTGACTTCATTCTCCATATGAGAGGCATCTTTACGCTGCCATCACCAAAAAAGCCTTTTATATAAAGTATTAAATACGTTTCAGTAGTTCAGTGCTTTCTCCTTGGGTCATTTTATTGTTATTACACATAACAATTTTTTCGGATTTTTTTTGTTTTGCTTTATTTTTTTGTTTGGGTTTTTACCAAAATCTGGTTCAATCCCATGTCAACAGCTCCTTTAAAAATACTTTTCTCAGGAAAAAAACATGACGTGTTCAATATTATTTTCCCCGCTGTACAGTATGTCCCGGCTCGTTCAATGTCCAGAAAAAAAACAAAAAAAAAAAAAAACACCAGTATAGGACACGCATTAGCCTAGCTCTACAGCAGGTTTTCAACCTGAGCTTTTTATTTTCCCAGGACGAAACTTTTCGCATTTTCACACATTTCACTCAACAAAACTCTTCAGAACGGACAACATGAATGTCACATCCCATTTGTCTTGCATGAACAGGGGCTCCACAGGGTTGGTGTTGTTCATTTAACCATGCTACAGCACAACAACAGCTGTTTGGTGGAGCGAAACAGTTGAAAGAATGTGTTGGGCTGAAGTATTGCTGATGGAGTGATGGTCTCATGTGAGTTTCACTCCAGCGAGTTTTGGCTGAGGGTCTGCAGGGTAAGACTGAGGAATTCTCAGCCTGACTGTCACACAAGCCACAAACACACTAAGTTCCTCATCACTTTCTCATCTCGCCCATCGCTTTTCCTTCCTGCTTAAAATCGAACCTCCAAGACTTGACCTCTCGGTTGAACTCAAAATGAAAATTCTGTCATTATCTTCTCACCCTCATGTTGCTTTTCTAGGGAAAACATTTGGACAAATGAATAATTCCACACAAGTGTCAACAGTTTATAGTGAACACATCATCAGTCAAGCTCCAATCAAAGCGCAGCAATAAAAACTCCATTAAAGTGAGTCCGACAACATATTTCAAGCATTTTGATGGAATATGATAACAATTTGATAGGTAGAGATGTGAAATTCAGGTCAAAATGTACAAATGCACTGGAAAAAACTTTCCTTACTTAGATTGTTTTGTCTTGTCTTGTTTCTAGTCCAAATATCCTTAAAATTCCTAAATCAAGAAACATTTTCTAAACAAGCAAAACATGTTGACTTGTTTTAAGAAATAATATGCCAAAATGAAGCGGGTTTTTCCTTAAAAAAGCTAAATAATCTTTCAATGGGGTAAGCAAAATTATCTTGTTTGTCCTTTTGACATAAGATTATTTTGCTTACACAATTGAAAGATTATTTAGCCAAGTAAGAAAGCATTTTTTAGCATTCTCATCTAGTAATTTGTTAACTTACATTATTTAAAAAATGGGTTTTTTATTGGCATCAAAGATTTATGAAAACTCTTAAAATCACAAAAGGTTTTTACAGACGTAAAAACTCTTTAGGGTATTAAAACAGCTCTCTTTTAAGAGTTTTTCACTAAAAGTTCTTTGTGGATGTTTCTTGGCATCACTGCAAAAAACAGAATACAACTATGAATCTTTATTCATAACAGTCTAAGTACTGCCGTGTTTTTACTCAAGACCCTGATCAATCCGATTCATTGTTGTGTTTCAACAACATGTTTAAATGTTTGGATGAAAAGTATTCATTTCACTGAATAATGTTAGACTGGTATATAATCCAAAAACATTAAATTATCTCATGATCACATGGTTTGGTGCGAGATTCGACCACAAAATAAGCTAATCAATTTCAGTAGGGGGGGAATTTTTATTCCTTACAGATACAACTGTTTCATAAAGGAATCCTGGTTTATTAGAAGCAAATGTGTGCACTTGTGCTGCCCAGAATGAAATGAGATTAACCCTGAATGTCAGAGTGAAAGCTGATCAAATTATTCTTATCAAATCAACTGTCAAATATGAAAACCTTTGTAGCTTTTACTCCTAAAATACCTTCCAACTGTATGCAGCAGGAGTGTTATTTGTCAGTTGGGCATAATGAAAAAACATGATTGTTGTTACATCCTTAGGATGTTTTCACAACTGCTGTGTTTTCTGCCTTTTTTTGGTTTATTTAGGCATATATGAACATGGCCATGGCGCTTGTATCCAAATGGTCTACAATCTGAGCAATCCAACTCAATGGACAGATGAATTGAGCAATATCAGAATTCATAACTGTAAACATAAAAGCAGTATTGTGTGATTCTGTGAGTGAGAAAGCAAATAATGCCTAATGTTGAGCATAGCTAACAGTCTGACAACATCCATAGCCTTTACATTAAACAAAAGTTTTTTTATAGTGAAAAGGGTCAAAGTGTTTAAATGTTTGTTACACTAAAACTGCGTGTCGATCGAAGCATTTTTTTCTCAAGCTGAGCAGTTATTTTCTGTTGTTAATGTTAGTGTCACGTTTTTTGAGTGCCTGCAGAATAGCGAGGTGCAGTGGACATTTTACATTCAGCACTGAATGCTCCCCGTTTTTTCAGCCATTGCAAGTTGTTCAGCTGCCAGAGCAAAAACGATTCAGTGGACACGCAGCCTAAGAGGCCGTTCACACAGAATGCATTTTTCCTCTCCGATGTGCTACTTCCTATTGTTTTAATTTAATTTAGTTTTGATTAGTTTTGATTTTGTTTTAATGTAAACACGCGCTTGACGTATGTGTGACCTGTATCTGTTGAATGTCTTTTTATTTTTTAATAAACTTCAAATTTCACAAATTGCAGCTCATCACTGTCAGTTCCACATCAATGGACCAATCAGAAGAGCTCGGAGGCGGCGCAACCATTGCAAGTTTCTGTTTACAGGCACTCCCTAGCTGTGTCTGTTTACCCTCATGCTTTATGCTGTGCTTTTTGTCAAACCATTCCAAAACATTTGTTTTTTTGTGTTTTTAGATTATAAAGACGCATTCGATGTGAATGAGCCTTAAAAGCATTGTTCTAAAACACTAACGGTCAAAGCTTTTAAAAATGCCAAGCAAATCTGAGATCTCCCTCATTCTCTATAGACGGAAAGGTTCCGTTCTTGTTCAAAGCCCAGAATGGACTTAAAAACCATCATCAAAACAGACCATATGCCTCCAGTTGTTTAATTGGAATATTATCAAGCTATGAGAATACTTTTGTGTGCACATAAAACAAAAATAATAATGGAAGCAAAAATATTTACTTCAGTATAGGATATTCATGAGCATTGTGCAGTGACATATGCACCTAAAATATTCTAATTTGTGAACTCAGGGTTTTGGAGCAACACGAGGGTGAGTAATTAACACAATTAAAATTTTGGGCTGAACTAACTCTTTAAAGAACTCAAATGATGAATCGAATTTTAATTTTAATTTTATGGCTGTCGAGAACCCGAAGTTTCTGGTATATTGACTAAAATGGGTTAGTTCACATAAAAATGAAAATTCGGTTATTACATACTCACGCTCATGTTGTCCTGTAAGATCTTTGTTCATCTTCAGTACACAAAATAAGATATTTTTATCAAATACATAGCTATCTGACCCTCGCCCTAAAAGGTACCAAGAACATCATCTAAACAGTCCATGCGTCATCAGCTTGGAGAGACAAAACTGTTAATTAAGTTTTTTTTTGTGATTTTTCGTGCACACAAAAGTGTTCTTGTAGCTTCTTAAAATTACAGTTGAACCATTGAGTATACACTGAAAACAATGTTCTTGGTACCTTTTTGGGCTTTGAAACTTTCAGGGCCTTTTTGTCTAGGAGGATGAGGGAGCTCTCCGATTTCATCAATAATATCTTAATTTGTGTTCTGAAGACGAACGAATGTCTCATGGGTTAGGATTGACACAATGGTGAATAATTACTGACATAATTTTTATTTTTGGGTGAACTATCGCTTTAAAATGTATTGCTGGTCAGATGTTCAAATAAAAAAATAAAAGGCTTTAAATAATTTTCATTCAGCACCGACTATTATTAATGTTCCAAAAGAAATGAGAAAGCCTTTGGGTGGACAGATATGTCTTGAAAGCTTTATCAGGCCGTTCTCATGAACCAGTCTATAATAAGACGAAGACTGATAAAATCAGTAATCCAGTTCAGATGAGTTCTCCCCTTTATGAGCTACATTATACTCCTAATGTCCAATAATTCTCCCCATATGCCAAAACAGATTCCTGCAACTGGCCAGGCAGGCTTTGAGCTCTGAAAACTTTGTACAAAAAAAAAAGAAGCAGCCCGTCTGTCTCAAAGCTTTCTTCTTTGACTGATCTCTGTCCTCATCTTGTTCCTGTACTTAACTAGAAGCTACTGTATCAAATAATCTTTAACATACACAGAAAGAACAAAAAAGAAAGATAATGCGGGGGAAGAAGAAGATAAAAGAAGAGTGGAAAAAAGTATTCTTGTATTTAGGATATTTCTACACTCCGATGTAAAGGTCACACTAGCAAAAACGTTCCTATAAAGCTTCATTAACTATTGTTAAAAGCGTGGCACTGAATTAAACACCATATACAAAGAGTTCATTTCCAAGCAGCTTATATTGGTCCGTGGGAATTCACACAGTTGAAAGATTAGCAAACATAATGCAAAGAATACACAGTGTTACTTTGAAAGTAATGCATTAGAATATTGAGTTACTCCCAAAAAATGAACTAGTTGTGTTTACCTTTTAGTAGTTAGTTACCTTTTATGCTAAGTAATGTGTTACGTTACTTTTGAGTTACTTTTGCACTATTTTACCAGGCTGAGGTTTGATCTCTTTCAGAGCTTGCAAGTTTTTTTCTTTTTCTTTTTTTAAATAGAGGAGCTCAGCAATTAACAATGCACTGTATAACCCACAACCTAATTTACCTTTAAAAATCACATTAAAAAAATTATTTAGGATAACGTAATTTTCTGAGAACTTCCTGATCCCACAGCTTTACATGCCGTATATACAGATTATTAAAAGCTTAAAGCAATGCGTTTGCTACTTTTGTATCTTTTGTCTTATCAGTTAAGTGAAATCACTGTACATTAAGACAATCCCCTTTTCTTTTTCTTCAATGGTCCAAATAATGAGAATACTCCATCGCAGAAATGTAAAGCTCTGCCATCTTGGTTTCTATCTGTTCCTGTGGGGACAGCATTCTCTCATTAAGTGCATGATTCAACATGACTAAATTAATTTTAATATTTTTTTTAAAAGCTAATTAATTCAACTAAAAAGTAACTTGCATTACATTTTTAAAAAGTAACTTAAATATTATTAAACTTATTTTTAAAGTAATGCATTACTTTACTTGTTACTTAGAAAAGGAATATTATTATGTAACTCGCACTACCTGTAATGCGTTATTCCCAACACTGAGAATACATACTTGATATTTACAATCTTATGAATTATTATTAAGGATGAGATTGTTCTTGTGACAAAAAACAGTAATTTTAATGGGAATTCACACTTTTTTGCTATGGAATTTTGCTAACTATAGGGATAACATGCAAACTCCACACAGAAATGCCAACTGACCCAGTTGGGACTCAAACCAGCGACCGTCTTGCTATGAGGTGACAGCGCTAACCGCTGAGCCACCATGCCGTCACAAAAGTTATCAGACAGATAGAATAAAAAAAGTATTAAGAAGTCAAAACAAGGCATTTATAAAATGTAAAGATGCCATGATCTGACTTTCCAACACTAGCACTCTTATATGCATTTTCTATTCTATCTGCTTCATTTCTGTTCTGCCTTTTTACACTTGACCTTGTATTACATACAGCACTCTCTGAATGCTATTTTTATATTCTAATTATAAAACGCATACAGAGAGTACTGTATGAAATACAAGGTCAAGTGTAAAAAGATAGAAAAGAAAACAGAATCAAGGTAGTGTTAAGAGGACCAGAGCCATTTTATTACACTAAGTAAAATTCCGACTTTTAGCTCATGATATTTTTTGCTAATGTGACAACACCTTCATTCAGATATGTGCTAACTTCATGTATCACATAATAATTCATTACGATAGAAATGTAAAAAAAAAATAATAAAAAAAAATAAAATAAAATAAAAATAATAATAATAATAATAATAATAATGATAAGTTCTCAGGTTAACTCAAATGAATATTTCATGTCCTAACAACCTTATTATGTAGTCGGCGGTGTTTTATTTGGCAATAATGACCAATTGATTGAGAAGAGAATTGCATGGGCAAGTGAAATCCAACAAGTAACTGCACAGACCAATTAGTGGCAGAGAAGAGGAACATCCGTTAACATCACTCAACTTTCTGCTCTTAAAGTAATTAAGCCTGAGTGCAGTAATTAGTCTCAGTCATCTGTAACTCTGCCTGACATATAAATTACACATTTAACACCGCCGCCTTCTGCACTTCTTTGCGAAGACCAAAGATTTGGTGTAAGTCAATGCATAGTTTTTTTTATTCCTTTTAATTTTCAATTCATGACCAATTTCCGGTTTGGCGTACAATAATAATGATTCCTATCAAAGTGCGACTTGAAACTGAGCACAAGAGTTTACTTTCACAGCAAACCGCACTATGCAAACTTTGAACTCTGCTAAAGATAAAACAGGCAGAGCGGGTGGTCAACAATAAGACGGGTCCAGAGAATGTGCGCAGAAATATCCAACCAAACAAACCTTCGTTTTGATATCCAAATCAAACATAACCACACTGGAGTAGTATGATCACTTAAAAACATCCCAAACATCTGTAACAAATCAAACCATAAGCCACATTTCTTGAGTAATCCATGCACATTTTCTGTATGTGAAAGCAGTGATACAAAACAAAACATTGTCGGTGAATATTAAAAATAAAGGGGCCATACTGACATAAAACGGGCAAATCTCAATTGTACTTTTATATCTAAATAATCACGCATGACAAATTTGGCAGCGCTTTTACGTTCAATCCATACGCTTATATATATGTGAACTTTCTGGACCCCCAAACAACCTGCCATTGGTATTAAAACAAGACAAAACTACTATATGTCAAAACTATTTTTCATGCTGACTCATATTTTATATTTCAAACACTTCGAAAGACCAGATCACTTAATCAGAAATGATCTTTCAAATAAACTCAAAATCAAAAATAAACGTAACAGTAACGATTACCTAAAGCAAACTCATAGTAAAACGATTGTGAAATGTCTTGAAAAAGAGTGACAGGACCACAAACAGGGAGTGTAGAAAATCAGCGTGACTCCTTTTTTTAAATCCATGAGGGAAATGGTTTAAAATAGATACGCATGCAAGACCCTTTGCGTTAGTCTGATGACCAGCTCATAGCCTGACCTGACATTAACCTGAAACACAAGGATCTGGTGCAGCTGAGAGTCAAACTGGTGCAGTTTTGACCAAACATGGAAACATCTTCTTTTGCAGTGGATTATAGCAGATACCTTTCAAATGCTCAGTCCGAAACTCATTTAGACTTCACAAGAGAAACGGCAGAAGTAAAACTGTGGCCTAGGTAGCAGTGAATATCTTATTTGTTTTTCAGTTTGAGCTATTTGTATATATATTTAAATGAATAATTCACACATTACACTCAAAAATGTCTGACTTTTGCTGCTTGTACAAACTACTTATTTATGATGAGCTGAAAACACAATTCTTAAGGTTTTTCTGGGACAACTTAATTGTTTTATGTTCAATCCACTTAAATTTGTAAGAACAATTAATTGTACTTAATCGATTTGTGTTGGGACAACATGAAGGAATTGTCTGGAACCCTGCATTTTTATTACAGTGTAGAAAGGTGTTAGTTTTGTGTTTATTTTAATTTTAACATAAAATAACCCAAAATATTTTTTTAAATGTGGTAAAGAAACAAAGTGTACCATAGTTTTACACTTTATGATACTGGAAAATTTAATACATACATTTCCAGACTTTTCTACAGATTTTTTGGACCATAATTAACCTCTGATAAACAGTTTTAATATTCAAATGCTGACAAGTATGAACCAGAAACACCATGAAACATTAAAAAAAAAACTGTTGTCTCATAATTTTATTTAGAAGTTTTTAATTTTAGAAAACTAGAAACAAGTGTTTATTTGAGGTCAATATTTTATTAAAGTAATTATTTATTATTAGTCAATAATAAAGTCAATATATTTCCATACTTTTCAGACCTGGAAATTGTTCAAATCAAATTCCATACTTTTCCATATTTTTCCAAACTGTGTAGGAACTACTACTCCTCCTACTAATAATAATCATCCAATAAATAAAAACATTTTACATACTGAAATATATGTTCAATTTTCATTTCAGCTTAATTTAAAATACATATGTAAATACATTATTTTAATTCATTCATTCATTTTCATTTCGGCTTAGTCCCTTTATTAATCTGTAGCGGATGCCCTTCCAGCTGCAACCCATCTCTGGGAAACATCCATACACACCCGTTCACACTCATACACTACGGACAATTTAGCTTACCCAATTCACCTATACCGCATGTCTTTGGACTTGTGGGGGAAACCGGAGCACCCGGAAGAAACCCACGCCAACACAGGGAGAACATGCAAACTCCACACAGAAACGCCAACTGACCCAGCCGAGGCTCGAACCAGCGACCTTCTTGCTGTGAGGCGAACGTGCTATCCACTGCGCCACCGTGAGGCCTCATTATTTTAATATATATGTACATTTTATTAACTTTACAAAAAATATTTCCTTACAGCTTTAATTAATTTTAGGGTGACACGATGGCTCAGTGGTTAGCACTGTTGCCTCACAGCAAGAAGGTCGGCGTCCCGGCTAGGTCAGGAGTCCCAGCTAGGAGTCCCGGCTAGGTCAGTTGGCATTTCTGTGTGAAGTTTGCATGTTCTCCCCGTATTCGCGTGGGTTTCCTCCAGGTGCTCCGGTTTCCCCCACAGTCCAAAGACATGTGCTATAGGTGAACTGAATAAACTAAATTAACTGTAATGAATGAGTGTGTGTGGGTGTTTCCCAGTACTGGGTTGCAGTTGGAAGGGTATCCGATGTGTAAAACATATGCTGGATAAGTTGGGGATTCATTCCGCTGTGGTGACCCCAGATGAATAAAGGGACTAAGCCGAAGGAAAATGAATACCTCAAAAGACCATATTTCTTCATTTTTATATATTTTATTTTATGTTTTGTTATCAAAATATTTTTGGGATAAAAACACTTTTAGTTTTAATTTTATTCATATTCAACAACTAAAAACTTAAATATTTTTATTAACAATATGGTTTTAATTAACAATATGGCTCTTTCTGTTATGGAAAGAAAGAAAAATAAGCAACTTTTAAAATAACAGCAGTGTGAGAAAATTATTTAATTTTCTATAAATAACTCCCTTAACAAATTAGACAAACGCTCAAAGCTGAGAGTCATATCAAGATTACGCTGACATTCCAGCGCTTTGTTAATCTGCTAAATATAGCCAATCAGTTTATAACGCAAGCTAATCATTAATAACAACAATGAATAACTTGATGGTTTTGCCCTCTTTTAGACACGGCAAGGAGGTTTGCTCATCTCTGGGGCTCTTTGGATTACAGGTTGCTAAAACAGTGCCACTTCTGAGATCAATGTGAGCTAATAACTGCTTCAGCATGCAAGGAAAACCTCTTGAAGGTTAGTACATTGTAAAATCAATTAAACGCATTAACCCATTGCTCCTGTTAACCCACTCCAAGTGTCTAAGATCTTAACAGCAGAAACCAATCCCACAGTTACTATAAAAGACATCCTAAAGCATCAGAATCGATATTTAATGCCTTTACAAATTCATCAAATAACAGAATTCACTTCAACATGGCTTTAATCATGTGTTTTTAAAAAATGTGCTGAGATGAATCTGTCCATCAGATTAAAAGCAATGTTCTCTCTCCAACCATTAACCAACTCCAAATCTAACAGGACATTTTTATAGGCGGCAATAACAACAATGTCCTTAATCTAAGATTGGGCTATAAAACTCGTGACCACCTTCATCTCAGCTGCTAGAAGACATTGACTGCTATTTTCATTGGTGAACCATGCCGCTTATTAAAAGGATGAACAACTATAAAACACTCTCTCATATGTTTTCAGTTTTATTTCTTGGCTGTATGGAGGTTTTGATCTAACCTTGGCTGAACTTGAACAGTTAAAGCTCTGCTTCGCATTGTGGCCACATCACCACCCCGGGTGTGCATTATTTCCTAATAATACAATGGCCTGTTGTCAGTTATTCTTTGCTGCACAACAAGATGGAACAAATAAGCATAAATTGCTTCAGAATGATAACCTTCCTGTTTCTTTGCTGAATCTTTGAAAGAAATTTATTTTATCATTTATTTTAGGTATTCATTAAATTTCTTGTTTTAAATTTCCAAAAAACTTTATGCATACTTTTCCTTGCAAATAAACAAAGTTTTTGTTTTTTGTAAACATCAATTGTTCGCATATGGCTCAAAAATGACTAATATAGGCTCCTGTATTTCAAAATTTTCATGTAAATTATTATTCAAAAGAAAAGAAAATTAGTATTTGTGATGATCAAAAATTTCACTGAGCAATTCCTGGAATACTGAATTTTAAATACATTTCTTAGAAAGATGAAGAAAACAAAACTCTGCGTAGACGTTAGACCCACAATGTCTATCAAAATCTGTTGCCCTCTCTTCTTTTCACTCTTCTTTCACATGCTTTGCTTCCAAAATCACAATCTCTTGCAGTACCTGGTCCTGGCTGAGCCAAAGAACCAAGTTTGGATTTTTGTTTTCAGTCACACCAAGTGAAACGTGAGTCTAGATGCAACCGAACGGATTGAGAAAGCTCAACTCAAAGTCCTCCGCATGAGCAGAGAGCAGACTTAAACCGCATGGCTGTAGTGCTAAGCCACCCAAATGTTGCTCGCCTGGAAGAGCGTCACATTCCAGACATACCTCGAGGAAAAGAAATGTGTAGAATATGGAAAATGCAAGTGCTGCGATTGACGCTTCAGGTTTGCTGGATGCGGGCCATTCCAGAGTCTCTATGGAAACAGAAGCAGAGAGAGCTGTGTTTTCTGACACCTTTTCTGCATCGCCAATCATCAGTCTGATAATGAAGAAAGTGGGGAAAAATGCAGAGCTAAAGTGCTTCATGCCAGGATCAAGGCTGCAGCTTTCAGACAAAAACCTCCTTTCACTTCTCGCTGTGTATTCGCTTGTGTTGCACAAGGACAGGTTCAGTAGCAGCCCCTCATAAACGTGCCTCCAAATCCTTATATTTATAGCTTCCCAAAGCTGCTTTAATACACAACACTAGAATAAGCGGTAATGTTAAAGTGGACCTTGATGTTACTTTTTTTTTTACTCTAGTAAATGCGGAAAATTGTTTGAGCTTAAAAAGTTAGGACACTCAAAGTTCAATGCAAAGGGAGATGATTTCTTTTAAACAATTAGAATTATTTAAGGTAAAAAAACACTAATCTATATAGAATGATATACAGTTGAAGTTAGAACTATTAGTCCTCCTAAATTATTAGCCCCCCATTTCTTCCCCCAATTCTCTTTAACATAACGAAGATTTTTTTCAACACATTTCTAAACATAATAGTTTTAATAAGTCATTTCTAATAACTGATTTTTTTATCTTTGCCATGATGACAGTACATAATATTTTACTAGATATTTTTCAAGATTTCAATTTAAAACCTTGTATTTTAGTTACAAGGTTTGTTCTTAAGAGGGTTAATAATATTGACCTTAAAATGGTTTTAAAAAAATTAAAAACTACTTTTATTCTTGCCAGAATAAACCAAATAAGACTTTTTCCAGAAGAAAAAATATTATAGGAAATACTGTGAACAATTTCTTGTGTTGTTAAACATAATTTAAGAAATATTTGAAAAAAAAAAATGCACAGGATGGCTAATAATTTTGTCTTCAACTGTTAAATATTTTATATTTCTCTACTATAGATCAGTAGTAAAAACTACAACAAGTTTTTCCCTGTTTGTGACATCACAAACCCTATAATTTACATAAACCCCACCCTCTGGCATGATTTATTTATTTATTTTTTTGAAAGGAGCATGCACACAGTACACCCCATAAACACAGTCAAGCCTTAAATATAGCTGATTGACAACCCATTTAAAGTGATTGAGTTGAATGTTCATTTTAGTTTGGATGTACTGTAATAAAGTTAACAGGGGACTAAATATCAGGGGGGTAAATCCGGGAACCAGTGATTATTTTTACTTCTTCACTCTATCATTTTTGACATACGCTGCCTTGGGAAAACAACAATTTACTATTTAGACAAATAAGCATTAAAAAAAAACACCCTACTTAAATCCCAAAGGGAAGAACAAAATGTACTGGCTAAATACAGTATATATTCAAAGCAAACCTCCTTTCTGGATAATATTTAGTTGTCCCCTCAGTCTACAGCAAACTTGTCATTATGCGACCCTTTAGTAGTCGTTTTGTTTAAGAATCAAGAGAAAACAAGTCAACTTAAAGCAAATTTGTCTTGATATTATGCTTTGGAAGTTTTTTCATGTGTTTTCTTTCATTTCTAATCATGGTGACATGATATGTACATGGCTAATAATAATAATAATAATTCATACTTATAATAATTATGAGTAATTTGTTACATGCATTATTACAGCTAGAATTAGGTAATTTATATACATATCAATTCAGATTTTTTTCCCATTACAATTATAGTTCATCATTTATTATCATATTATCATATTGCATTATTTACTGTATTATTTATTTTCTTTTCCTAACAAAGTTTTTTATTATTGTTCTTTTTGGGCACTTGCATTTAAATATACTGTATATGAATGTGTGCGTTTATATGTGTATTTGTAGAGATACTGAATTACGAGGACATTGCTGATGTTCTCATTTTTCAAAAAGCATATAAATCACACAGAATGAGTTTCCTGTGAGGATTGGGTTTAGGGGTAGGGTTGGGATAGACAATAGGGCCATAGAAAATACATTGTGTACAGTATTAAAACTGTACTGTAATGGAAATCTATGTAATGTCCCCACAATTCACAAAAAACAAACCTGCATGTGTGTGTATGTATTGTGCCTCAATCAGATGTCACTGAGCAGATGTCACTTTTGCACCACATTATAACATCCAAAGTCTACTCATGCAAACTAAACATCATGGCTCGTCTAGACCGCTTCACAGTAATAAAACGTGGAATAATTCCCCAATACATCATTATAACAAAGCAAATCATAAGAATCCACCCATTATATTGCTGCATAAAACGCCAAATGTTTTCCTAGGCCGAGATGGCAAACCACAGCACGTAGACATCCTTAGCTACAAAAATCCAAAAGGTCAAAACATCAATGAAGTAACTCATTCGCCTTGGGTGGAAAACACACACACAAATAATACAAAAGCGCCAATTAACGACAGGAAAATAAATAGTGGTGTACTTAAAATGCCTGTGTTGTTTTATGCAGATCATAAAGTTTTAGAGCGACGAGCACTGGACGGGCACCACCATGTGCTTTTGTTTTGATGAGGAGCCAAAATGATGTCATGCCAACTTCACTGCAAAACTAGTGTGGGGGTTATTGCCATTGTAATAGCAGAGCCCACTTAAAATGGTCTGAAACCGTGTGCAGAAAAACAACTGGAAACGTGGAAAGACTTGTGTTGCTGAATATTCTACCATCTCTTGTGGCTAAACACAACTTTTCACTTTCCGAGTTAAAGAGTGCATTACAGCCGATTATGTCATTCTTAAGTGTCTCGTAAAAGGCTGTATGGAATCAGCATGTTTCTAAATGGGTTTTATTAAGATTGTTTTTATGATAATGCACATAGTTCAAGATTACTGTGGCATTATCATTTTGAACATTTTGTTCATTTTCAGCATTTTGTGGGCCAAGCACCGAATAAATAGAGAAGAAACAGAAACCTGTTACATATTGGTGCTTTAGTTAATAATGTAATTTATTATATATAAAGTACTGTATTTTTTATGTTGGGAAAACAGTTTGATGATGCCATTCAATCATTGGGGTCTATATATATATATATATATATATATATATATATATATATTTTACATTATTTTAATTCACTTTTTATTCAGCAACGCATAATTAAAGTGATCAGAAGTGAAACTTAATACATTTATAATGTTATAAAGATTTGAACTTCTAAAACTTTGTCTTATTTATCTGTACCTATTTATTTATCTTTATTTATTATCTCTTTTTTAGCATAGAAATCAGCATTGCAGATAAAGGTCCTACTTTTGTTATATACTTTTTATATATTATAGATATATTATATATTATTAATAGTGCTGGGCAAAGATTAATTGTGATTAATCAAATTGAATAAAAGTTTGTTTTGACTTAATATTTGTGTGTGTATTATATATGTTTATAATGTATAAAAATATATGCAAATGCATATATGCAAAAAAACAACATTTTATCAAACAATTTTGTTACATAGGTATTTTAATTGATATATAATTTGCTTCATATACATATATATTTTATACCTACATATAAATTAACTTTCTCAAATATATGCATGCATGTGTGTATTTATATATACTGTACACAAACATATTCATTCATTCATTTTCTTTTCGGCTTAGTCCCTTTATTAATCAGGGGTCGCCACAGCGGAATGAACTGCCAACTTATCCAGCATATGTTTTACGCAGCGGATGCCCTTCCAGCTGCAACCCATCACTGGGAAACACCCATACACACTCATTCACAGACATACGCTACGGACAATTTAGCTTACCCAATTCACCTATAGAAAATGTCTGTGGGGGAAACCGAGCACCCGGAGGAAACCCACGCGAACACGGGGAGAACATGCAAACTCCACACAGAAATGCCAACTGACCCAGCCGAGGCTCGAACTAGTGACCTTCGATTGTGCTACCCACTGCGCCACCATGACGCCTACACACACATACTTTAAGTCAAAACAAACTTTTATTTTGGATGCGATTAATCGCGATTAAGTTTTGCCCAGCACTAATTATTAAATATGTTATATATTGAATATGTTATATTAAACTGGAACAAAACTAACTCCATTTTGAAACGTCTTGATCAAACAAGTGCAGTCTTTGGGAGCATTAGAGTCTTGTCAGAAAAAACTTTTGAACAAAATCTATATATCTGTTATAAATATATATCTATATATCTGTTAAAAATAAATATATCTGTTATTTAACAGTTTCAGGGTGTTTTTCATTTATGCTTTTGAACTGCATTTTGGGTCCTTGTATGAAACATAAATTGTTTCAAATTACTAAAATGTCATAAAAAGTCACTTTACTAAACTTCAGTGAAATTTTCAGCATCAAAAGTTAATGGAGCAGAGATCAAGATCCCATGATGCAACTGAAAAACCGCTGTGTATCTCAAAAGACTGTTAATTAACAATTAACAAAAAAAAAATCTCCTTTTTATAACTTGAAGCAAAAAGCAAAACCAACTCAAAGATGCATTGGGGTCTCCAACCATAAATCTCCATCAAGAGCCCTTCACCAACATTCTTTACATGCGCTTTTCATATACAAGGTTATCTTTGATCTTTCTGTCTCCCAGAACTCATTTCTGAAAGCTCAGTGTGTTCAAGAGGGCCTAACTGTACCTGAGAGAAATGGAGGTCCCGTTGACAGACTCAGAGCACTGTCTGGTTGGGCTAAAGCCCCCCTGCCGGGCATAACGCTCATCTCCACAGCACAGGATCATGAGGAAGGCTCTGCGAAAAGCCCGGTTCAGAAAAGCATACAGGAACGGATTCAAGCCTGAGTTGATGTAACCCAACCAGAGCCAAGCGGTCCACATCTGCCAGGGCACGCTATAGTTGATGAAAGGATCCACCACGTTGGTGACAAAGAAGGGAGCCCAGCACAGGCAGAAGCAGCCCATGATCACAGCCAGAGTCTTGGCCGCTTTGGTCTCGTTCTTGATGCGACTGGAACCGTGCTGGTCATTGTTGGGGTAAGTGGAAGTAGGAGCCGAACCGGCCCGATGGAGAGAGCCGATTCGCCGAGCGTGTCCCATGGCGGTGACGTAGATCCGCTGATAGGCCAGAACCATCAGCACCAGAGGCACATAGAAGGCCACGGCTGAACACACCAGAGCATACGGCTGGTTCACCATGAACACACAAGTTGAGTTACGAGATGAGTTGAATTTTCTTTGTTCGATCTGTAAAATTTAAGTGGAAAATGTTGATTAATATTGCATTTTACACCAAAAACTGATAATCATTTTCATATTTTGATCAGTGGGTTAATATAACAGTTCTATACTACTTTGTTAATAAAATGCTAAAAATACTGTATAATCAAAACTTTTGATGTTAATTAAGCCATTCAGAGATTACAACTAGCAGTATGTTGGGATTTGTTGAATTAGATGTTAGATTAGATGATGTAAAAGGTCAGCTACATACTCTATAAAAAGTGATTAGCTGACTTTACTTAAAAAACAAGATGAGTAAACACATTGCTTTAAAATGATTAAGGAAATAAACTATGTACATTATAAATATATAAAAAAATAAATTCAACTTAACAGTTGCAAGTCACAATGGGTTTACTTACCTTTTTTAAGTAAAATAACTAATCACATTTTACAGTGTATCAAGATAATAGAAAAACGTAAAGAATTTAAATTAATAACATGCTAATTATTATATTTTAATGTCACTATTAAGAAAATAAACAGATTTATTAATAATGTTTTGTGAATGCAGTTGACTTGCATTGCTGTTTGGTTATTGGTAGGTTATTGGTAGGTGCACAGAGAAATCCACAGATTTCTGCAGATTTTTAGCCCATCATTGAGTCTATTTATTTACTTGTGTAAATGTGTGTAAATTTATATTTATTCAGTTTTTAAATACATTTTTGTAATATTATTGACTAATACGAAAATGTTCCTATGATTTATTTATAAAAAAGTATTATTTTTTTATTTCATATATTAAGTCCCAAAATCATTTCGCAAAAATCCATAGTTATTGATTATTGGTTATTACATGAACTCATTTCAATAAGTTATAAACATATTTATGGTGCATGTAAACATGTACAAAGAATTAAGGAAGTGGTCAAAAATAGATAAAAGAAACAGATTAAATCCCCATGTATGAATGGGAACGTGTCCCACATCTACCTGTGATTTGATTATTACACCGGATGCAAACAATTGGTAAAACATTTTAATTGCTAAAATGCAACTGAAATTCTTCCTAAGATTTCTGCCAAACAATCACATTTAGACCATTTCACAGTATGAATAAATCATCCCATTCTTTTGTAAACAGCTTCAGAAATCAAAAGTTGTCACTTGCATGTGAGCAAGAGAGATTTCTTTTCCAAAACACTTTTTATAGTAGGCAAGTTAAAAATTTAGCATATTACTACCGCTTTAAGAAATTACAAAAGCAAAACTAGAATCCTCACTTACAAAGCTCTCGATTCCAATGGTATTCCAGCTCTGCATGATGGGCAGGAAAGAGATGAAAAACGGGATGACCCAACATCCGACCAGCATCAGCGAGACTCTCACAGGTGTCATCTTGTTATTGTACACCAGAGGCTGACAGCAAATCGCATAGTATCTGGCCCAAGACACGAAAAGCAAACATCTCAAGAATGATTCATGGCCGCAGTCAGGCAATACAGTGCATTTGTAATCAATGCGTCCCTGCGTATTGTACTCTGATATACCCTGATGATTCGGCAGGTTTTTCTTTATAGTGCTGTGAGTTATGTACAACCAGAAAGCATGCGATCACAGGGCCGAAGACATGATGAGTCATGAGGAATCATACAGACTTGGATGCATGGTGGAATGGATTAGAATAGAGAGAAAGTGAGAGATAGAGAGACTAAGAATGAGTCATGTTATTGCCATATTGAACCAGGTGCGGCACATAAATCACAGCTGCTCTCTGTCGGGCCAAGAGAGCTGCGGTCGTCCTAATGGGTGAGCATGAGAAAATTTGCATATGTAATTCAGCAAATTACACATAATTAGTTGACAACCTGACAAGCTCCTGGAGTTAGTGTCAAGGCATAAAGCATGTGTTTCTTTTTGTGTGTGTGTGTGTGTGTGTGTGTGTGTGTGTGTGTGTGTGTGTGT
>CAIGQW010052715.1:3879278-3902842 GCA_903798125.1 Danio choprae | reverse complement strand
GTCTACAGAATAAACCACTGTTATTGTGTACTGTTACCACTGTCACAATGACTTGCCTTATTACCCTAACTTGCCTTGTTAAACTAATAACCTGGTTAAGAATTAAATTGCACTTTAAGCTGAACTCTAGTATCTTGAAAAATATCTAGTTAAATATTATGTACTGTCATCATGGCAAAGACAAACGAAATCAGTTATTAAAACTATTATTTTTCGAAATGTTTTGAAAAAAATCTTCTCTCTGTTAAACAGAAATGGGGGAAAAAATTTACAGGGGGCTAATAATTCTGGCTCCAACTATATATATATGGTAAGTCCATAACAGTCCATAACAGACAATAAGTCCATAAAAATAAGTCCATAACAGAAAATATTGACTGTATGTAAAAAATACTTACATGTAAACTATTTTATGAGAATGATTGAGCTGCTGAGATGTGTTTTTTTTATATTTAATTTAAATGTAATAATATTCATTCATTCATTCATTCATTTTCATTTCGGCTTAGTCCCTTTATTAATCTGGGGTCGCCACAGCGGAATGAACCGCCAACTTATCCAGCATATGTTTTACGCAGCGGATGCCCTTCCAGCTGCAACCCATCTCTGGGAAACATCCATACACACCCATTCACACTCATACACTACGGACAATTTAGTCTACCCAATTCACCTATACTGCATGTCTTTGGACTTGTGGGGGAAACCGGAGCACCCGGAGGAAACCCACGCCAACACAGGGAGAACATGCAAACTCCACACAGAAACGTCAACTGGCCCAGCCGAGGCTCGAACCAGCGACCTTCTTGCTGTGAGGCGAACGTGCTACCCACTGCGCCACTGTGAGGCTATGTAATAATATTATACACTGTAAAAGATTCCAATATAATGTCTAGTGGAGCTTTCTTTCTTCCGATCATTGCAATAAATCTATCAATATCTGTCAATATCAATATATAATTTGAGAAAATTGAGAAATGTCTTTTAATTTATCCATAAATTCCAATAATTGTAGTACAGAAATTAAAAAAGATTATGTGCATATAAATATTAGAAACTAGTAGTTGGTCAATCTCTTAATGAGTAAGTCACACAATCATTATCTCAAAGCACTAGATTCATTCAATAATGATGTTGCCACCGTGTTGCTTGGAAACACACAGGAAAACACTTGGAAACTTTTCTGCTATGGACTTGTTTGGAACTATTTTTGCTGTGAAATATTAATGTATTTTTTTATGAACATCAATATCATGTTTGAGGTCATTTTCATATTTGTGTAAAAACAGACCTCTTGCTCTAGTGATATTGCTTAACTAAATCATATCTCAAAATTAGATTAAAGGGGACTATTGTGCAAACATCTTTTAAACACCCGAAAAAGTTTAAACAGTTGTGTGGCAACAGTGTGTGAATATGGCCAGCCTCTAATGGTAAAAATACAGTATTTTTTATAATCACACTTGATAAAAACAGTCTGCAGAAACACTTTGACTGACATTCTTCCTTTGTACATGTCATCAGAGGGGGAAAGACCTGTCCATTAGTGACGATCTCTCCCTCATTAGCATAGACAGCCCTAAGTAAGAAGCAGCCGTCTGCTATTAGTTTTCACACCATACCTGCCGTAGATATTGTCGGTTACTAAGAGACATTTTTATTGTGGAGTTTTAGGATGTAAAAATGAACACCGTACTCTCCATAGACTGCCTTATTCTGAGGCGCGTCTTTTGACATTTGCAGTTTTTCACAGAGATAATGTTAGTACTGTTTTGAATCTACTGCTATGCTGACACACAGGTATTTGTAGCTTCACCCTCTTTTGAAAACAGGGTTGGGTTCACAATCTCCTTTGAATTAAAAGCGGCAGTCACCTAAACAGCACAATTTGGATCAAAGCCTAAAAGGGGCAGTTTCAAAGAGTTCTAAAAAAATTATTTGTGGCGTATTTTGAGCTTAAACTTCACACACACTCTAGGGACATCTTGTAAAAATAGGCATAATAGGTAGGGAACCTATTAAAGTACTTTTTGCAGTAAGTAATCAAGCACTTTGATTTTGGTGACCTTTTAGACACAGTTCCACATTAATTTAATCAATAATTACAACACTATTTATTTTTTTATAAATTATTAGATTTGATGCAGGACCCTTTTTAAAATTAAATCACTTGATGTTAAAAAGTATGTAAATCAGGCAATGCAACTGCACAGAACACTCATAAAAGTAAAGATTCTTTAATGGAAATGATAGTTCCTTATAAAATCTTTACAACTTATGGAGCATTTCAGTTTTAATAATAGGTCTGTTTTTAAAACACTAAGAAACATGGTTCTTCAATGGCATCACTGCAAAAAATAACCATTTTGGAACCTTTGTTTTTGAGTGGAGGTAAGCAAACCACACTGATTTACTACATTTTGTGTATTTGAAAAAAAAAATACACACCCGTGACTGGAGAAATCAATAGCTCTAGTCCATTCCCTTAATTTATACCATTGGTAGAGCCACTGTTGCTAACACTACAAAAACACATTTTTGGAGAAAGGAAATCAACCTACACATACAGTAGTTTTCTTGTGGATATCATCCTTATTAAGCAAACTTTAGATGTATATTTGTAATCTGAAAATGTACACTGACAAAGCAAATTTAAAGATAATGTATACTGTGTATAAAGCACCGTTACCTTAGCTGTCTGTCTTTACAGAGAGCCACCATCACAAGCAAATTGCCAAGCGCAGTCATTATAATGATGGTCACCAGGACAATAGACAGCGTTATCCTTGAAGTGTGTTTAGACACAACTTCATCCACTGAACTGTAGACAAAAAAAGATGCAGATTTTGATCATATTCATATCACGTAAAACATACACTTGTTAATATAAATATCCAGGCTCTTACTCGTCCGCTGAGTCTGATGCTGTGGCCATGACTGATCATCTGTATACAAGTGGTCAGCGGGAGTTTTGTTCACACAAGACACTGCAGTCCCTCTCCTGTGGGACAAATACAAGCATTTTAGGTTCTCCCATCCCGAGCTCAATCGTACTCTGTCAGGAGCAGTGCTAAAGTGAGAACACTGGGACTAAACCATCAGCACATTTAGAAATGAAACACAGGCTTCTGAGATATAACATGTACAAATGATAAGTATCTGACCTCCTTTTGTTCCTGTTCCCTAATGAAGCTGAAGGTTCATAAGTAGTAACCATTGTATGCTATTAATAAGCATTTTGGGGGCTAAACCAGGGATTTGAGATTTGCTTTGTTAAGTCTATACAACTGTACTTAGGGAATAAAAGTAGAACGTTTCGTTGTGAACTATGTGCAATATGTTTCAATTGGGGCTGCACAATATGTACTGTAGTTTCAACATCTGTATTGCAATGTGCAAATCTGTGATAATCACATACAGCAAAAATTGCACCATACACTTTTACCCATACTGTGCATGACTCTAGTTCTTGCCTTGCCCTGTTGGTAAATTTTGTAAGCCTTCCATTATCTATTTCCCCCACAGGGTAGTTTGAGTTTGTTTCTGTTTTCTTTTTGTAATTAACAAATCCTTTGTTTTTTGTATTTGGGCTTTTTACTCACCTTAAAAAATGCTGACAAATGAAATATAATTTAAAATATTATTGATAACATACTGTATACATCTTCAAGAATGCAATATTTAACGGCTGTAGAAGTGTGGCTCTTGTAGTGTCACTGTAGTCATTATGAAAACAGAAAATAGATGATTGCCTCTAAATAGATGATTGTAAATAGGATTTCATATTTACCATGTCAATAGTACAGGCATTGATCATGAAAGGCAGTGATTTTATAACCAGGATTTCATATTTAATGGCTATAGAACTTATTGCATCACTGGAACTTATTACATCACTAAATCAAATATTTATTTATTTTGAATAACATTTTACTTAAAAATAGTGATACATCAGATTGAATTAACAAAAGAGATTTAATATAGACAGAAAACATAGAATTTCAGTTTCCTTTTGTGGCAATAAACATTGGGTGGAAAAATTAGCATCTCCAAAATTCATAAATGCAAATATATTATTATATCTATTTTATCAAATACCGTTTTGTTTCTGCTGACTAACACATTTCAGGTTTGCCATCAATAAAGTGGCACTTACTGATGGTGCCGTGGGAGTAAATAAAACTAAAATGTTTGGAAAAACTGGCCTAAATTGAAGTCATATATCATACTCTACTCTCAAACGCATCAAATACTGAAGGTAAGATATTGGAGATAGGAAAATTTCGGCACACAGCGCATGCACTTCATCACACTGTTAATGCCCACAGAGGCCGAATCGCACCCTGTGCCTGTGGGGCTTGAGCCATAACTCACGCAGAAGTGGAGAGAGCAAACACTGGAAGCGTGTGATGTATTTGCCCAGCTGGGAGGCTCAAGTGGGTTTTAGAGAGACAGCTCGGATGCTTTCTCACCGTTCTGGTGCTTTCCTTTGAGTTTCAAATGAGCCACATGATTATTATAGCCCTGCATAAAACACAATGAACAAAACTGGCTATTCTAAACCCACCAGACAGCTGATTTACACGTGATTCTTGTTTTTGAAGGAGAGGATCATGTAAAAGGCTCATTTGTGTCACTTGCGTGCATATGTGTAAAAAAATAACATATTTGACAATTAAAATCTGAAAGGAACTTTTGTTATGTCAATACAGACATTTGCAAAAGGGAGAAGATGATGATGATGAAAAAGAATGAAATGAGAAGAAAGTTCATGCTCTTGTGTTTCCTTAAAAAAACTGTGTACTAGCTTGGCGAATGTTTACAAAGTTTCTCAAGGGAAGAATTTGCAAGGCAATGCAACAGCATTGGAATTATGGGTGTCTAATTATCTTCAATGATAATATGGTAATTGACATTTTAATGATGTACGAGCTGACATTATCCAGTATGTCACTCGCTTAGCAAAAAAACAAACAAAAAAACAACAACATAAGAATTGACTGTATGGTGAAGCATAGAAGAATGTAGTTAGAACAACCCCATAATTCAAGTTATGAAGGAAAAAATATTCCTGTAGGAGTTTTTATTTGTTACATTTATAAGATGTAATGGTTACAAAATTTCCCACAAATCATTTTCCCATGACCATGATTGCTAATGTAATATTGATTTTATACAGTTTATCAAATAAAACATTTGTCAACAAAACCAGAGCAGAACATTTCTGCATCGCAGAACAGCACTGCTGTGTTCCGGTCCTGAATGATTTTTCTGAGCAAACCATTCATTCATTTTCCTTTGGCTTAGTTTTTATTTCAGAGGTTGCCACAGCGGATTGAACCGCCTACTATTCTGGCATATGTTTTACGCAGCGGATGCCCTTCCAACTGCAACCCAGTACTGAGAAACACCCATACACACTCATTCACACACAAACACTCATACACTACGGCCAATTTAGTTTTATTCAAGTCACCTATTCTGTATGTCTTTGGATTGTCGGGGAAACCAGAGGAAACCCATGCCAACACGAGGAGAACATGCAAACTCCACACATTAGCATTTATATACTATGCACACTCTCAAAAATAAGCTGTCACTGAGGCTAAACCTTTTGAAATGGTTTACATATGTATCTAAAGGGTCCATTAGGTTACCTTAAAGGTACATATTAATTCCAAAACAATACTATAGTCTTTTTATCATTTCTAGCTACTAATATGGCCTTTGATATATCAGTACAGCCCTGTTAAGTACAAATGTGCACCGGAAAAAATACCTGTTAATTAACATTTTCCGTAGTTTGTGATTCACAAGTGTTTTCTGTTTATTTACGATTGTGAATTGCATTATGTGATGTTGATCTCTGCTCTGTCTGCGTTTGATGTTGAAAAATCAACTCTACAGTTTAACAAAGTGACTTTTTTTGACATTTTAGTAGTTTGAAATAATATAATATACAAGAAAGAATATAGAGAGAAATGTCTGAAAATAACAGAAAATGTACTGGCAGTTTATCACAAAGTTTTTGTACTGTGATATACAACACCAACCCAGACAATATATCACTTTAAACTTTATCAAAAACCTTTCAAGGATAAAACTTTTTGAAAGAAAGATCAAGGTCCCACAATGCAAATCAAAAGCATAAATAAACAGGGGAAAATAAAAAAATAAAAAACATAAATCACAATATATGTAAAACTGCAAATTTACGGATATTTTTCAGCTTTATGTGTAGCATTTTTAAAGGGTTCTGCCCCAGTGACTTCTTGTGTACGTTTTCTTTTCTGAGTGATTAATACTTAAAAAATGATGTAATTACCTAATTAATATTTAATGATTTAAAAATTCTCACAAAATACTGAGATCTAATTTTTTCCTCTACAGGGGCTCCGGATGAATTCTTTAAAAATTTTCCCCCATCTCCTTAATCTTTTTGATGACAACAAACAAATTATTGAATAAACATTTTGCATTTTATCTTTATACTTTCTTAATTTTTCTCTTTAATGTAATTTGTTCATACTTCCTTGTATTACTTAAGACATCACTACTCTTTTAAGAAACACATTTTAAGACTAAAATAACTAAAATGATTAATTTTAGCACTATGCAAGTTTTTGTTAAAAATGAATAACTGTTAAACATATATTATGTAAACATGATAACTGACAATTAGAAATTAAATCAAATTTATTTAAAAAAAGAGTTTGCATGTTCTCCCTGTGTTGGCGTGGGTTTCCTCCAGGTGCTCCGGTTTCCCCCACAAGTCCAAAGACATGCGGTACAGGTGAATTGGGTAGACTAAATTGTCCGTAGTGTATGTGTGTGAATGGGTGTCTATGGATGTTTCCCAGAGATGGGTTGCGGCTGGAAGGGCATCCGCTGAGTAAAACATATGCTGGATAAGTTGGCGGTTCATTCCGCTGTGGCGACCCCAGATTAATAAAGGGACTAAGCCGAAATGAAAATGAATGAATGAATATTTTTTTTAAATCTACATTTTGTAAGCACCCATTTCTCTTCTAAGAAGCAACTCTTTTTCACAACCTATAGCAGACAGACTGTTATTATTATGCACCCAAAATGCTTTGCTTTAGATAGCAAAATGCAATTAACTGACACATAACTTATCAGACAGAATTTTTATAATCATAAGACATTAAAGCAGGAAAGCTACTGTTTCATCAAATGACCCAAAAAAGATGAGCTGAGGTATGAAAGCTGATGCCATGTGACACAACACTAACTTTCACTAATCTTGTCTCATAAGATCTAAGAACTCAGGACTCCCTTCAGCTCAAGGGGCTTCAAACATGGTTAACTGTCTGAAGAATACAGATCTGTCCTGATAAAGAACGTGGGACTTCTGGAATCCAGACCATCCTGTCTTATTTTTGTTTGTTTGTTGTTTTATTTATAAATGCATTAAGGTTAGTGGTTAGTGCAAATATAATTGTACTTCAAACCGTTCTCTTAAGATATAGTTATACCATAAATCACACCCAAAATGATATTATCCAAATAGAAAGCTTCATTTTTTTAAATAATTATTAATTAAACTATAAATGCAGCTTTAAATAACTAACATATTCCAAAGATTTTGGTTTAAATAAATGACTACTGTCTTCTGCAAATAGTTTCTTGTTACTGAGATGAAGAAAGTTACTACTTTTGTCAAGTAACTCTCACAGTAACCTACTGGAACTACTTAATTGTTCAGATTTGATTGTTTTCTCTTATGCAAAGCAAAACAGGTTAACGTGACATAACTGACATGATGAAAAGAATATGTGCTGCTGACAAACCATCCAGTAAGCAGTTTTGACACCTTCCCACACAACTTCATTTTTCATTTCATGCCACCAGGAAAACTGAGTGGCATTTACATTTAAAGGGATAAATCACAATCTGTGGTGACAGGAAAACATAAGCCATCATCCTCATAAACAAGCAGCGGCTGACATTTTCACACAGGCATAAAAACCATAAAAATATAGCGGTCAGAAGCCCATCAAGCATGTCTATAATTAAGCAACTTTAATCTTCAAAATGGGATATGATGATTAAGAAATGCAATAAAATAATATATATTTTAAATTAACTACAGTATTACAGATCGTACACATTAACTAACTTAAGTAACTGAAAAGTGACAGTTCTTGTGCATTATGAAACATAATTCTTAAAGGTTCCAGTCTTTATCGGGGTCCTTTATTAAAATAAAAGTATAAAAATCACACCCTTAACTGTTATTGTGTGATATTTTCAACAAATTAATAATCATTTCATTTTTCACAGAACTGTAAGCCTGATTAGTTGCAGGTAAATACCTCCAAAATATGATTAATAAACAAATAAACTGGTATGAAAAAAAAAGCTAGAAAGCAAATTGGCTATATTTGGCATCTTACTTGAAATTTTACTTAATGCATTTTTGAAATAACAAGCCAAATCTTAATAATTGTAATAAAAATACATGTAACCAATAACAACAGTGATAATAGCTATATTAAAAATACTAAAATACACATTAACTGTACTTTATTGTGCTATTAATTACCTGTTGCACATGTTGACACTTTTTGCCATTTAAAGTACGAGGCAGCATTATTTAGGTAACTTTACTCACCCCGGGGCTCCGTGTTTCAGACGTCTTTGTGAATCCACACGTGTTTCTATAACCTGTCATATTCCATCACAGTTTGTAGGAGACTGAAGTGCTCTTCTCTGCCCAGTGTCACAGTCCAACAGCTGCAGAAAGCAGCCGATCCTCTGTTGATGTAAGAGCATCGGCGTCCATCACACGAGTCTGTAAAACACCAACACAGAGAAACAGCGCCACCCAGAGTTTCACCTCACAGCAATCTGGTCATTCAATATCAATCAAATGTAGTTTTTCATTTAAAACTAAACTATAATATTATATAGACTGCAATGCTCACTTTGCAGTTTTAAATAAGCAATAATGTACTTTAACACAGAAGGGTGATGACTGACTCGAGTGCCTGCAACCTGTTCAGCTGTGACTATTCATACACCATGCCTCAAATGGCTTATAGCTTTTACAAATACTACAATTTACAAATACAAACACTAAACTCAAAAATAAATGTACTAATATGTAATCTTTTAAATTCCATCCTTCCACAGTAGTCTCTGGAAGTGACAGTAAATAGTCTCTCAGCCTAAAGAAAATTTGTAATTGTGTTTAAGCTTAAACCAGACCTGTTTACATCACAGCACAATGCTAGTTTGCCTAAAAAAGCATTGAAAAGGGTAACATGCTGTATACATACACCTACATTTTGAGTATTGCTTGTCCTATACTTCAGAACTCTGAGCTTTCATTCATTCATTCATTCATTTTCATTTCGGCTTAGTCCCTTTATTAATCTGGGGTCGCCACAGCGGAATGAACCGCCAACTTATCCAGCATATGTTTTTTTACGCAGCGGATGCCCTTCCAGCTGCAACCCATCTCTGGCAAACATCCATACACACCCATTCACACTCATACACTACGGACAATTTAGTCTACCCAATTCACCTGTACCGCATGTCTTTGGACTTGTGGGGGAAACCGGATGCAAACTCCACACAGAAACGCCAACTGGCCCAGCCGAGGCTCGAACCAGCGACCTTCTTGCTGTGAGGCGAACGTGCTACCCACTGCGCCACTGTGAGGCCAACTCTGAGCTTTCACAAACACAAACACATTAATGGATCTCCTGCATGAAAATACTTTCTTTGGTGATGTATGGGAATATTTCTACAGAGTTGGTAATGGGATAAACTACAGAGCTTAAGCAGAGATACCTTTCATGTATTTAATGTAAAGTCAGATCCATAGGTTAGAAATATCTATAGATTAAATAGAGGGTGGCGACGCGGTCGTGCAATTGGTAGCACAATCGCCTCACAGCAAGAAGGTCGCTGGTTCGAGCCTCAGCTGGGTCAGTTGGCATTTCTGTGTGGAGTTTGCATGTTCTCCCAGTGTTTACATGGGTATCCTCTGGGTGCTCCGGTTTCCCCCACAAGTCCAAAGACATGCGGTATAGGTGAATTGGATAAGCTAAATTGTCTGTAGTGTATGAGTGTGTATGGATGTTTCCCAGTGAAGGGCATCTGCTGCGTAAAACATATGCTGGATAAGGTTCATTCCGCTGTGGCAACCCCAGATTAATAAAGGGACTAAGCCAAAAAGAAAATGAATGAATGAATAAATAGAGGGTGAAAAGAAAAAAGTTTTTTCGAAGAAACAGAAAGGAGACATGAATGTATTTATTTTACTTTAGTTTAATATTTAGTTCAATTAATTTATTTATGTATTATGAATTTTGATTTTTTGCAATAATTATATATATTCATAATAAAATGAAATACCCGTTATAATAACAAGATTGATTAAAGGACTACTTTCAATGCAGCCTGCATTAAAGTTATTAACAAACTTAAAATGAATTGAGGTGGATGGATACTAAAAGTTGCTTAGCTGAGTCCGTTTTTAATGGCTTCAAACAAGTAATTACTGTTTATTGTATTCAGTTCTTTTGCAATTAAATAAGTTTTGTCTTTTTTGGAGTCTTGGGTAGCATGGGTCTTGATTTTGAAGGTAAAGCAGGCACAGTTTTGCCCAGAACAATAGCAGCTTTTTGCAGATGCCATGACAGGTACTCAGAAATGATGAGCCTTCCTCTTCTTCGGGACCCAACATGCACAGGTGCACAGGGTCGCAGTCTCAGGCCTGTAGCAGACACAAGCTCAGTGTTGACTACTCTTTCTCTTCTCTCTACACTGGTTTGTATTGAGTTTGTGTTGAGTTCTGGTTTGTATTAAGTTTCACCTCTCCATCATCCACTAGCACCCTTGCCAGGAGCTGTAGCAGCGGAAGCCTTAAAGTTATAGTTCACCCAAAAATGAAATTTCTGCCATCATTTACTCACCCTCAACTTGTTCCAAACCCATTGGGAATTTTTTTTAACACAAAAGAAGATATTTTGAAGAATGTTGGAAACCTGTAACCCTTGACTTCAATAGTATTTGTTTTTCCTATATAAAAGTCTGTGGCTACAGGTTTCCACCATTCTTCAAAATATCTTCTTTTACACATCTGAACAAAACAACACCAACTGGTTTGGAAGTCAATGGTTGGTAAACAATAAAAGAGTTAGTTGTGCCATAATTGTATAACATATGGACCTAAACTGTTTGTTTTGTATGATGGCTTTCAAATAATATACTGTTTACTGCTTGTTTATTAGGACAACTTACATTACCACCATTTCACGATTAAGAATTGAGGAGAATGTTTGTATAACACTGAGTTTAGTTTCAATTGTTGCATATTATTTTATTGCACCACAAATATAAGCTAATAAAAGTCTTACTTAAAGTTTTTTTATGTTCTAAACAATAACATAACATAACTTTGTTAAAATATTCACTGACGAACTGGGTTCATAGGTTAGCCTTGTGCATGAAAAAACAAAAAACAAAACTCTACTTTAGGCAGCTTCTTGTATTTTTAACAGTGTGATTTACTGCATCATTTCATAGCTAAAGTAATTTTAAAAATATGTTTGTTCAAAAACCAAAACGTGTGCAATTACGTTGTAATGATTAATGAATTAATCTTATAAACATTGTCTTTTCACTAACATAATACAACGGGTCGTAGGCAGCACAAAATAGGTTTTGCCGTTTACTGCACATTTATTTTTCTAGAGTGGCTAGTGAATAGAACTGAAGGTTGACAACAGCTTACTTCCGTTTCTTACTTCGATTGGTGGATTGTAGTAAAGTGTCAACAAAAGAAACAGAAAGTTAAATTACCCTACTAATTAAGAACGAGCCTGTTTAAGAATAACTGTCTGCTACTTTACAGTAAACGGAGACCTCGAGGAACCCGATAGTTTGAGTCCTCTTTCTACCGCAAGATGGCGCAGGAGCATCATTACCGAATGGCAAGGATACCCGTATGCAACCGTTTTCATTAGATGTCGGCCAGGTTGTTAAAATCGCTATTTATTCTATAAACGATTTACTTCATAGCTCATGTTACATCAGCTTACGTGATATTATATTCTGCCCAATAACAAGCTGGCAATGAATATAAAACAGGACTAGATTTTAAGATGTGGTGAATTAATAGGCCTACGGAGGACAAATTTGCAAAGTATTATTTGATGCATTGTCAAATGTAGGTCTATAGTGAACAAAAAATATATGAAACTAAAAAAGTAAAATTAAAAATATCTATACCCTATAAAAACCAATACACAAGTATCCGCATAGGCCTACAAAGACTGACCTTGATTTACCTTATCTAAGTTGGTAAAAGTGTAAAGTACTTTAATTTGATATATAAAATATACCTAAAATGTTTCATTAAGTGCCCTTAGATGATAATATACTGTGAGCTACTGATATTTTTGACTGAGCTGTTTCAGTCTGTTTACCATAACAGGAAGGCCACTTTCTTTTAATTTACCTTATAACAAATGACAGAAGAGAGTGAAGCAGTAAAATGCAACTTAATCTATTTCAATCCAGTGACAGAAGACAAGACTTTCAAGCATCTCTGTTTATTATGACTGACGTGTGATCAATGAAATGGCTTGTGAATATTAATTAGCACTGCTGCTGAATGAGTTGTAAAGTGAGTGCACAGCAGAAGAAGAGAGGAACTGTGGTTTGCTGCTCTAGACACAACTGTATGCAGACAGTAGTGAAATTTTAGACCGCCTCTGTCTTTCTGATGACTTTGCACTGTTTGCTATTTCAACCCTGAAGACAGAAAGTGCACGTTTTTGTTCTGTGAACATCAGAGGACTGAAATATTGGAACATATTGTCAAATATAAATAATTCTATAATATAATATAATAATAATAATGTTCTTCTTATTAAAAATTGTTAGCAATTTAGAAGTATTACATTTTTTTGTAATTAAAATAATTCATAAATATAACAAGTTATTACTGGAAAAAAAATATATTTTACCAATACAACATCAAACATGGAGGTACAATTAAATAAAATAAAATAAAGTACTTCACAAATGTAACTATAACATGTTAAAACATTTGGTGTCAACACTTTACAACTATAAAATGTTATTAGAGAAAATAAATAATAAATAAATAATAAAACTTTTGTCAGTAATTTATCAAATTTCCCACTGTCAGCTTGACAGTAAATATATGTGAATAATAAACAAATGTTGTTGATGAGTTCACCAAATGCAGGATGAAGTTTCTCTTAAATGGTTTACAGTTTGTTTGTTTGTTTGCTTTTTCTCCGGTCATGTACCTCACATACTCACTGACTATAAACAATGATTTGCATGACTCTCGTTCAGTCAGTAGTTGATTTACACTCAATCAGTTGTAATAAAACAGAGACAGTGAGATGTTTCCAGCACAATTATACAGTAAGTGATGATAGACAGTAAAAAGAATAAATACACTCCTACACAATATTTTTTAATTTATTCCAACATTGTTTAAACTCTGTGCCTTTTAGAAACAGCCCAATAGACTGATATTACAGAAAAGTGTTTAATATTCACAATTTGAGCATTGGGTTTTTATTGCTTTGTCCCTAAACTGCATAATGCACAGATCAAAACTATAAATAACGCATTGTTTATGATTTGAAATTACATTTTTTGTGGAGTCAGTTGAAGTGAAATGATTTGAGCCATAAATCATGGCATAAACCAAAACACACAGGGCTAAAGCAAGACACACGTCAGTTATTTATGGCAATTTTAGGGTGCTTTATAATTCCCCGGCTGTTTGGAAATGAGTGAATAATCGGGGCAAACGGTGCTGCATGTGTGCCTAAGCATTTCCAGCATCCTGTGTCCACACTGCCAGGGTGGATTATTAACTTGGTTAAGGTTAAAAGTCAAGCCCTTCTCTGAAAAGAAGCAGAGCAAGTTTCCACTGAAGCTGCTGTGGAATTTACCGCTGGCACAACAGTTAATATGCAAACTACAAACTGGATTTGAAATGATTCGTTTTTTTTGTTTGAGACAATATTCTGTAGAACATGTAGAACGGTCAAAAAGAATTCACACTTTGTTTTTCATTAATGAATGAAATTATGTTATGAACATTACTTAGACTTGTTTGGGGTCAGTAAGAAACTTCTTATTTTTTATTTAGTTTTTAACATTTATTCAGGAAAAATGCCATAACAGACAAATTACATCTTTTTGACATTAGTTTGGTCTATATGGAAAAATAAAAATAACATAAATAACATACAATTCCTTTAGGTTGTCTCGACAGAAATCGATTAAGTTAAGCTCATTTTGAATAGGTAGTTTGAACTAGCAGTAAAAATCATTTTTGGAGTGTATATTGTGAATACATTTATAACTATTACTGGAAATAAAATAAAATACTATTTTTGTCAATACTTTGAAACTATAACAAGCTATTATTAGAAGCTACATAAAAAATGTGAATTCACTAAATAAAATAAGTTCTTTTAAATTTTTTTTGAAACTACAATATTTTCAAATACAATGTTAAAGAGGTGACATGGTGGCGCAGTGGATAGCGCTGTTGCCTCACAGCAAGAAGGTCGCTGGTTTGAGCCTTGGCTGGGTCAGTTGGTATTTCTGTGTGGAGTTTGCATGTTCTCCCCATGTTCACGTGGGTTTGCTCCGGTTTCCCCAACAAGTCCAAAGACATGCGCTGTATGTGAATTGGATAAGCTAAATTGTCAGTTGTGAATGGGTGTGTATGGGTTCATCACTGTGTATGTGTGTATCGGTGTTTCCCAGTGATGAGTTGCAGCTGGAAGGGCATCCGCTGCGTAAAACATTTGCTGGATAAGTTGGCGGTTCATTCCGCTGTGGTGACCCCCAGATTAATAAAGGGACTAAGCCGAAATGGAAATAAATGAATGAATGAAAAATGGTCAGTTACGAATGGGTGTGTATGGGTGTTTCCCAGTGATGGGTTGCAGCTGGAAGGGCATCCACTGCGTAGAACATATGCTGGAAAAGTTGGCAGTTTATTCTGCTGTGGCAAGCCCTGATTAATAGAGGGACTAAGCCGAAAAGAAAATGAATGAATGAATGTTAAAGAGGCGACACAGTGGCTCAGTGGATAGCACTGTTGCCTCACAGCAAGAAGGTCGCTGGTTCGAGCCTCGGCTTGGTCAGCATTTCTGTGTGGAATTTGCACGTTCTCCCCTTGTTACAGACACAGTATATAATTTTCACTGCTAGAGGGCATGTATTCACAAGAAATGGAGGTGTGTTTTGATGACGTTATGAGTGATGGTGGAAGTTTTCATTTTCATTATATCCTACGAGACTCACGCGCAAATCATGCTCATGGATTAGCTAAAATACTCAAAACTTATTATCATGGTAGAAAGCAGCCGACTAAGTGAAAGGAGATGGCTGAAGCAATTGCTAATTTAATATGAGCACGATACAGCATGAAAGCAGCAGGGCTTTTATTATGCCACAGCCGAACACTTCCTGTTCTTCCGGTCATGATCACATGGGGAAGCAGCACTGTTATACTCATACTACTGTAAATACATTTAAGGTGCTGTTATAATGCAGCTCTGTGCAGTCTAATAAAACACAATATTTTAAAGTGTCTTTGGTGTTTCCATGTTTTCTATGTACAATCAAGGATGTATGATGTTATTAGCATGGTGACACAGGACACACTCCATCTCACTACACTGTAAAAAATGCTGGGTTCCACACAATTGATTTGTGTTGTGACAACATGAATTATGTTAACTTGTTAGTTTTTATAAATGTAAGTGGATTGAAGATAAAACAATTAAGTTGTTCCAAAAAAACTCAATAGTTGTGATGTTTCAGCTCATTTTAAATAAGTCGTTTGAACAAAGAGCCAATGTCTTTTATTGAGTCTAATTAAAAATAGCTTATTTCTTTGGACTTGAGCAGTCTGTGAAACCTTTGGCATAATGTAAGAAAGTAATAACAAGTCTGCAAAATATATAATGCTCTTCTAGTGGTTTTTGGATACTTTTATTGGGAAACAAAGATTGAGTTTTTTAGTTGAACTAAATGTTTAGTTGAACAAAAACTGAAACTTTAGTTTCTTAAGTTCATAAAAAACACAATCACCACAAGTATTAAGAAGCACATCAGATTCACAACTGATTCGAACAGGCTTTGTGTTCTTCTCGAGAACGAAACTCTTTGTTATGTGATTCAGAGCAGGGCAAATATCTGAACACCCAGACATGCTTTTGATTATTTATGTTTGTCAGATTGTTAGGCCATAAGCCAAGCCTGTCTCATATGCTGTCCTAATAGGGTTATACATAAAACATCAACACCTGCTCCGTTCGCAGCTAGGATTGAGCTGTTTCCTTCTACTTGAATACAACTCGCTCTCTATATATTCAAACAGAGACCGCAGTTCAATCCCATCATCGAGTCATTAGAATTCACACCTGTGAGTTTGAGATAAAGCACGTGACAGCAAAGCATAGAAGTGCTTATTGGCTTACAGGTGGCAGGCAGAATTTTATTTGTATTTTTACAGTTAGCTTTGCAGGTGACAAGACGTCTACTGTCGGTAAACAGGATGCAGAAGCCATTTAATGACACATTAGTGGCACCCAGACAAGGTTAATGCTCTGACAAACACTGAGTCGAGTGTGTAATTGTCCCGCTGGTGCTTGCGTTTAGAGGTAATGGTACTGTTTTGTCATTACGGCGGTTTATGCTGAAGTCTGAAACTGTTCGAAGTGTCTGGCGATTAATTATTAATGCTAATTAAAGTCCATTAATAATTCTTTTAGCATTAATGGTCATGGGTGTTTTACAAACTGGCTACTGTAATGAAACTTCATGCACGTTCTAGACAATTCATTATGCTGACTGGATTTAACGACCTAATAATTGCATAGCTGTCCTTGTTGAAAGGAATTACAAATGTTTTTACAATGCTTGAAAATGCCTCTATATGTGCGGCCTTGTTGTTTTTCTGGTGAAAGAGAATATTAAGACCTACATTTATAGACATATGAATGATTTTGCAAGTATCAAGCGCTCTTCAACTTTACAAGAACTTTTTAAAGCAGCTTCAGGTACTCTCGATTTCAAAACCCACATCCTGCGCTATTTATTTTTGCAAAAGAAACAAGAAGAGTTTGACAACAGGTGCAAATGATTTACTGCAAGCTGAAGTAATTGTTGTATCACGAATCAGGCATTGGTCATGCAGAAGTTTATTAGTTGTTAAAAGGATAGTTCAGGAAAGTATGACAATTCTGCCATTATTTTCTCACCCTTTATTTGTCCAAACCAGTTTGAGTTTGTTTTTTGTTCTGTTAAACACAAAAGAACTACTATGGAAGTCAATGATTAAAGTTTTCTAACATTCTTCAAAATATCTCCTTTTCCTACACAAAATGGTTAGCATCCAAATAGAGTTATTTGGATTTTAACAGCAGAACCTTTTTTTTGGTGCTAAATAGAACCCTTTTCATTAGGTTCCTTAAAGAACCATGTTTTGAAAGTGCTATATACATATGGTCTTAAAATATGAATCATCAATATTACTATTAATATTAATAGTAAGAATATTTAATTAATATTATAATTATTTTCTCGGTGTAGATGATGTAAGATATCACAACATCTGAAATATGAGTTTGATGTTACAGTGTCTCTCATTCATTTAATTAGGTACAAACAATTATGTTTATAGAGGCCAAAAGCAGCAAAAACGGACAATATGTGATACTATTAACGTTTAAAAAAAGTGTAGTCACAGGGTACCTTTCATATTTGTATAACTTTTTATGCATAAACCCAAGTAATAATTAAAAAAAAAAAACAAAAAAAACATCTCTGTTACTTACCCAGTGAAGAAGACACAATGCCCAACTGAACAGAGACGGTCACACATGTTCTGTTTAACTAAAAACTTAAATAAAATAAAACCGTATTAGTAGAAAACAAGTTACATTTTGAAAGTGAACATGTATAAAAGAATTAAGAAAGAATAAACTGACCTGTTGAGAGAGTGCTGACAATCTTTGCAGTTGAGCTCCAGAAACCAGTAATGAGCTGCAGGTGCTTTGTCCGTTACAAATGTGAAAAAGAGCGGGAAATAAAGAACAATATTGGCAATATTAGAAGCATTTCAGCACAGCCAGTATTCTTCAGCCCAATGTGGAATCGATGTGAAAAAAACCTTTAAAGATGGTTTTAGAGTATATTTTTCTGGGTAAAAGTTAAGAGAGGGGGTCCCTGTCAGTGTGTCAATAAATACCCCCAAACAACCCACAGCCCTTTAATCTGTACTTTCAGTTTACAGTGAGTTATATTTATATTATTGAGTTATAACTAGTAATACAATAAAAATGACTAATATAGGAAAAAAAGATAGAACTGGAAAAAAATATTTAGCCTATACTAAAATAAGAAATTAGGTAAGAATTTAAATGTATAATTACACACATTACATGCAATTGAACTCATTATACAAGCATGGAGCCCCCTTTGAGGTTCAGGAGCTCTATGCAACTTGCATACTTGGCGTATAGGGAGGATTGGTTTAGGTCGTTACAATCAGTATGAAACAGAAGTCTTTCTTAAACTATTGTGACATATATCTGAGTGAAATATACTATGAAGGCCGGGACTTGACTTTGTCCATCTGTTAATGATTAGATCATCGATTTGTGGTTTGTTAATGGTGGATCTCAGGTGATTGATAGATTGGTCTGACCTTGTGACAGTAAACAAGTCATAAGAGAAGAGATGACATTGCAAAAGCAGGGGAAAGTATGTATATTTATCTGAAAGAAACGTTAAAAGGCTATAGAATAAAACAAATAATATCATTGTACTCAAATCCATGCATAACATATGCATTAAGTGATCTCTTTATTTGCTTCATAGTCAACACAGGCCCATTGGAAATATATGCTTCAGCGTACAATATTTCTGAAAGCACAAAACAACAACAACAACACATATATAAAATATGTTTGACTGCAGTTTCCAGACAAAATGAACACTAGGGAGCAGTATGACACCAACAAATTTTGTTCCTTTTCACACTAATAATATTTTATAGCCGAATAAAGTGTTATTTAATGAAATTAAATAATGAACACCAAATAAATACCACAAAACAACTTAACGGTCTCTATGATTTGTAATCGAATAGGTTTGCCTAACCTATCTATCTCCATATGGAAAACATTTCTGCCGTGGTCATTTAAAAAATTTAGACAGAGGTTTGAGTCAAGTGAAGTGTGGCTCCACAAAAGAGATAAAAGCAATGTAAAATCAAGGTAAAACTATGTGGTCACAGTGCACTTTTTTCTTACGTTTGCTTTTGAAAACACTATTGGTTGGGTTTAGAGAAGGGTTTAGTTCAATGGTTCGCTAGCTGATCTTTATGAAGCCTTCTTGTAGACGTGTAAAAGAAGGACATATTTATGAATTGTACAACAAAACATATCCCAAGTTACGTATTTCAGAATTGCAAAAATGAAGAGAGGGCGCTGTCTACACAACTATACACCACTATACTACACAATATGAAAACCTTTCACCTGCCCTCTTCTCAGCAATACAGAGCCAAAGATCACGATTTACCTCTCAGTTCACTCTGCTTTTTGCAACTTAACAATTGATGGCTCAAGGCTCCACTGACATGAAAATAAATATTTAGCATTTAAAAGTCAGATGAACAGAGGAGGGTGATGATGGGTACTTGTGCTTACTATTTAAGTGCCTCCAGTGTGTCATTACTCAGGAAATGTAATTCATTGGAGATCACACAGGATAATTATAGAGTGAGTCTCAAGGTTCCATTCAGTTCTGTTCATGTGGGAAGTTCATTAGGCACGCCAGCTTACCCATTGTTTTATTCATAGTTTTCCAGTAACTAGTGTAAAGGATGACAAAGTTCTGAAATTACTAAATGGCCAATTTTTGTGTCATTCTAAGTGACATCTTTGTAAATTACAGAGGAACTGAACGGAAGTGCTAAAAATGGTGTTTGTTTCCAAACAAGTTTCCCAACAGTCTAAAACTTTGTTTGGATTATATCAACTTTATGTATATAAATATATTTGGATTAATGACACATTCTGTCATTATAGTATTTCAGCAATCATGTTGTGTGTCCTGCTGTATATTTTCACTTGTATGTTTCCATTAAGGGGTGGCGAGGTGGTGCAGTGGGTAGCGCTGTCGCCTCACAGCAAGAAGGTCACTGGTTCGAGCCTCGGCTGGGTCAGTTGGCATTCCTGTGTGGGGTTTTGCATGTTCTCCCCATGTTCACGTGGGTTTCTTCTGGGTGCTTCGGTTTCCCCCACAAGTCCAAAGACATTTGCTGTAGGTAAATTGGGTAAGCTAAATTGTTCGTAGTGTATGTGTGTGAATGAGAGTGTATGGGTTGCAGCTGGAAGGGTATTCGCTGCGTAAAACATATGCTGGATAAGTTCATTCCGCTGTGGCGACCCCTGATTAATAAAGGGACTAAGCCAAAAAGAAAAAGAATGAATGAATGTTTCCATTCAGAATTTTAGAATGAGCTGCTGGTTTTCTTTTGGTATCTAAATGACTTATAACATGATGACTGAAATTTTGTAATGAAATAATGTACCTCAGGTCAGTCTATACAGTTTTAGTCTGTGTTTGGGAAACCTGTTTGGAAACAGGCAATGTTTTAGCATGTTGTCAGTTAATTCTTTTTTGAATTGGCGAGGGGGGTTCAAAAAATACTCTGAATTAGTTCACGATTCAGAATGAATCAAATATTTCACTTACACATGAAAACACTTGGAATATTTCCAATCACTACAGCACTACAACAATGCATAACGTTGAAATCAAAACACTACTGAGTCATATTTTTGCACAATTCAGTACACATACACAATTCATTTGCAAACAATTATTTATAATTACACATTCAATTTACTCACAATTAATCTTATAATGTGGTATTTGCACAGAGACTTTTAGTTTTCAGTAAGCCAGCTCAAGCGCTTCCAGTGAACTGTCATGCCATTATAAAATCGCAGCGTCTAATATCTGGTTTCTTTAAAAATCACTGATCTTCACTGCCAGATATAATGATATATAAAATAAAGTGTGTATTAGACCAGACAAGAAGCACTGCATTAAATTCCACTGTTCCACGCCATGTCTTTAAAATATGGATATTTATTTTACCACAGTATTTTCAATGGAGATTTTGCGCTCTCCTGCTTTTCTTGACGGCACTTGAATTTAAATGCCATTTCATTTTGTTTTATGATTGAACAAATAAATTAAAGCTTAAGTCTATTTAACTGATTATATTTGTCGATGAATAAATACATTATCGATGGCTGAATATCAATTGCTGTGCATATGGCATAATTTTGAGTTAGCAAATTATTATTTTGACTTTAAAAAGTCAAATGATTTAAAAGGTTAAACATTTCAATGTTTTATTTCATAACTGACGCATTTTTGTCATAAATTTTATATTATTTTGTCTCATAATGTAGAGCTTTTATTTAATAATTATCAAAATCACAATCAAAATAGTACCTTTTTACGCCAATTATTTTTTTTCTTATAAATATGAATTAGAAAAGTCATACTTTCCACTTTTTATCTCATAACTTTGAACTGTCTGTCACAAACTTGACTTTTTATCTTTTACTTTTTTCATATTTTGACATTTGACATAATTTCAAATTTTTAAGACACTTCCACATTTTTTCTTATAATGATAACTTTAAAAAGTCATAATTTCAAACTTGTATCTTGTACCTTGACTTATGCCATTTTTGATCTCCTAATGTGAACATTTAGATCACAATTTCAACTTAATATGTTATAATTTTGACTTGTTATCTCATTATGACTTTTAAAGTTTTTAAAGCCATAGTTTTTATAAAGTCATTAATGTTTTATATGGTGGAAATTGTCTTCCATGCGCTCATATCCTAGTGTTCCCATGACCAAAAAACAAAAAACCCCACCTCTGAGTCAGCCTCGTCCCCCTTAGTACAAATCAGCAAGTGTGTCTGTAAATGCGGCCTGTGTGACAGTAAGGCGTCCCACAGCAGACAATGCCAGGGGCTTGTTTGAAGACAGGAGGGTGACAGGCTCCCCTGAGGTATGAGCTGGCAAACCACACGTCATCCTTCTTCTGGACTCTCTACCCATCCAGTGCTGACCTCATCAGCATCTGACGTGTCGTCTCAGCTCTAATCATGGCTGGCATGGCTTCATATTAACTGACAGTGTGTAGTTGGGCTATGGACTGGTGTCTACATGTAGATCAAAATAACAGTGTAACTCTGACCAAAACAGCCAGTGGTTGCACCTCCGTCCATCCATCCAGACAGAAAAAAAGAGAGTGAGAAAATAGTTTTTAATGTCATAATAATACAGTAGTTGCATACGTGGTAATAACACTGCATAATCAGTTTACAGCTATTGTGTAGATTTTAAAGAGATAGTTTATATTCTTCTTAATTTTCTCACTCATTGAAACTCAACTTACTTCTGGAATACCATAGATAATTAAAGTAAATATTTTTATGATGAGGCCGACCGGTGACGCAGTGGGTAGCACAATCGCCTCACAGCAAGAAGGTCGCTGGTTCGAGCCTCGGTTTGGTCAGTTGGCATTTCTATGTGGAGTTTGCATGTTCTCCCCAGGTTTCCTCCGGGTGCTCCGGTTTCCCCCACAAGTCCAAAGACATGCGCTATAGGTGAATTGGGTAAGCTAAAATTGTCCGTAGTGTGTGTGTGTGAATGAGTGTGTATGGATGTTTCCCAGTGATGGGTTGCGGCTGGAAGGGCATCCGCTGCGTAAAACATATGCTGGATAAGTTGGCGGTTCATTCCGTTGTGGTGACCCCAGATTAATAAAGGGACTAAGCCGAAAAAGAAAACAGAATGAATGAGTTTTTATGATGCTTTAACTGAAAAAAGAAACCTGAAGAAAATGAAGTTTCCACAAATTGGAATACATTTGCTTAAAAAACAGATATTAAACATTTCTTTATTTTTGGAATAAAAATAGTATCAAAACGAATTGATTTTGTGATTAAAACAAGAAGAATATATGTCAGTGGGGTAAGAAAATACACTTAAATAAGCTTATTTTTAAGAAACAAGACTTTAATCGTAAATTAATTTCTCATGCAAATGTGTTTTGGTCTCAAAATGTTTTTAAATTTGAACTGGAAAAAGGGACAAGATTTTTTTTTTTTTACAGTGTCAATAATGATTGTAGGCCTCACAGTGGTGCAGTGGGTAGCACGTTCGCCTCACAGCAAGAAGGTCGCTGGTTCGAGCCTCGGCTGGGTCAGTTGGCGTTTCTGTGTGGAGTTTGCATGTTTTCCCTGTGTTGGCGTGGGTTTCCTCCGGGTGCTCCGGTTTCCCCCACAATTCCAAAAACATGCGCTATAGGTGAATTGGGAGTAGTTGTATCATATACAGTGTCAAAAAAATGATTTATTGCTTTATGTCTATAATTTATGGCCCTGTAGTTGTTGGTGGACTGTATGGTT
>CAIGQW010052715.1:3818578-3833234 GCA_903798125.1 Danio choprae | reverse complement strand
AACTACAGTGATAATCTGAGGTTCAAATCCTAAACATTCACAAAATATTCAATGTGATGAAGTAAAATGAATCAGTTTCCATGTTTCCATCAAGTTATTTGAGCAACTGATGGTAGTATTTGGTAACTTAGCAAAGAACAGTAAATAAAGTCAACTATAACAGGGGCAAGACAGTAATTAGGTACAACCGAGTTTAATGCTGATGTTTATTTGGCAAACTGACCATTATTCACATTGACTCTTTTTTTGTGCTAGTCAAAAACCACATGTAGTGATTTTTCTTTAAATTCAGTGTTTCAATCACTTGGTTTCTGATGCGATACTTCAAAATTTGAGTGACATAAACAAAGCTTATGAGATCTTATTTCTCAACCTAAAAATGTTTTTGTTTTTTTGTGTGACAGACTACTACAAAATCTGAGAATCTGAAAATCAAATACTAATATTTAATCCAAATAAATAAAATGTAATAATTTTCAATGTTATAATGTAAAAATCAATCATTTTTGTGGTGGCAAATATCAGATGTTCTCCAAGTCACCTGAGCTTCGTGATAGATTTGATTGGATAAATTGACGTGATCACTGTCTTTGTCCATCACATTTATTTACCTATTCCAGTAAGTGTTATTAAATGAACTCCGCCAGCCTGCTGTGAGCAAACTCTGGCTGCTTTAGCCCATCACAGCAGGAACAAGACAGAGAGAGCAGAGCCCCAGGGTTTAGGTCAATTCCATTATCAACGATTGAATTGGCTTCCTGTGCCGCACTGGGACTAAAATACCAGCTAACCTGAGGCTCCAGGCTGGTTTGTTTGAGTGGGGAATATGGTCAAATGCCAGTTTGAATGCTAACTGCTTAGCTATGGGAATTAAATAACATGACGTGCATTAACCAGGGTTTCTACAGGTTTCACCAAGTCTAATTTAAGACTTTTTAAGACATTTTGAAGACCATGAAGAATGAAATTTCAGACATATAGGGCTAAACGCTGAGAATTTTTTAAATGGGGCAGCAGAAAATTTTTTTACTTGCCCATCAAAAAACTAATTCTAATTAGCTATTTCTATTTCAAATAATGTGTCAAAACAAGCAGATCCTAGTTGTATACATAATTTTTTTTTCAACATAACTTTTTAAAAAACTAAATGTATGGACAACAGACTGTTATTCATTCATTCATTTAATCCCTTTAGTCTCTTTATTCATCAAGGGTTGCCACATCAGCGGAATGAATAGCCAACTTATCCAGCATATGTTTTACACAGCGGACACACTTCCAACTGCAACCCAGTACTGGAAAATACACATACACACTCATTCACACACATACACTACTAAATCCGAAAGTCTAAGATTTTTTAAGGCCTACAATTTTGTTTTTGAAATTTAAGACATTTTATGACTTTTTAAGACCCTGCAGATACCCTGGTTAACAAATAAGCCAACGATTTATGAATTTCAATCACGTAATTCGAAAAATTGCAATCTGAAGTAAATGTAGGTCAAAGAGCAGAAAATCTAGAGAGTATTTTATTATACTTAAACATATTATTTTCTTGAGGGATAGTTCACCCAAAAATGAACATTTCCTCACCATTTAATTCCCTAATTAAAATTGAGCAATTCTTAAGAATATCTTCCTGTGTGAAACTCAAAGAAACTCAAAGAAACTCAAACAGGTTTGGAACAAATGGAGATGAGAAAAATGATGACAGAATTTTCCTTTTTGGGTTAACCATTCCTTTAAACTAAATGAAACTTCAAATTCAGGATGCTGTCTGGACTAATAAACACAAATACGGCCAATAATATAGTCTTTTTAAATTTAAAGTCAAGTTTGGGCTAACTAAATTAAATAACATTTCAAGATATATTTTGAAGAGAGTACTAGAGTAAATAACTCTGTGGAACTAACTTACTATTTTGCTTTTTCTTTTTTCAAACTTTAAATATACAAACACCACTATAAAATTTCATTTAGCTCAAATGGGAAAGATGGGGCAGTGTCTGGATGGCATCCAGTCATTTTCACTCCCACAGACCTCGAGTATTGCATAGACGTCATATGTAGGTCATGCCAAAAACAGCTTAAGACTCCACAGAACAAAATGTATTGCTTTTCTAAGTATTCCAGTCAAACTCCTTGCCCTCCAGGTTTAGCCCATATCATTGCTAGAAAAAAATCAGCATCAAATCAATTACGAAGCTGAGGCAACTCATTTTTCACTGACAGGACTGAGCAGGAAGAGCGATTTAGTTTTATTTTCTCCAGTTCCTGTGTCACATTCCAGTGCGCACAGCCAAAGGCAAGTGATATAGAGGGGCAATCGGCTTTAGCTAAACTGAAGGCCATGAAAACACCCTAACATTCATTCGTGACATGAGAGAGGTTTAAAACCTGTGGCAATCCATCGAAGAACAGAAATGGAGAGTGCATTTACAAAAACACTGCAGACACAATAGACTAAATTTGACATTGGCTAATTCCAGTGTTTAGTCCTTCTCCTCTTTTTACACATAAATTACAGGTGCCAGAAAGAACCAAAAAGATGTTTCACAGTGATGCCATAGATGAACATTTTAGTGAAAAGTTTTTTTCTCCTTTTTTTCCATAGTGTAAAAGACATTTTAATCATCTAAAGCACAGATGCCGATAAAAAACTTTATTTTTAATAGTGTATTTCCAAAATAAATTAAATGAAAATGAAAAGATGCACAATTGGAAATGTTTTTATTTGTGCTCATAAACTAGTTGTTTTATAGTAAAAACTAATTCCATTATTACAAAAAATAACATTGGTTTGTCATAGTAAAAGTGTAGCAGTGGCGACACGGTGGCTCAGTGGTTAGCACTGCTATCTCACAGAAAGAAATTTGCTGGTTCAAGTCCCGGCTGGGCCAGTTGGCATTTCTGTGTGGAGTTTGTATGTTCTCGCCGTGTTTGAGTGGGTTTTCTCCGGGTGCTTCAGTCTCCCCCACAGTCCAAGGACATGCCCTATAGGTAAATTGGATGAACTAAATTGGCCGTAGTGTATGTGTGCGTGTTTGTGTGTGTGAATGAGTGTATATGGGTGTTTCCCAGTACTGGGTTGCGACTGGAAGGACATCCGATGTGTAAAACATATGCTGGAATAGTTGGCGGTTCATTCCGCTGTGGCGACCTCTGAAATAGAGACTAAGCCAAAAGAAAATGAATCAAAGTGTAGTAGCCGTGTTTTTTGGATACTGATAACCAATTGAGTAGCTACCGTTTCATCACAAATACCATCTTAAATCTATGGTTAGTGTAGCAAACCATGATTCATTTTTGGTTACTATGGTTTTATTTCTAGTAAAACTATGCCTTAATTAATTTTTTTGTTAATTTAATAATTAACACAATATTAAGTAAATTATTCAATCATTCAAGCCCTGATTCACTCAAAAACAAATTGAACTGGTGCAATGTCAATTTGAACAAAATCATGCCAAAACAAAAGGCAATTTGGCGTTCGTTTCAGACCTTTAATAGTTTCTAGAAATGTTTTCTCTGCCTCATAAATAAATCTTTTAACTACCACTGCTTGATAGTGAAGGTGTAATATTTAAGTTTGCCTCTGAAGCTCCGCCTTCTTTAAAATATCTGATTAATTCCTTCTGCTCAGTCTGTCAATGTCAGACATCCACGAGTAAAAACAAACACAGAAGAGCTGCTTTATACTGGCAATTAAAGTGTGATTTATAAACATGAATGAGCTCATACAGATATCAACATTGCATATTTCAGATGTTTTCTTAAATGCTGTTTTCTCGGTGCAATTTTAATTCTCTACTTATTTTGTTATTGAAAGTAAAATGCACATATTCATCTAAACATCACTCTAAACAGCGTCGACTATTATTTCTATTATTTCTTTTTACCCATAAACAAACACTTAAATTTGAAAAAAAAAGTTTTGCTGTTAGTAAATCTGAGCATTTCTTTCTCTCTTTAGTGCTTTCTCTGAACCATGTGAACTCCAGCCCTGTGCTGTTTGTCTCCCCGGGCAACTAGTCCCGTCATGGACCACAACCGATTACTCAAAGAGTGGCACAACTGTCTCTTTAATAGTGTCATTTTTCATCCCAAGAGCATTTGCTCTCCTGTCTCCTCAATCAGGAAAAGCCATTAATTGAAAACCCATTGAAAAAAGTCTTATCCTAAAGTCCCCTTGACTGATGCATTGTCTGAATCAATGTCTCTGTATAAAATTTGGAACATGTTGAGACAAGGACTGAAGGCTAGCATGGCCCACTTAGTCCCTGCATAGTGTTAGTAATGTATAAATTGGCTTGAAAAAAAAAGGAAGGGAACAAGTCATTTTCAGTTCTCTGGAATTGACATTCCAAAAAAAGAAGTAAATTAAGATTTTCTAGGAATATGAACAATATATTGCTGCATTTTTACAATAGTTTAGTTATTAAACATGTATATTCTTTAACATATGAATGTGGCCACCTAACATCTTAAGGATAAAAAAAAAAAAACATTTAAATTGTTTAATATTGTATAGCATTCTTGGGGAGAACGGGGAGAACATGCAAACTCCACACAGAAATGCCAACTGACCCAGCCAGGGCTCGAACCAACAACCTCCTTGCTGTGAGGCGATTGTGCTACCCACTGCGCCACAGTGACGCCCCAGAGTAGAATATATACATATATACACTGTAAAAAATATTGGTTACTTAACATGTCTTTTGTGATTCACATGGTGTTTTGTGTTTAATTATGGTTGTGAATTGCATTATAGGAGTTTTATCTCTGCTCTGTCAACTGTTGATGTTGAAAAATGACTTTTATTGACATTTTAGTAGTTTGAGACAAGATATTGTTTAAGAAATTATATATAGAAAAATAAGTCTGTAAAATAACAGAAAAAGTACTGGCAGCTCATAACCAGGCTTTTGTACCATAATTTACACCAACCCAGACAATATATACATTTTATTAAAAATAGTTCAAAATGTATAAAAAAGTAAGTTTTTCAAACTTTTTGAAAGATAAAGATCCCATAATACAATTCAAAAGCATAAATAAGTGAATAAATGAACATCAATCCAAAAGAAAACTGTCAATTTACAGATATTGTTTTTACAGTGTAGTCTGTATATATTCTTATATAGTATAGCAATATATGGTAGAGTAGTTTCTTCTTTTTCCTTAAAATAGAATATATAACTAATACATTGTGAAATTCTGATCTTAATGCACCATTATCAGAATAACAATTTTCCTATTTCTGGAGTAATTAATCATATTTATGGTGATTGGTATAAAAGGTATTGAATGTGACATGCTAACATCCACACGACTGCCATGGAAAAGAATTTAAATGCTAGAAACACTAGTTACATTCAACCGAATTCTCCAAATCCCATATAATGTATGACAATATCTAGGTTTCAGTTAACCATGTTAATCTGCATTTTGAAGTATCTCAAGAGAAACAAGTAATGGAAATGCTAAATAGAATTTAAAAAATCTCTTAATTCGCAAAAAAAAGGACTTGTGCCAAAGGCTTAATATAAATAGACTTGCTTGCCTTGTTTCTTTTTGGTTACTACAGTAGGTTACCAATACGGCAGTGTGCCTCTCTAACAACTTGATGGAAACACTGCTAAGTCTCATTTAAGACTTTTTTTTTTGTGAACTTTTAAAAAAATTGCTTCATTTTTGGATAGAAACCTGGCTATTGATGACTCGTCTTCCCAAAAGAAGGCTCTGTGATATTTTAAACTGCACTTTAAATACACACCAGCGCATTTCTGGCGCATATTTTCTACAAGGAAGTACAAAAATACCCATTCATACTGTTTATTGCTCATGCATTGTAATCTTCCTCTTGGCAGCATTAGAATCATGTGCAGGGCCACTACAGTATCCTCATATTGTTCCTTAATCCAATCTAGCAAATGCTGATCGCTCTCACTGAAGCCACGCAATAGGATTTTCCTTACAATTCAATTACGCTGCGGAGTCCTTCACCCTGACGCCAATCACATGTCGGCTGTTAAAACAACTTAACAGTGCCCACTTTGTTAAGGTTATAGCTTAAACAACCTAAGCGCAACCCTCAAGATACTTCTAACAAGATACGAATGACTCAATTTTCACACATTTGCCAGGTGCCAAAAAAAGATGAGCAATGACTAAAGAGTAAGGACAGCGGAAACTAAGTCTGTCAAAACTTCCAGTTCATTTCACTGATTCACCACAGAAATCAGAGCTGGGGAAAAATGGCTTCAGAACAGACTGGTAAAGACTCAACAAAAGAGCTTTGTTATTGTGGCCTTGAATCTATCTTGGAGACCGAAGAGCAGATATTTGAGTGCTGAAGTGGTTTTAATCCAGTCTTACAGACAAGTAGTCTTATGTAAGACCCAACCGATTGTGGTTTAACATAGAAACGGAAAAAAGAAACTTCCTTTTTTATCTATTTAAATAATGCACCTGTTTTAATGCTAAAGGCGAGACACATGTGTGACCCTGGACCACAAAATAAGTGTCTGTTTTTTGGAAATTGAGATTTACACATCACATGAAAGCTAAATAAATAACATAATTGCTATCAATAATTTATAATGGAAAGAAAGCATCTAAAATACCATTTTAAACGTTTCTTTTATCACATTTTATCACATTTTATTTAATAATGTCTGCTGAATCTTGCAGATTATTTAGTTGAATCAAATGACATTTTTCTAGTCATCTTAACTTATATCATTCAAACGGACTAAAAATAATAAGTTAAACTTTGTTTAACTTAAAAAATATTGTTGAAACGTGATTAACTTATTAAAATATATACATTTTATTCAAAATAGTTAAAAATGTATAAAAAAGTAAGTTTTTCAAACTTTTTGAAAGATAAAGATCCCATAATACAATTCAAAAGCATAAATAAGTGAATAAATGAACATGAATCCAAAAGAAAACTGTCAATTTACAGATATTGTTTTTACAGTGTAGTCTGTATATATTCTTATATAGTATAGCAATATATGGTAGAGTAGTTTCTTCTTTTTCCTTAAAATAGAATATATAACTAATACATTGTGAAATTCTGATCTTAATGTACCATTATCAGAAAAGTATTTCTTGTCGACTTTTTTGTCATTAAATCTTTTACAGTGTATTTTCTTAAGATAACTGTCTGGATTTTCTCCTTCACTGAGTTATAAATCTCCACTTCAGCTTAACTTACAAACACCAAACTTTACAGATTCATTCATATGTATCTTCTAAACATATAGGGATATTACACTGTAAAAAGTGAAAAATTACAGTGTCTGTTGCCTTAAAAGCGACAAGTTGACTTTACTTAAAAAAGTGATTAAACTGGTTTTAACTTAATTTATATAATAATGCACAGTTCCTTTACTTAATTATTTTAAGGCAATGTGTTAATTCTCTTTTTTATGTAAAGTCAACTCATTTCTTTTTACCGTGTATGTTCACATCCAATTTGAATGATTGTATACAACATTCTATTCTACAATAAATTCATTAGTTTCTCTTTTTCTCAGACTTTTTTGCAGTATTTTCCCTAAATTATGGAGTGATAAACAGACATCTAAAATCTTCATTGTAAAAACTTTCATTCTTATGTGTTAAGAGATGACCTCATTTCATTCAATGTGCAGATTTGTTTTGTGCTAGGAATGCATACAAACTACCATAAATTACCATATTTTAAAAACAATCTTGTAATACAAAAACAATTACAATTCGTAATGAAATCAATCAACTAGAGAAATATGGTGATAACTATTAATGTTTTTGTTTTTTACCCTATTAACCTGGTATTAACCTGCAATGGCTTACCTAAAATAACTCCAAGATGTAAAGTAAATGATTTTGAAAACACATTGACACGTGACATTTTCACATATGTAGGCATATATGTTTAAATGAATAGAGCACATAATTTTCATTGTGCTAGATTAAAACATAACATTCATCCTGCTTACATTTATCAAGCGTCCAATTATTGGTATTGTCATCCTGCAAACTACACTCCCCTCAAAAAGCTGTTTGTTATGCTTTATCTCTGAATTGGCAGTGCTGCTGTTTTCTGCATATTTTCAGATTAGCATTCATTCCAATACGATTACGGTAAGAACATTATTCTGAGATCTTTAATAATCCATCAGAGAGACCAAACTGCTGTAGTTCAAAAACATATAGAAACAATACACTGAAATAAATCTGACTAATGTTCTGTGCGCAAAAGAGTTTTATGCTTTTCTAATAGAAGTGACAACTATAGGTCTCAAAAGACTCCTCATTTGTAGATGTTAAGTTATCCAGAAAAATAAAATAAACTGTAAATTGTTTATATAAGTTGTGCCTTTTATAAACCTCAGTTTATATAAATCAGAATCAGTGAGATTATTCTAAAATTATAATATTTTGATTGTATTTTCAATCAAATAAATGTCATTTAGAGAGTTTAAAAAGTTATCAAAATGTAACATTCTTTTAAACATAAAATTGTATTATATAATAATAGAATAATAGACTAAATATCTTTGTGTATGTTTAATATCCATCTATATGTCTATATATAATGTATATCCGTTTAATATTTTAATTAATAAATATTGATTAAATAAATGTAAGAATGTATAAATATTGTATTTATATCATGAAAAAGTATTTATATCCTAAAAACTTCCCCCCAAAAAATGCATTACATTGTAAAATATCTTAAATCTATCTTTGAAAAATCCTAAACTCTATAACAATATTTTATTTTTACTATTTACTGTTTTTTTTTTTTTTATTAAATTAAATTAAATCAATGCAGAGATTAAGACACTATTTTCAAAAAATCTCTAAAAACATATATACCTTCAAATATAAAATTAAATGATTTTCAAGCAAGGGATAGTGAAATTCAAAGTCCTCTCAGGTGTTTTCAAGGCCACTGAAAGCTTTTTTTTTTTTTTGCCCTCAGACACATTGCTCTCGGGTGTCTTACCTGTTTTAAAGCTTTCGCCATACATACCAATTAGCCTGTTTGTTTTACGAAAGCTCACACATGCATACTGATATTGTTTATTTGTTATTTCATGCACTCTTTTGTCCTCTGAGACCATGAACAAAGCCTTTTTCCATAAAACCACATAATATATTCTCCATCCAGACTCCTAAATCAATCAGTGCTGTAACTGATGTCAATTTGTTTATTGCCAGCGAAGATGTTACTTTTCTCTTTCCTGCCTTGATCAGTTTAAACCCACAAGGCCAGATGTGTTTGCCTTAGTTTTGTATCGTCAAAGACATGCTCATTATTTTATGAATGATTATAGAATTGCGAGTACAGTTTGTGTCTCCAAGATAAACCTTCTCTTATTTTTCAAAAACAAAAACTTCAATGTTTTGAATAATAACCAATTATATTAAGTTATCTCTAAAATAATGTTTGTGTGTATTTAGGGATATTTTGTTTTAAAAATAACTTGAAGACTTTAAAGTCTAATTTTGTTTATTTTGTGTTGTATTTTGTTTACTCTATTAAGCTTTATTTTATTTTAATATTTTATTTTATTTTATTATATTAAATGTTTTATTTTATTATATTTTATTTTATTTTATTTTATTTTTATTTTATTTATTTTCTATTTGTATTTTTTTGGTGCATTTGAACAATACAGATTTATCAAATTAATATATTTCTTAAAATAATATTTTAGACTTCGAACATCTTTAGAAATAGAAAAATAATACATTTAAATTCATACAAAATATTGGGAAAATAATTATAAAATTTCAACAAAATTTTATACATTTTTTAGTTTTTCTTGAATTTTGCTCTTTTTTTATTTAATATTTTTCCCTAACATATAAATGTGGGCGTAGTGTTGGACCGTTATCATAAAATACATAAATATAAACAAATAATAATTAAATTTGTAATATATATATAAACAAATTTTAAAAATCAGCCATAACAGTACCATAAAATACTGAAGTCAATGGGTATATCTTTCTTTGTGTTCCACAGAACAAAGACACTCAAACAGGTTTGGAACAAGTGGAAGATAAGTATATAAGGGCAGAATTTAAATTTTTGGGTGAACTATCTCTTTTACAGCCCTTTCTTTAAACAGTACATGCATTAAAAACCTAAAAATAAAGCTACATTTATAATACAATTCCCACCACAGAACATTGAATTCAGTGAAATGAATCAGTACAGTAATTGCTGTAATTGACGGCTTGTTTATTGCCAGCAAAGGTGTTACTTTTCTCTTTCCTGTCCAGATGTGTTTGCTTTAGCTTTTTATCGTCTGTTAGGGTAAATCAAAGACAAGGTCGTTATTTACCCACAGCCCCTTTTGTGATGCACCCCATCCACATCCAGCTCCAAAACATCACCATCATCATCATCATTACCTCCAGCTTTACTGAGTCACAACTCTGGAATCATCAAAACAAACTACAAGCCTAAAAGGCCTTCTGTCTGCAACTGGGGGCACAGTTAGTTCAAGCTGCATCACTTGTACACGACAAACAAGCGAGAACAAAAAGCAAAGCCTAGTAAACATCCTAAAATAGATGCATGCTTATATTCCAAGGTCATTTTACCCTTGGCTACTGATTTACAGGCATGTTTGCTGCCTCTTGCCGGCACTCAGTTTATGCATATTGGCACGTGTTTGGGTGACGTTGCTGCAGGTTGTTAGAAAAGTGCAAGTAGGCGATGTGGGAACTTTTTTATTTGTTTGTTTTTGTCCCAGCAGTTCAAATGTTAGATTTAAATTTACTGTTCATTACAGTGCATGAAAATATCAACTTTTTTATGTATCCACCATCCAAATAGTTGAAGATTATTATATATTATATATATTATATTAAATATTATTAGCCCTTCTGTGAAATTTGTATACCTTGTAAAACATTTTCATAGTGTTGTTTAATGTAGAGTTTTTTTGTCAACACATTTTTAAACAATAGTTTTAATAATTAATTTATTTAGCTTTTGCCATGATGGCAGTACATAATATTTTACTAGTTATTTTGCAAGATAGTAGTATTCAGCTTAAAGACTTAATTAAGATAATTAGGCAAGTCATGCAAAGGTTTATTCTGTAGCAAGGGGGCAAATGATATTGACCTTTTTTAATTTAAAAGTGGTTTTAATCCAGCCTAACCCAAATAAAAGAAACAAGACTTTCTTCAGGAGAAAACAAATGATAGGAAATACGATGAAATGTTCTTTCCTTGTTAAACATCACTTGGAAAATAATGGAAAAAATACTAATTGGCTAATAATTTTGCCTTCAACTATATGATATACTATTTAAAACTGTAGGCTTATTAAGAACCTTTATTCATTTTATTTAAAAAGATTTAGCTGACATTTTTGATGCAACAAAAAATGTGCTTTTCATGCGGATCTGTTTTGATTATTTAAATGTTGAGAATTTTAGTAAAGGGCCTCACAGTGGCGCAGTGGGTAGCACGTTCGCCTCACAGCAAGAAGGTCGCTGGTTCGAGTCTCAGCTGGGTCAGTTGGCGTTTCTGTGTGGAGTTTGCATGTTCTCCCTGTGTTGGCGTGGGTTTCCTCCGGGTGCTCCGGTTTCCCCCACAAGTCCAAAGACATGCGCTATAGGTGAATTGGGTAGATTAAATTGTCTGTAGTGTATGTGTGTGAATGGGTGTGTATGGATGTTTCCCAGAGATGGGTTGCAGCTGGAAGGGCATCCACTGCGTAAAACATATGCTGGATAAGTTGGTGGTTCATTCCGCTGTGGCGACCCCAGATTAATAAAGGGACTAAGCCGAAATGAAAATGAATGAATGAATGAATGAATTTTAGTAAATAAACCTGAAAAGGATGTGTTACAGTTAAGCAGCACAAAAGTTTGAATTAAAAAAGTAATGATTTTGGAGCACCATATTAGAAAATGTTAATGATTTCTGAAGGATTGTTTGACACTGAAATAAATAACACAAGAAAAAAATGACATTACAAGATACTTAATTATTGCACAATAATATTTCAACAGTTAATATTATTATGACATAAGTATTGAGTAACACTTTATTTTAAGATGTCCTTGTTACAGTGTAACTATATTCAATTAACTCACTCAAAAAATGAATCACGATGAAGTTTATCATTAACTGTTTGTAACCTTTTGATTTTATTTAATTTGTCAAAATGCATGCTGTCAGATTCCTTAGAATCAATCTAAATCTAAAACTATTAGATTTCATCAGTTTTCATCATTAGATTTCAATATTAGGCTTAAATATTTTTTTGAGTGTAAAAATATCCATTAATTACATGTAATTACTACATGGTAGGGTTAGAATGCAGGTTAGGTTTAGGGTTAGTTGCATGTAATTATGCATAAATTAATGTAACTACTATAGTAAGTACATGGAACATGTACAACAAGAACCCCTTAAACTAATATTAAATGTAACTAATCCTACATAATATTATTTGTTTTTGTTTTTTTTATTGATTTGCTGACTGTTTTCCAAATGGTAGTGTTTATATTGTTTTCTACCTTTTTCACAAAAGTCTTTATATGATATGTTTAAATAAATGTGTATACAAATGACAAATAATTTTTCCAGTGGTTGACATTGAGACAAATGTCACAGACAAGCAAAGTAAAAAAATGATTTGCAAAAAAAAATAAAAAATGTATATATAATTTAATTGTGTGCAATTATGTGCACTGTAAAAAAAAAATCAGATCATGAAAAAGGTTTTCTGGGGCGTCACGGTGGCTCAGTGGTTAGCACTGTTGCCTCGCAGCAAGAAGGCCGCTGGTTCGAGTCCTGGCTGGATCAGGTGGCATTTCTGTGTGGAGTTTGATTGTTCTCCCTGTGTTCGCTTGGGTTTCCTGCGGGTGCTCCGGTTTCCCCCACAGTCCAAAGACATGTGCTATAGGTGAATTGAATAAACTATATTGGCCGTAGTGTATGTGTGTGAATGTGAGTGTGTATGGGTGTATCCCAGAACTGGGTTGCAGCTGGAAGGGCATCTGCAGTGTAAAACATATGCTGGATAAGTTGGTGGTTCATTCTGCTGTGGCGACCCGTGATGAACAAAGGGACTAAGCCGAAGGAAAATGAATGAATGAATGAATGAATGAATAAGCTCATAATTCCCATTATGCAATTCAAATTTATAGATAATACATATAAAACACCTGTGAATCAGACAAATACACTAAATACACCTCATAATCATATCATTTGAGTCAAAAACCTTTCAGGAAAAAGCTGAAAATGGATTATTTTAAAAGTAATAAAAAACACTGTGAATGATATGAAAACAACACCTCACCTATGTGACAGATTCTCTAGAGGAAGTTCAACATCTGCTTTCCTGACCTCACTCACTCTCTCTTACACTTTCTCCTGCTATTATTTGCTTTCCGTTGATCTTTCTGCACTCCCCGAGAGACTGAGATCATGCAGGACAAGGTTACACCGTGTGACTGGCCCAAAATAGAAAGACTGGCCTGAAAAGCATCCGAACGGCATGCCAATCTAGCAACATTTGGACAATAAATCGCAACATCCTGCTCTGTTTTTACAGCCTATTATTGTTTCTTTCCACAAGCCATCAGAGTAAAAGAATCTTCACTGCTAAACAGCACATCTGGTCCATGTAAATCTCACTTAAGACACTCCAAAGTCACATTACCGGAGAAAGAGAGAGAGAGAGAGAAGGAGAGAGCGATGGGGGAAATAAAAGAGGGGTAGCACTTACTTCATTCAATTTTTTTGTCATTTTCCAAAAAGATAAGTTACTTTAAATGCAAAATTGTTGAATTAATATTTTTAGTGAACTGATTTTGAACTGGCAAACTGGCAAATAATATAGTTTTTTCATCATAAATTTATATAAATAATAAATAGAAGCATAAACACAAGATCTTTGTGATTTGTTTTCTCAATATTTTTTCCGACTGGGGTTTTTCTAAATGATAATTGTAAGGATTAGTAACAAACTAATATATAAAATGAAAGAAAGAAAGAAAAAAAGAAAGAAAGAAAGTATCTTAATGATAAAATCTCTTTTTTTTAATACCAAGACTTTATACCAATGACAATTATTTTAGTATAATTTTAATATATATATATATATATATATATATACACACACATATATATTTATTTATTTATTTTTTATTATTATTATTATTATTATTATTGAATAAACTAACACACTGCAGAAAGGTAAGCTTTTTAAATAAATCCATTATTTATCGTAATTCCACAAATTCTCTAAAAATAAGTAATTTGCAGTTTTGCCTTTCATGACTAAATCCCTTTGTCAAACAAGAAAATATTAACAAACAATCTGTAGAGAGCTATGCTTTCGAATAAATAAATACATAACTGAACAAATACACTTAATTTAATATAAATCTGAAAACAATTTCTTGGGAATTTTGCATCATACCACATAGAATTGTTTTATTATCGTTTAAGTATAAATCCATATATAACTGTAGAGAAATATAAAGAACAAATCTCTCAAATTGTGCACTTTTAATTGCTTTTAAACAGATCAATAAATATCATTCTTTCTTACCCCATAGCTACCATAGTTAATGAGGTATGGGTTAAAAAGAAAGAAGAAAAAAAAAAAATA
>CAIGQW010052715.1:3794038-3810494 GCA_903798125.1 Danio choprae | reverse complement strand
TGTGTGTGTGTGTGTGTGTGTGTGTGTGTGTGTGTGTGTGTGTGTACGTGTGTGTGTGTATGTCATATGACAGGGGATTAATGAGAGGGCGGTGAGCCATGCCACTGTTGGTCAGAGCTGAGTTAGTCTGAGGAACCACAATGGAGGCCTGTCCGCTGGTTTTAACATGCTATGGAAATCAAACAAATGTCTATGGTCATGTTAGACAATGCAACAAAGAAAGAGAAGCTACTGTTTCATCTTCATGTCTGTTGTGATGTTTTAAAGATGATGGGTGTTAATTTTGCTTAATATGCAGAGACAGCTATAAATAAGTAATACTCTCATTCAGACAAGCCTGACACACCAACAACAATACATGCAATGACATCAGGTTGGAGGCGTGGCTGTCATCTGTTCGACTGACCAATGACATTCAGTCTGCTGATTTTAATGGTGCAGGATTTTTCAGCTAAAAATAAAAAAGTTTTCAAACAAATTAAATTGCAAAATGATTATTATAAAATGCAATAGGTAACACTTTACTATGAGGTCTCTATTTAAAGGGACAGTTCACCCAAAAATGAACATTTACTCACTGTTTACTCACCCTCAAGTGGGTTGGCACCTTTATAAGTTGAAATTATAAAGAATTTTGTTGAACTCAAAATGAGATATTTTGAAAAATGTAAACATGTAACCACTGACTTCCATAGTAGGAAAAAATACAATGGAAGTCAATAGTTACAGGTTTTCAACATTTTTCAGAATATTGTGTTCAACAGAAAAAAGAAACTCAAACATGATTGTGACAAGTGTGAGTAAATGATGACAGAATTTTCATTTTTGGGTGAACTATCCCTTTAATGTTTGAATATTAAGAAACACACATACATATACATATACATATATGACTGAACTTTATTAGTTATTAGCTCAATTAAATAAAACTGACGTATGATTTTAATTAGTTTTAGATGTTAACATCATAAAAAATTTATAAATACCATACAAGCAGTTTTTATTGACAATTTAGTTTAACCAACTAACCTAACAAAATTGAGCCTTAATGTAATTAAAGTATTAATGAACAATACACGTACAAAGAATCAGGACATTTTTAATAGATTTCTCAGTAATATTGTAGGCCGGATTAATCTGTCAAAATGTTTACACTTGAACATTCTAATTATCATTTACATAATAAATAGCACATGAACATTCGAATTCTTATACTTATTAAGTAATAATAAACACAATTATTCAAAAAAAAAAATACAAAAGTATTTTGATGTGCCCTCAATAACATTTTCCTGAAACTGCATGCTTCCAGAACATTTCTAAAATTGATTCCTGTATAATAGATAACAAATATGTGCGAATAATAAACTAGTGTGGACATTAATTCAGTAATCAATACATTTATAGGACCCTGAGGCTTTCTTATATAGACAAAGATGAGTCTGTGTTCATTTCTGTTACATAACGAACACACTGTTCAATTAATCTGATATCTAAAAGCGTGCAACCGAAAATGTCTCTCAGGGCTCCTAACGGTCAAGATAAAAACCTGTTTAACTTGCATATATCATATAGGGAACAGGATGAGCTGTTTCCTCTAGGAACATGACTAATTTGGTAAACATCAGTATCACTAAGCCCAGTCCATAACTCACATTACTTGTGGCTTTGCATTTCCGGCCAGTCATGAGGACGCTGAAAACCATCAAATCATGAGGTTTGCCCAGCTGCCTGTGTTTTTTGATTTGTATTTATGATCAGCCACGAATTATAACACACCCGAGACGTCAAATTACATTAAATTAGATGCTTTGTAAAGGGCTCAAATATGAAAATTCTTCAGAATCATTGACTCACCTTCAGTCATTTACTTTGCTTTCTTTGTCCTGTTAAACACACACACGCACGCACGCACACAAGATGTTTCAAAACATTGATTTAAACTGTATTTAAAAAATATATACAGTTGAAGTCAGAATTATTAACCCCCCTGAATTATTAGCCCCCCTTTATTTTTCCCCCCAATTTCTGTTTAACGGAGAGAAGATTTCTAATAACTGATTTATTTTATCTTTGCCATGATGACAGTAAATAATATTTTACTAGATATTTTTCAAGACACTTCTATACATCTTAAAGTGACATTTAAAGGCTTAACTAGCTTAATTAGGTTAATTAGGCAGGATAGGGTAATTAGGCAAGTTATTGTTTAACAATGGTTTGTTCTGTAGACAATCGGGAAAAAAAAATAGCTTAAAAAGGGCTAATAATTTTGACCTTAAAAAAAAACTGCTTTTATTCTAGCCGAAATAAAACAAATAAGACTTTCTCCAGAAGAAAAAATATTATCAGGCATACTGTGAAAATTTCCTTGCTCTGTTAAACACCATTTGGGAAATATTTAAAAAAGAAAAAAAATTAAAAGTGGGTTTAATAATTCAACTGTAGATGCCACAGAATTTTTTTATACAGGTTTGGACAACATACTGTAAGTGTGAGCAAATGCTAACAATTTTCAATTTTGTGCGCGCTCTCTTTATATGTGATAGCATATTTTACCGTGTTTTTACATTTGACTCATGTGTTGTAACCTTCTGTTTCATCCAAAACGGATGAATCATGTTCTGGCATAAGCAATGGGGAGGTGATGACACATTTGCTTAACAATGCTGGAGAACGTTCAGGCTTGGACGTTCATGTTGTTGACACTCAAGTATTGCACAAAAAGAAGGTTTCAGAGCTAATCATCACAAAATCAAGAATGAACACGGGGTATCAAGGATCCTTGGCTTTAAATATATTATACCTCTTCCAGTGAATAGATAGTTTGCCCACTGAAACTGACATCATCATTGATGAATTACAAAGTACATGCTCTTTCGCTTTGCATTGTTCCTTTCTCTTGTGAAATCCTCCAAATGTGTAGGGTAAGTGAAAGCTAAGTAAATATTATATATCACTACTTAACAAGCATCGGCTACACTGGGTTCCACACAATTCCTTCATGTTATCACAACCCAAATCGATCAAGTTAACAAATTTAAGTGGATTGAACAGAAAACAATTAAGTTGTTCCAAAAAAACCTTAAGAATTGTGTTGTTTCAACTCATTTTAAATAAGTAGTTTGAACAAGCGAAAAAGTCATTTTTGGATGTGCATTAATTTGACATTTTGATGATTGAAATTAAATAACAGAATAATTTGTATGATGAGAGAGAAAAAAAACACTTCTAAGTTTTAAAATAGTGTTGGAATATCTATTCAATTCCATGCATGTTAAATAAAAAAGTATCCTTTTAATACACTCAAGTTTAATCAAATAGGGATAAACCCAACCATTGGGTTTAAAGAAAATATTTTAAATAATTAAAAATGAATCCAAATAGTTGTCCATATTTGACAATTTTGGTTTAAAACAACCCAACATTTTTTAAGAATGTACCAGGTGTAAACAGGGCCAAAATGTCACATTTAATTAATGTGTTGATACCCCTTTTAATATATGTTTGTGACATTTACATACTGGGTTACTTTGACCCAAAATAAGTAAAATGTGGACAAAACCAAAAGTTGGGTCAAATTTGGTTCTTTTATTATTTTAATTAAAAAAAACAAATAACCTATGAGTCGATTTATCCATATTTTACCCAAAATTTAGTTGAAATGACCCAGAATTTTTTTGAGCGTAGCAATTTCCAAATTAAAATGTACACCTTTGTCCAGTGCAATGTAAAAAAAAAAGAAAAAAGTACAATGAAAAAACTGAAAGATTGTGGTTGTCATATTTTTATGATAAATGACTGTATTTCATTAATTCAGTGTTATACAACAGTGTTTTGGGAAGTACATCTACACACAGTACCTTTGTTACCCTGTCAAAGACAAAAACACAACCAAAAGCAGGTGGTGATGAGAAAGTCGTAGGATGAACCAATGCTCATCACAAACAGCTTTTTCCACAAGTTGGAAAAACATACTAATTTATAAAAGGCGCTCAGTGTGATTCACACAAAGTAATGAAATAAACATTATCTATCAACATTTGATGTAACATAAAACTACAATGCGCATTACTGATGAGACGACAACTAAAAAGATCCTTAGTAGCGTCAACAAAAAAAGCATGTGATGCAGGCAACTCTAAAAAAAGTCCATTTACAATTATTTTATATATATCACTTATTGTTGATTTTAAACACTTTGGCATTTTGGCTTAAATTCATCTGTCACATACTATTCTCAAATTATGCCAACACAAACAGTTTGCATCCTTGCAAAGCATCAACATTTTTAAGCAAGGGCCAAAAAAAGCACCCACAGTCTTGCACAAGTGATGGTCTCCAAGCTGACAAGGCTTTCTCAAGAGACCATCTTCCCCATGCATGTACCGCACAGTAAATGGCTTGAACGTGCTGGGTATGTAATGTATGTTTAATGACTGAACTGGAGGCAGACAGCACATGACTCTTGGGCGGGACCAGTATAATGAGGCTGACCGTGTTGAAGCCAGTGACTCATGTTTCATACCCCAGGACTGAACCGCTTCCTGTTTGTCAGATGAGAAGGAACGTTACTACATGTGCACCGCTTTAATACCCAGAACATGATGCCATACTGTAAGAACATGCATGAAATCCGCCTCTCTGCAAGCCCGCTATCAATCCTCAGACATAAACACAGATCACAGAGGTGGTGGTGGTGGTGGGTTTGACGTCAAGCGCTCCTCCCCTGCGCACCACATCATCCTCTGGCAGTTTCTTGGGTTGCTATGACAGCTATGATTTACCCGTAGTGCCCGTGAGAGAGCAGAGCACTGCACACATGCACTGAGCTGCCATGGAGACAGGGCCACATGGCTACTCCAGGAGTCAGAAGAAGCTCCTTTTATACTCTCAGCCATTCATTTTTTGTTGTTTATTTTTATACTGTGAAAAAAAAGACAATTTATAATTGACAATTTTATAATAAATTATTAACTATTAATTACACTTTATTAAAGCAACGTTTTTAAACATATTGTTTTTTAACAGGATTAAGCACAATGTCAAAGTCAGTAAGCTGTACATTTACAATTAATAGTGATTATTTAATTATTATTAACATGTTTATTAATTATTTTTGTACTTATAGTACCATTTTTTATTACGTTAGACATATAATCTAACTTTGAAATACACGTGTGTTTATAAAATACAAAGTCTAAAATATTAACTTGCGTTTTATAAATCTTTGGTATCCTTTCAATCAAAATAGATAATTTAATTGGAACAAAACGATTAGTAATGTCATTATTTTTTAGCATTGTGGGTCACAGAAATTTATCAAAAAATACTAATAATTCAGTCCTTCCATATAAACTGTAGGAAAGTTTTTCAAAAGCTGCCACTCATCATAAATAATTTAAAAACACATAATTATGAATAAAATTCTGCTGAAACCCCTGGTCTACATTTGTTAGACCTATCATCTAACTTAAAAAAATGTCTATGGTCCATATACACTGTAAAAAATTATATGATCAATTAGTCATGACAACCTGTTTTTAGTTAATTGTAACTTATTAAACTAAGTTAATCATCTCCTAACTTAATTTTATAAGTTACGCCAGCTGTTTGAAGTCAGTTTAATGTAATATTTGTTCAAATGAGGTTAATTTGATTCAGCTTAAAAATGTAAGGCAACCAGTATTTTTTTTTACAGTGTTCTATTCTTTGTGACGTGGACAAAATAACACAGTAAAACAAATATTCCATTTGGCACCTGAGCACATTAATAAAGCGACTAGACTAAATTAACTTCTGTAACGCACTGCAGTTTGATTTCAGACAGTGTAAATGAATTGTTTTCAGTCACAAGTGAGCTCAAAGCCATGCATGAGCAGAGGGGGAAGGGTGAATGTGTCATATGATAACATTAACACTTCTATTGGCTTCAGAACCTTCTTTTCTGTGCTCAACTGAAGCAATGATGGCAAAGCACTATGCAAATATAGGAGTCTCATGGACGAGCTTGTGTTAAATCATGCAAATATTGTATATACGACATCCGGAGGAAAGGAAAACACTGCATGTTTTAAAATGCAAAACCATTCTTTTAAATTCACACATAGAGATGGACGCAATTTATATTTCTATACACAAAAGTGTTGGTAAAATGAAATTTAACAATGTAATATGTAATATGGTGATTATAATATATTTATATATACATTTGTTTTTTGATTGGTTGTTTAACAGATGTGTATTCCATTTTAAAGATAACATCTCTAACATGTAAACCCCACCAGAAGAAGCTTAACACTTGGAGGTTTTCTTTTGCCGTTAACCATGTTAACTAATTAACTAGGGTGCTTTCTTAATCTCATGAGTCAATAAAGAACTGACCCTCATGCCCCCATCAAATCAGACAGGTTCCCAAAGCCCACTGTATGGAAATGATAATTAATCACAACAATAATTAACTCTTTACACATAGCAATAAAAGACCCGAGATCAATTTGCCAGGACATTATCGGTTAAAATATAAATTACAGGATGGCAGTTTGGTGACTAAGGAAAGAGGACAAATGAAACTGGATGATAGATCCATGACAAGACGACAAGCAAATAAAGCACTCATATAATTAATCAACATGGTGTAATTAATATATTTACAGGGCTCAGCATATATGAGTACACCCCATTTTGAAAATAAATATTTTGATCCATTTCTCAGTGAATATGGGTCATATATATTGGTGCATTTGAACAAAACAGATATATTAAACAGATATATTCATTAAAATAATATTTTAGTCATAGAACATCTTTAGAAATGGAAAGATAATATATTTACATTTATGCAAAATATTGCAAAACAAATTACAAACTACAACATTTCAACCAAATTTTATATATTATGTGTTTCTCTTGATTTTTGCTATTTTTGCAGTTTGTATTTAATATTTTCCCCTAACATATAAATTTGGGCTAATCATTTTTGAACCATTATTGCAAGTCCAAATTTGGCGTCAGTACTGACTAAACTAATGTATATGCACAAATATAAAATTGTAAAGATATCCTATAAAAAATATTCATTTCAATGAGAGATTTGTGGGGGGTGTACTCATATATGCTAAGCACTGTATATCTAATAAACATTTATTGGATGCGCCTTGTGTTTATAATTGATTGTTAAATCTTACCTATGTTTTTTTCTATTTTAAATGAAAAAAAATAATAAAAAAATGTAATTAAATAGCATTTTGTGACTACATAACTTACAGCTACAAATATTAAGCCAAATATCAAATATGTGCATATTAATTACCTAAAATCTCCAGGGTCCAGTAAGCAGTAAGTTAGAAACAATTGGAAAAGGAATAAGGGCCTTCAAATAGTATTGTGAGGAATATGACTTTCAAGTTATGACTTTTGAGAAATTAAGTCTTACAGTTTCTTTTTTGCTGTAAAGCGTGTTTATCCACAGTAGGAAACCCCATCGTGTGTGCAAAGCTCTTCAAAAATGGACTCTCGTATATTTTTCATTCAAAATAAACCGTATTCACAATATTAACCACACAACACGCATTCAAGCTAACCACGGTACACAGTAAGCATTAATTAAACAACATGACATAAAACTTGAATCATTTAAATAGGCATTGATAAAAAAAAATAGATGTACCTACCTAACCGTTAACCGTTCTCATGTAAACAAAAGGCGATAAATCGCGCAGGGAATTGTGGGAATATATTGTCGGAATAATTTTTTCAATCATATTTTTTTTTAACTACAAAAAAATAATACCGATATATTTCACCTGTAATTTATAAGATAATCCAAAAATATATTTTTACAATGAAATTATAAATATATGTCCAGTGAACGTATATTATATACCCATTTGCTATCAGTACATATAAATATATTTATACGCCCAATAAACAAACAATTAGTTAATTAACAGTGTACATCAAATTCAAACTGCACACTGTGGAATCTATACACTGTTGAGCGCTTTATTTGCTCGTCTTCTTTTCATGTGTGTTCCCTTAGATGTCATTCAGTTTTAATTGAATCTAGCTCTTCATGTCAAAAGACACATTTTGATGGCTGAATTGGTGACTGGAAGGTGACGGCGGTCACCATCGATCGCCGCTGACTCTTATGAATGAAGAGCGCCTAATGAATGGAGCTCGTAGCTGACGTCATCTCCATTGTGACGTCGCGGTCCTTTTATGGAGCGCGCGTCTGAAGCCCATTCATAAAACGGAAAGAGAACTGCCCGTGGTAGTAAAGCTCTCAGGAGGGTAACACAATATCACACTGCGCACTGCCAGCGCCGGATTTTGACGTTTTGTAGAAATTAAACCACTGTTTGACCGTGACCAGTCCCCGTTGGAGGAGGAAAATGGTCACAATGGACGAACTTTGCGAAATGGACTGCAGCGTTTTGAAGAGGCTGATGAAGGACGACGGCGCGAAATGTCTGCTTTTGGATTGCAGGTCGTTTCTGGCGTTCAGCGCCGGACATCTCCGCGGTGCCGTTAATATTCGCTGTAACACGATCGTTCGGAGGCGAGCGAAAGGCTCCGTGAGTTTGGACCAGATTTTGTCCGGGGACGATGAAGCGAGAAGCCGCTTGAAATCGGGGCTTTACTCCGCCGTGATCCTGTACGACGAGCGGAGCTCCGATACAAACACCATGAAAGACGACAGCACAATCACACTGGTACACAACGCGCTGTGTAGGGATACTTTTAGCACGGAAGTCTACCTGCTGAAAGGTACGTTTTTTTTTTAAAAATCATCAGCTTTTTTTGGTCATTTTGTTTCTTGGTGAAACTGTGCTATCTGAAATAGTAGAATATATCTGCTCAAATAGACGGATAGACAATGATGTAATATTCCCCGTTGGAAAATCCAGCTTAAGGTAGGCTAGTAGCTGTTTTTGGAAACACGTTAGCTGGTCTAAGCTGGTCCAGGCTGGTCATTCGCTGGTTGACCAGCTAACATGTTCCAGCTTGACCTCTGGTATTAGAAAGAAATGTTCTTAGGCTCTAAAAAAACAACGATATTTCCATGTTACCCATTTTTTACTGAGACAAACCATCTGTTTAAAACACCATATATGAGTAGATTCTTGCATAGTAGAAATGTGGGCCTTTTGCAATCAATTATCATATGGCAGATTGTATATATATTTTTTGCCTTCAAAATCCCCTAAAGGTACACAAAATCCCCTAGATCTGCATAAGGATGCCAGAAATGAGTTATATATTATCACGGGTACAAAATGTTACAAGAGATCAGTCATTTTTACTGCTCTCACATTGTGTTCTTGTCATTTAGCTATCTTGTCAATGACTGTTTTTTTCAGTGTGATATCTAAACACAACCTCTGTGACCTCATTTAAAAAAAATAAAGCATCTGGTTCCAGTAAAACAGGGCAGAAAATGCATAAAATATTAATGAATTGATCAAGTATAATCAAACATTTTATCAAGACAAATGTAACACATCATGATAAAAAAGTGAATTGTATAAGCATTATAATACTACAAAAGCATAATATTCAATTACTTAAATAATCCAGTATTTTGTTAAATTTAGGTTTAAAACAAACAAACAAAAACAATTTACACACACACTGGTTTGGATCTTTGTTTATGCTTTTTTAAACCAATTTATGACACTTTCACAGGAGGCTACGACAGATTTTCCACACAATATCCTGATTACTGTTTGAAAACCAGAACACTGTCCGTGTCCAGTTCTCAGTCCAGTATGGAGAGCAGCTGCCTGTCCTGCGCGACTCCTCAACACGACCAGGTAAATACACAAGCAGCACTTGATACTCTGAGGTCAGCTAATGCCAGCGTTGTGTAACATTAAACGTCCTGTCGACTGCATGTCATCCGTTGCTCTTTCCGGCTGATATAGCAGTGCTTTAGAGAGTGTCCGTCCGGCCTTTCCTCTGTGATAGAGGGTGTACTGTGTCAGACACTGCAGTGTTGATTCCCACATCGATCATTTCCTGCCTCTACAGCTTGTTAGCAGGCCGCCAATGACATAACAGTGGGCCAAATCAATACGCATTGCCCAGATAAATAAACTGGACGTTATTAGAGTGACCTTTTTATAGCTGATAGAGGTTTGAGTGGCCTGATGTTTTAATCTATTACATGTTTTACAAATGCTGATTAATTGATCATTAATTGAGAAAATATATATTTTAAAATGTAAATAAAATTAAACTGATAAATGAAGTTATGATAATGCATGTTTATGACATATTTATATAATATTAATAATAGTAATAATAATACTAATAGTATTTATAATAATAATAATAATAATAATACTTTTATTATTAATATTATTATTATTATTATTATTAATGTTAATTATTTGTAAGAATATGGACTATATGGAAACATGGTGGTTGTTAATGTTATTATATTAATTATCATTTTTAAATATATTTATTTTAATGTTTATTATTATTATTATTTTGTTCTAATTTTGTTTGGACACTTCTTTATTACAGGGTGGTCCCGTGGAAATCCTCCCCTTTTTGTTTCTTGGCAGTGCTCTCCACGCGTCTAAAAAGGATATGCTGGATCGTATGGGCATTTCTGCCCTTTTGAATGTATCTTCAAACTGTCCGAATCATTTCGAAGGAGACTATCAGTACAAGTGTATCCCGGTGGAAGACAACCATAAGGAGGACATCAGCTCCTGGTTTATTGAAGCCATCGAATTCATAGGTAAGCTTGTTTCTTATGCTTTTACTTGAATGAAATGTCAAATCAATGCTTAGTTCAGAACATCAGCAATAAATGAATACAATAAACTCTCATAAATAAAAATATATATTATAGAACAATATATTTTCTACATATAATATACTAAAATGTGTAGTAATATAATATAATCAATTGCCACTTACCACTTAGATGGTTACACTGAAAAATAATTAATTGTGTTTACCAAATTTCTTTAAGGTAAGTGGTTGAAAACTATTTATATGAGCTGAATTTAAACATATTAAATTTAGTAATATTAAACTTAATTTGACTTTAAATTCAGCCCATATAAATTGTTTGCAATCACTTACCTTAAAAAATGTAGTAAATCCAATAAATCATATTTTTCAGTGTAGTGTAGGGGTTAACCCTTGGTTATTCTATCTCCTTTCAACTGCAAATGACATGCACTTCATCAGCAATTAAAACTTTGATCTGCATTGCAGAGATTTGCAACAATGACCCCCTTGTAGACCCCCATTTTAGTCTTGCATCCATCTCAACGGCTCATCTTGGAAGCTTTTGTTTGACGTTAGAGTCCGATAAACACAATGGTGGAAAAATCCATGTCATATGTGCAAAAAAACTTCTTCGGGCTGAATGTTGCGGTATGGGTGGGTCTTCCTTATGAAAGGGTTTCCGTGACTGAAGAAGGGCGGATGTGTGGGGGGGTTGGGGGATCCTGTATATCCAATTTCAGCTCAGCATCCTCTGCACTAAAGCAAGGCCCCCAAGTCGGCTTGCCGCATTTGATCGCACCATCCTAGGTGTGTGTGTGTGTGTGTGTATGCGTCAGAGTGCAGAGCTTAGGGACCGGAGTCTGACTCATCCTCCATTCAGGGGTGCCTTGATACTGGAGTTGCCTCACATCTGGGTGTGTAAGACATATATGGAGGCAGTCAAATGATCTATTTTGCGAAATGTGGCTGGTCTCTCTTTGTCCCATGCACATGCCATTTTTGTGGTTAATTAGCAGGTTGTTAGAAATAGGAGGTGGTGTCTATGTGAGGACCAATGGTGTGAAAATCCAGCCCAGACTGTTTCACTTGGGTGTTGTGTGTTTGCTGTCCAACTGTCGGTTGTGGGTGAATGTGTAATTCATGTATTTCTAGAAATGCATTGTCCTTATTTTGGGGCATTTCGAGTGGTTGTGGTGATGACACAATGAGCTGTGGGATATTTGGTATACAAATTGATATTTGTATTTATTTTTATATTTTTATATCATATTTCAAACGGATTGGATGGATTTTTTTTTTGTAACGTTAGAGACAAAGGAATGAATCAGACCATCAAACATCAGCTGAACACCCAAACACTTGAGATGAATTTTAATCTCCGGTCCTGTTTCTTGCACTGTTTGTCAGAGGCACAGCTTTGATGTTAAATGTCAAGTGCAAATATCCAATAATTACCAACTGAATGGGATGTGATATACAATAAGGACAATATTTTGTACATTGTGGTTCATTCGAGAGTCTCTTCAGGTCAGGAAAAATGAGTCTTTAGAGTCTGTCCTTTATTATGGAGCCTCGCACATGACGTGGAAAACATAGAACATGATCTCTGGTATTATTAAATTGTGGCCACGCTTAACTGATTTGTTCACTCGTTTTGATTCAGCTACAACAAGGGAACAAATTATTATAACATGTTTGCAATTTGCATGTGTCAAAAATACATTAGTAAATCATAGTGACATAACAGTAGGGACACAATATACATGCTTTGTTTTCCTATGCACATCACGTGCAGAGCTCTTTAATGATCTTTTTAATTAATAATTCTAAAGGATTCTCAAAGCATGTTTACTAATTGACAAATTGTTCGCTGAATGAATCTCCCAGAGTGGTTATTAAATAAACACACACCTCCCTTTTAAATCATTGACGCCTGTCTCAAAATGAAGAATACTTCATGCAGTAAATTCATATGACAGTGAGTACATAACGATTAAAACATGAACATTTTTCCATAAATAAACAAATGGATGCTAATTATTTTTATCAATGAATGACAGCATAACCTTGTGTAACTTGAATTGAAGCTTGGCAAATGGTCAATCCCTTTTAATACGTTGGCATCTTGACTTACTGATCATATCAGGAGTGAATTAGCAAATGCCTCACTTTTACATTCACTGATGCCTGTCTCAAATAAAAAGGAACGTTTTAAAATAAAAAATTGTGTATTGAATTTCATATGACAACGTGCATAAAGATCAGCATTAGATTGTGGGGTAATAAATTATATTTTCTTTTTCTTCATTATTATTATTATTGTTATTATTATTATTATTAAATCACAATAATCATAATTTTCTAATTATTAATATTTTATTACTAATAGTTTAAAATGTTTTAATTTTATTAAAATAAAATAATTAAAAATAATAATAATTGTTTATAATTTAATATGATGATGATGATTATTATTATTATTATTATTATTATTATTAGTAGTAGTAGTAGTATATTATTAATACTTTTTTAATAAATAGTATTTCTATCATATTACTACATTTATAATAATGAAAAATAATTGTTTATAATTATCAAAAATAAGAAATTTAAATATATAGAGTAAAAAAAAACGTGACTTTAATTTGGATCTGCATCAGAATGTTGTGTGCGTCAGCTGGTCTGTGCATGCAGTATTCCATGACTCATTTCTGATCTTTGTCTGTGTCCAAACTCTCCTCTCTTCTCTTCCCTCAGACTCCGTCAAGGATTCCAACGGCCGTGTCCTGGTCCACTGTCAGGCGGGCATCTCTCGCTCCGCCACCATCTGCCTGGCGTACCTGATGAAGAAGAAGCGGGTGCGTCTGGAGGAGGCCTTCGAGTTCGTTAAGCAGCGGCGCAGCATCATCTCCCCAAACTTCAGCTTTATGGGTCAACTTCTGCAGTTCGAGTCTCAGGTGCTCGCAACGTCCTGCTCTGTTGAGGCCGCCAGTCCTTCCGCCGCCAGCCTCGGCCCAAAGTCTTCCTCCACCCCGACATCACCCTTCATCTTCAGCTTCCCAATGTCGGTGGTGACCCACAACCAGCCCGGCAGCCTCACGTACTTACAGAGTCCCATCACAACCTCGCCGAGCTGCTGATACACAACAAGACTCCAAATAAACAAATAAAAAAACTGCACATGCACACTAGTAAGGGCGCGTTTCTTTTGACGTTCTTCACTCGGCACAATCACGCAGAAGTTCCAACTTAAAGGAACACTTAATTTTTCTGGGAAATGGGCTCATTTTACAAGTCCAATAGAGTTCAACAGTTGAGTCTTTTTTACCACAGTCCTGGAAAGAACAGTTTTAGCTTAGCTTAGCATAAATCATTGAATCGGATTAGACCATTAGCATCTCGCTCAATTTCAAAAAAAGTGTTTTGATAATGTTCCTATTTAAAGCTGGTCTCTTCTGTATTTACATCTTGTACTAAGACTTACAAAGTAAAAGTTGCTATTTTCTACTTCGATTCATCTGAAGAGTCAAGCATTAAATAGGAAAATCACCTAAACTCTAAACTTAAAGAAAATCACCTAAACTTCTTTCTTTTTTTTTTCAAATCGAGCGAGATGCTAATGGTCTAATACGATTCAATGATTTATGCTAAGCTAAAAGTGCTGAATGGATTCAAAAATGGTAAAACTCAACTGTTAAACTTTAGGTGACTTCTAAAATAAGCCTATTTCCAAAATAACGTGGAGCGTTCCTTTAATGTCAGAAGAATAAGTCATAATATCCTGTGTGGACTGCACATCCTTTTCATTTCCACTTCCAAAAACATTGGCGGCAGAGACGGGATTCAAATGTAGGAGGTCGGTCGACTTCCCATTTTTATCACATCCTCTCTGGACGATTTTCTTAAATTCCTTTAATAGAGACAGACTTTTGACAGGAAGTGTCTTTTTGTCGAGTTTTGCATTGTCAGTGCCTTGCTCAGAGAAGGTACACAGATGCTTTTGCTCAAATCGGCTCTATCGCCTTTCAGTCTGCAATACCAGTCCGTTCCTTGTCAGATCAGAGCAATAACCTGATTCTCCTTCCTCCCAGTCGCCACCAAAGCACTGTATGATTTTCTTTTTTGTTGTTGTTGTTATATTGTGTGACCATGATTTAAAATGTCTGATTTCTTAAAAATTTCCTTTGCCACTTTGTACTGAGGAGATTTTAAATGATTTCTGCTGTATGCCTTATTGACAATGACTTCCACATGGAATGTTCTCATTAATAAGTCTATTTAAAAGGAAGAGTGTAAACACTGAAGCTTTTTACACTGGAAGCTGGGAATGGGATGTTTTTTTCTTTAAATATATTCCTGCCTTTGAGAAGCTCTGAGAGGGAGAGAGAAAACATGCAGATGGTATAATGTGGTACTTCTATTTATAAGATCGTGTGGGCACCTTTTATAGCACTTTTCTTTTTGGGCTAATTCCTTGGTTTGTTTGTCTGTCAATCACTGATGAGATGAATGCAATACTTTTTACTGTACTTGTGAGATGTTATTGTCTCATGGCAATATCATTCAGAGGGTCACGATTTTTTTAAAAACTTTGCCCTGTTCGGTTGTATCATATGTACATTTTTATTTATCTCACGATTGTCATTGTTAAATAAAAACTGTGTTCTTTAACGGAAGCGTGGCGGGTTTTGATTGTGTGGAAGATCTACAGATGACGAATCATGTTTTGCTGTATAGCAGTAGGCCTGTAAGTTATATTGCAATCATTTTGTAAAATGAAAGGAACATGAGCCATCTCATTATTTCTTACATGGACTAAGAAGGGATATAAAAGAACAGCGCGCTATTATGCAGGAATTAATGTTAAATCTGATAAATGGGGCGAGGCTTCTGAATAATGAACAGAGGTTTTTGTTGAAGCGTCACAGCGCCCTCTAGTGAGTGTTTTGATCGCTGATTTTAATCTTTCATCTCATAGTCTGACTCACGGAAACTAGACTTCCTACTCATTTCCAGAGAACTTTGCCTGGAAAACGCTAAAACAATAGCGACTTACTTCTTGTTCCTAACCATTATACAGTCCAAAGACATGCGCTATAGGTAAATTGAATGAACAAAATTGGCCATAGTGTATGAGTGTGTATGGGTGTTTACCAGTACTGGGTTGCAGCCGGAAGGGCATCCGCTGTGTAAAACATATGCTGGATAAGTTGGCGGTTCATTCCGCTGTGGCGACCCCTGATGAACAAAGGGACTAAGCTGAATGAAAATGAATGATCTAATTTAATAAATATTTAAAATAATAAATATACAAAAAATTACTGTTATATCCATATTATCCACATTTGAAATGGATCAAACTAGTTTTAAAAAATTGTTCTAAGACACAACAATGGATATTTAGTAATTTTAGGACAACCAATGAAAGGTGATGATCCATTTCAAATGTTGACTATACTGTAAAATATGTAGGGTGCTTATTAGTATTCAATAAAACAAAATTTTTACTTTATTGCCAAAGAAATATACTACATGAACACATGAATACACTAAACGAAATGAATACAGTGCTCGGCATATATAAGTACACCCCTCACAAATCTATCTTTTAAATTATTATTTTCATTAGGATGCTATACAATATTATATTTGTGCATATATATATATATATATATATATATATATATATATATATATATAT
>CAIGQW010052715.1:3781866-3793938 GCA_903798125.1 Danio choprae | reverse complement strand
TATTAGTTTAGTCAGTACTGAAGCCAAATCTGGAGCTTATCTAACAAAATAACTTACGATAACGGTCCAAAAACTAGTACAACCAAATTTATGTTATAGAAAATATTAAATACAAATTTAAAAGAGGAAAAATCGAGAAGCAAAAAAAATTGAAAAATTTAGTTGAAATTTTGTAGGTTGTACATTTTTTTTGCGATATTTTGCTTGAATTTCATTGTATTATCTTTCAATTTCTAAATATGTTCGGTGACTAAAATAGAAAAAAATCTGTTTAATAAATCTGTTTTGTTTAAATGCACCAAAACACACTGCCTATATTCACTGAGAAATGGCTAAAAATATTCATTTTCAAAATGGGGTGTACATAATTATGCTGAGCACTGTATTTACTATTTAGATAATGATACTGAACAGTATAATAAGTATTTATCATAATAAAATGTTTTTATTTAATATTAGTCAATGCATCAAATATTATACACTCAAAAAATGACCTTTGCTGCTTGTTCAAACTACTTATTTAAATTGAATTAAAACAACACAATTCTATAATTGTTTTATGTCCAATCCATAATATTTGTAAAAACGATCAAGTTAACTTAATCGAAGGAATTGTGTGGAACCCATGACTTTTTACAGTGTACGACTATCAAAGCTACTGTAATCCAAGCAGTCGTTATTATTATACCATCATCATTTATAAAATATTATAAATACAGAAAATCCCAATTTATAAGTAATAGAAGAGAAAAAAAAGACATTTATGACATGTACTTTATTAAGACCATTTTACATGATTGAGGAGTGTTTGATTAGTCCGCCGATGGCTTCGGGTTGACAAGCCGCTTCTGATTAGAGTTCACAGGAACATGGAAATAAAGTAAAAATGCAGCTCGCACAATTGAGAAACACTCCAGTTCGTCCACCTCCCTCACACGCTTCTGTGCTGGAGAAAGGTCTTCTCTCTGGAGTAAGGCAGATTAATGACCTCCAGGGCACACCACAAACTACACCTGAGCAAAGCTGACCGGAGGTAGAGCCACGTCCTTCCTTCACTTCTTCCTTCTGAAAGATGAGCTGCTGAGTTCAGTAGTGTGTAACAGGAAAAAACGTTACGGAGACCCTCGCGAAAAAAAAAGAGGCCTTTCTCTGACGCCAGAGAAACCGGACTGGAATGAACAAGATTTAGGAATTACGTATTGAAAGCAAAATCTGAAAATATAGAAGGAGAACTTCCGCTTTCTTTACAGTACTAAATAAAACCCACTCTGCATTGGTAAACAACATTAAAAGCTATACAAAGGCATTGTCCGTTACACAACCTGTACAATTGTCGTTGTTTTTAAACCTACGTCTTTTTAAAATTATTCTGAATAACTTAAGTCCTGCTTAAAAGTGCAAATTTTGTTTTAAAAAGATGCATTTTGGGATCGGGCTGTGATTGGGTTATGGAATGGGACATTCTGAGCAGTATTCCTGTGCAAAGATATGTTTGACGAAAAATAATACAAATAAAAATAAAGAGCACACAATTTTTGCTATTTTGTGGTCAAAGGCTTTTTTCGATAGTTCTGGTCTCTGCATCAACATTCTTTTTGCTTCAAAACCCATCTAAGGCTTTTTAGTTGTTGATAATGCATAAACAAAAAGAAGAAGAAGAAAAAAAAGATATATACTTTTAGGGAACTTTGTGTTTCATATCACTACTGTGAATTAAAGTGACGAGAATGAAAAGAGAATTAATCACAGTAACAGTAAAACCATCAGGAAGAAACAAAAGTTAAAAGGAACTCTGGCTGATAGTTCACCCAAAGCTGAAATTTCATTTACTCATCCTCCATTTGGTCCAAACCGGTTTGAGTTTCTTCTGCTGAGCACGAAGAAAATATAGAATATAGTGGGAAAAATTGAGACTTCCATTGACTATCATAATATTTTTGCTTTCTACTATGGATGTCAATGGCTGTTTTTTACCAACATTCTTCAAAATATCTTGTTTTGTGAGAAATAATGAGAATATCTTGTTTTGTGGGGGAAAAAATTAATTCATAAAGGTTTAGAACCACTTGAGTACGAGTAAATGGAACGGAAATGTTCATTTTTGGTTGAACTATACCTTTAAGATTGTATGGCTTAAATTCAAATAAATGATGTCTATTACTGAAATATGCAACAGAAAACCCACAAAAAATATAACAGATTTTATAAATCCACATTCATTATTTTAGGTGTGCAGTGCTTGAGTTTTTCCCTCGGTGAGCTGCATTTGTTTTTAACCAACAATGAAACTCAATTTGATGCCACATTGTGTGGCTTTTGACAGTAATCAATCAGCCAAAGGACAACAAAAGAAGTGATGAAAGTCTTCACTTCCATCACCTTTTTCACACAAGTCTAAAGAGGTCTAAATACCACATGAAATCCACATTGAGAATATAAACACTAGATGCTAAACATGCTTGAAATGGTACATCGGCATGTTTAGTGGTAAGAAATGTCACACATTTGGTTTATTCTTGTGTCCATCTCCACCTGTAATCAGGGCTAAAGTGAAGAGAGCGAGGTTTTTAGGAAACTTAATTGATCTACAGGCATCTTACCATTCTTTTCTCCTCTTCTTATTCGCTTGGATAAGCATGATTTTCAGTTAAACTGAATATTTCAATCTCAAGCTGCACAATGCTTCATTACATGGGCTTTTATTTTTCAAGTTGAGCTGCAGTAAAAAATAAATATCAATATTCACTGCACACCTAAAATAACAAATAACAAAAGTGTTTTTAAAGGTGAAACAATCTTTCATGTGTTTTCTGCCGCATATTTCAGTAAAGAACATCATTTGTATAATATTAAACCATACAAGTCTTGACACGCAGGGTTCTTTTTAAAGGCACAGTTCACCCAAAAATAAATTCTGTCATCATTTTCTCACCCTTAACTTGTTCCAAACCGGTTTGGGTTTCTTCTGTTGAACCCAAAAGTAGATATTTTGAAGAATGTTGAAAACCCGGCAACCATTGGCTTCCATAGTATTATTTTCCTACTACAGAAATCAATGAGGAAACATATTTTGCGTTCAACAGAGTAAATGATGAGTAAAATGTTCATTTTTGGGTAAACAATCACCTTTAATGCCTGAAATGGTGTTAAATCTAGTAGAACGAAAGAGAAGAGGTCACTTGTTGTCTTTCACAACGTTTCGTTTTAGCCCTGAAACAGCATTATGGCGTTTATATCCAGACCTCTGACCTGAAGACGAGGGTGGAGACTCGGCCAAGTCAAGGCAACTCTTTCTTGTAAACACTCAGCAGGGAACTGAAATGGAGCAGAACTGCAAATGAAGAGTCAGCGCAGAGGTTTATGAGTGAAATGTGAGAATAACAGTCTTGAGATCTGTGGACTAGGACTTCTGCTCCGCTCCTGCCGGGGATGGAGGTGTGCTGTCGGGCTTGATGATCTGGTATGTGATGAGGTACTCTGGGTAGGCCTGTGACAGAAACATGAAGCTAGAAATTAAGCACTTATCCACAGCTTTAAGTTTTTTTTTTAATGTTTACAGGTAGGGCTGCACAATATATCATTTCAGCATCGATATCGCAATGTATGCATCCGCAATAGTCACATCGCATAGATGCAATGTTAAGTTGACTTTGCAGTGTAATTCTTACATGTACATATGCAACACCATAAAGCATGCACTGTTTATTTCACTTTTATCTTTGTTTTGTTGCATGTAGATATGTCATTGCATATCTATGCTTGTAGTTTGTTAATTACATTTTATTACTTGATTCACTGCCTTACAGAATTATCCCAATCAATCAAAGTTAATACATTTGGTAACACTTTAGGGGCCAATTTTCACTATTAACTAGTTGCTTATTAGCATGAATGTTATTGCGATATTGACTGCTTATTAGTATTCATAAAGTACACATTCTGTATGATCTTATTCACCATCCCTAATCCTATCCAATACCTAAACTACCTTAATAACTATTAATAAGGAGCAAATTACAACCCCAAATCATAAAAAGTTGGGACAGTATGGAAAAAGGAAAATAATAAAATTTACTTTGACTTATATTTCATTGCAGACAATACAACAAACATTATGTAATTTGTTCCTCATGACTCATTCATTTTCTTTTCGGCTTAGTCCCTTTATTATTCAGGGGTCGCCACAGCGGAATGAACCGCCAATTTATCCAGCATATGTTTTACACAGCAGATGCCCTTCCAGCTGCAACCCATCACTGGGAAATGTTCCTCATGATTTTTATTGTTGTTGTTTTTTCTAAATAAACATGTATTCCAATTTTGGTTCTTGCAACACATTTCAAAAAGAGTTGGAACAGTAAAGCATTTACCACTTTGCAATGTTGCCATTAATTTTCACAACATTTAAAAGACGTTTAGGGACTGAAGACACCAAGTGATGAAGTGTTTCAGGTGTAATTTTGGCCCATTCTTCCCGCAAACAAGTCTTAAGGTGGGTAACAGTCTTCGCTGTCGCATTTTTGCGCTTCAAAATGTGCCAGACATTCTCGATTGGAGACAGGTCGGGACTGCAGGCAGGCCAGTCAAGTACCTGTATTCTCTTCCTCCGCAGCCAGGACTTTTTATTGTATGCAGAATGCATTGTCTTGTTTTGCATTGTCTCTTTTTCCATACTGTCCCACCTTTTTCTCATTTGGGGTTGTAGGAGTGTATTAAAGCAAAAGACATAATGGTATGCTAAGAGCGAGAACTGAACCTTAAAATAAAGTGTGACCTAAAATTCTTTCCAAATAGTGCCATTCAATCATTTTCTGGAATTGTATAGATACAGTATATATATTGCTGAAAAACAAAATATTGCAACGTCAGAATATCGCAAAGCCCTATTTACAAGTATTAAACTCAGGTAAAGTGTCGGACCTGTTCTCCTCGATAGATGACATATTCGGCATAGGCCAGTCCGTTGACACTGGGTCTGCCAATGACGGAGTGGTGCCCCGGGGGAGCATGGGCCATCTTCATGGCACTGAACTGCAGGAAAGATTTACCCAGAGTCACCCGGCAAAACAGCATCTGCCTGCAAACAGAAAAAATTACACTTGCAGTAGTTAAAATTGACATTAATTGAAATCATAACATAATACATAGTATATTTTAATGATAAAAAAATACAATATATAAAAATCACAAACAAAATTATTGAATTATATAATAAAATTATTAACATATATAATAAACAAAAATAACACATACAATTTAAATACATACAATTTTAAACAAGATTTGTATTGGCATGATTAAATTACATACAAATATAAAAAGCATCTGTCCATAATACAATTATATAATTTATATTAAATTATATATTTATAATTTATCCAGTTTAATTTATTAACAAAGACAAAATTTGAAAAAAAACATTTTGTCAGGATTCTGCCATTTTCAGTCTTGTTAATTCTTGTTTTGGTGGCAGAGTCCAGACACTAGTCCTGTCATGTCTTGTATGCTGTGCTTGGCTCAAGTTTTCTCGGGTCGAGCACTCACATTTCTCGTCATTGTCTGTCCTTGTCATTGTATGAGCACCGTCCTGGCTGAGCTCGGGCCGTGCGTGCTCCCGCTTGATGAGGGCGCACGAGGTCTGGGCGTGCTCGGGATGCGCGCTCTCGTCCTGGTGTTTGTGTTTGTTCTGTCTGCAGCGTGGTGTTTCATTCTCAGCATCTCAGTCTAGTTGGTTTCGGTTGGTGCTGGGATGAAACATGCACGTTGCATGTGTGAGTGCACGGTGAGTTTTTATTTATTGTGTGCTCGTGTCTTGCGTTCAATCTTCTGTTGGTGTTATGTTAGCACGTGGTTCATGTTTACATGCGTTGCGTGCGTAAGTGTTTCATGTGAACAAAAGAGTAATGAGTTCTCTCATTGGCTGCGTGTTCTAGTCCCGTTTTTAGTGAGCGTATGGCTTGTGCTATTTCTTGTGTCATGTGCTCTACCGTCTGTTGTCTAATCCCACCCTACTTGTTAACCCATTATTTTTTTATTCAGTTCACCTGTTGGTTTGTTCTTTATTTCTGCTTATAATCTCCCCATGTCAGCTGTCCTGTGCCAGTTCGTTGTCAATGCTTCCCCTCTGTTCCTGCTCCAGTCCTGTCGTGCCCTGCCTTGCCATCCCAGCCCAGTCTAGTTTGCTTGTTTATTTGTTTTATTAATGTTTTCCCCCTCGGGGTAGTTTTTGTTGTCTTTTTGTTTTATTTTATAATAAACCCATATTTTAGTTCTGCATTTGAGTCCTCGCTCCTTTCCCCACTCCACGATCGTGAAACATTTGCCTTTAAATAGCTTGATTATATTTGCAATAGAATGCAACTGTAAAAATCTCATTTTTATAAATCAACAGATCAAGTAAATATCAATATACTTTGAGTCAAAGCTAGAGCACAACAGTTTTAAATTCTGACACTTTAACAGTAGATCCTTACACTTTAGTATTACGATATTTTTACACGTTTTAATGAATATCACTCAGTGGTGGGAGAAAAAAAATTGTAAACTATTTTTTGCAACATATTTATTCATTTCATTTTTTTTAACATGTTTAGAAATTATTAATTTAAAGACTTTTTAAGACCACTGTGAAAAAAAAATGTAAGATCTATACAGGGTTCAGTGTTTTTTTAAATTGAGCCAGTGGCAAAGATTGTTACTTGGCCCCATTAAAAGAAGATTAGTTTCCTCATATCATATTTTAAATGTGCCAAAACAAGCCAACTCTATACAATAACACACATTTATGTCTGTCCAGGTCAATGTCCCAGATCACCAGGTAGATATAAATAAATGGAGGACTTGATGTATACTTAACACTTTAGTACAACATTAGACTTTAGATACTGTTAAAGGTGCAGTAGGTGATTGTCTTCAGAAACATTTTTTGCTGTGCTGGTTGAAAGTCTCTTCACATTCCAATAGTAATGATTAAAGTAAATGATCTAAATGTATTTATATGTATTTTTATGTTCTGGGTAAGGCTTAAGACTAAAAAAAGTTCATCCAATTAAAATTTGTCAGGCCAACAATTCCCATAATTCTAATAGGTAGCCCAAACGGTCTGTCAGCAAATGTAGATTTGTACATCTGCGCAGCTGTTCACCCAGATCTGCCGTTTGAGAGAGAGAGAGAGAGAGAGAGAGAGAGAGAGAGAGAGAGAGAGAGAGAGAGAGAGAGAGAGAGAGAGAGAGACCGCTAAAAACAAATGCTGAATCAAAACTTTAAATCCATGAATCAATATTGGAGTTACTTTTGCATGCTGGAGGAAGGATAACACCATGGCTGAGGTATTTCTTTTAGACAGGTAATGTTATGTTTTAAAACTCTTTAAGTCACGCAAAGCTTATGTAGATTTTGTTGTTTTGGGTTATATGCACAGAAGTGTTGGTCAGCCACTAAAATCTTCTGGCAAAAGACTGATGTGACTATTTTCCATTTCATAAGGTACCTTTTACAGCATCGGTAATGTAGATTTTGTATTTAGTTTAACAACAAAACATAACTAAATAGTGCTATTCCGCCTAGCCTGCTTTACTGAGCTGAGGTTGCTTTTATATTTACATTGGTTCATTTTTGAACAATGACAACCTGTGACGAGCTCCCTATATTGTTTACCATGCTACTTTGAATATTCGGTCTGAAATAGCATGCAAGTATGGCTTAGTAATAAGTGTAATTCCTGCATGCCGCCGACCAACCACTAAGCATACAGTAGTTGTTTTAGGACAAAGCGCGTGAGACCAGCAATCCTTGCATGCATGAAATATTGCACATTATGACAAGTTTTGCTTGCTACAAAGTATAAAGTACTATAAAGTTTTCTAACTCGCTAATGATATGAACTAGTGGGTTGTCTGCTGTCATCTTTAAGGTGCGTGTTCATGATATCAGGAGGCGTGGCTTTAGACGGCAGGGGTGGGACTGTGTTTCAAAAATATTATGCTAACCGGCTAGCATTTTGGCAGATCAACTACTGCACCTTTAAGGATCAACACACGTAACATCTGGCCCCTGTGGCTAATAAGTATGTTGAGCAGAAGTGTATTTTCAGAGAAACAGCACCATCAGCTGGTCATGTAGGGGAAGTGCTACCGTTTTTTCCTCCATTAATATATCACCAATTCATATATCCGGAAATCCTACTTTAAGTCAAATGGCAAATTTCCTGACTTTTCCAAGATTTTCATCGACTAAAAAGCTGAATTTCCATGACCTATCCACCTTATTTGTCAAGTACGAGTCTCATTCACTGCCATTCATTTTTAGCTAAACAAAATAACATATGCTGTTTGAAGTTGTAAAAAATCATGTTCGTTTAACATATTTGATTGGCAGTTGACAAGCAAGACATGAATAAAATAGCATGAAAAAATGGACTAACTATAATAACAATGTGAAACAACGATCTTAATCATAAATTTTGATAAATGGAAAGTAAAAATTGTAATTTGACAAAAACAAAACATGATATCCCACGACTACATATACATATATAAAATTCCTAGATTTTTAATGTCTGGAAAAGACCTTTTAAAATTCCATGACATTCCATAACCTGTAAGAACTCTGTATATCAGAGCTCATCTATGATCTCCTATGTCTGTGTCTGTGTACCTGTGACAGATATAACAGGAGCGGTCTTTATGTGTAGGACAGCCCGTTCCTCCGCCGATGCCATACACGTACTGGTTGCTTTTGGAGGAGTTTTCAGCGAAGTAGATGCCCGCTCCAAACATACCACCGATGTAAGCGTGTCGTTCATCAAACCCTTTATGGATGATGGCGTTGATAAATGGCGAGCCTGCAGATCAGCAGAGGAGCAGCAGTATTTATTTATTGTCAAACCAGCTTCATTTGCAATTACAAGGCAGATACATACACTATTAACCCTTTATAGGACACACGCTGAAATACTCAATGGAGAAAAAAAATTGAGGTTTTTACAAGACTTTTACAACTTGAAAATGAAGGTCAAACTTTATATTAGGTGGCCTAATATGCACTTACGCTGAAATTAAGCTTTGTTACAATGTATTTATTGTGTAAATACATGTTTTTACATTGTGCTTATGATTGATTTAATACATCCATGTAATTAATTTCTGTAATTACATCTTTAATTACACTGTTGACCATTCCTTATACCTTAACCCACCTTTAAACCTACCCATACCACCAAACTTGTCCCTATCCCGACCCGTATCCCACCTCAAGAGTACCACAAGTGTAAATACATTATGAACACAGTAAGTCCACTGTATTTATATCTTGCTGAAAGTACATAGTAGTTAAGGCCACTTAATATAAAGTGGGACCAAAATAAACAATGTATATTTTCTATGAATAAGAAATGTAATTGTAATCAAAGTCAATGAAGCTACGATGTATGTTTTTTTTTTGCCAATAAATGGTTAGGCACATATGCTTGACGGTACCGTGAAAGAGCATGCGCTCGTTGTGATGGTTGTGGTTTTCGTCTGCGATCTCTTTCTGACGATGTGTGTACCGCTCTCGCAGCTTCTTGTTCACCACCTTCTGAATCTGAACCAACAAGAAACAAACTCTAATATCCCTGCTTGCATAATTAATGGAAGTTCAAATCATAAACTTACAGCTGGTGACGAGTGCTAATGTAAATGAAATCAGAAGCACACGCTTACCTTCAGGATGTTGTATCTGCTGAAAACACCTCCAGCATTGCCCCCATCCCTGTGCTCTCTGATCGTACTTTGCAACTGTAAAATGTTAACACAGCATTTCAATGGGGCAAAATCAAGTAAAAATACACGTTAAATCAGACTGTAAGTAACTGTAACTGTAATTGCGCAATAAATTATTAAAATAGAAATGCAATAAAATAGTAAGATTAAAGTCATTAAGACATAATTATGACTTATCACACCTACAAAAAATATATAAAATAAGACTAAAAACAAGATATTACATGGCTAAAAATTATAACTATAATTTATGAGTTATGAATTTTAGTAAACACTAACATTACCTTAATTAAAAAATAACCTTAACAGTAAAAATAAGTAGTCACTTGCACTAACACTAATGACTTAATAAAATAATGCAATAAAATAACACTACAAGCAAGTTATATATAAAAGATTACAGTTTATAACAAAAAAAAAACAATAATTATTAAAATATAAGATTAAACTATTACTTGCTAAAATAATAAAAATATATAATAAAAGTCTAGAAGTTATAATTATATCATACACAAAACTAAAGTGACAAATAATTGCGTTAGTCATCACACTGAACAATAACACTAAAAATCTAATTACTCACACCAAAAACTAATATCTAACAATCTAATGTTAAAAAAATTATAATGTTTTTTTAAATGTAGCTGTTCATTCTTGTCTGTGCACGTCTACATTTATCCCATTAAATGTTCCACTAATACATACATATACAGTGGGGTAAAGGATACTTTAAAAAAAAAATAGTCCTAGAATGAGAATGTGTTTTATGGAACATTTTATGAGAATCTTTATGAAAGGTTTTGACCCACTTCAAATGGCGACTACTGTATCCATTCAGCGCTCAGCATAAATGAGTACACCCCTCACAAATCATTCTTTATGTTAATATTTTCTAAAGGATGCTTTACAATATGTATGTACATATACATTAGGTTAGTCAGTATCAAAAATTGGAACTAATCTAACAAAAACAAAACTAAGATCGCAGTCCAAAAATGTGTAAACCCAAATTAATATGTTGGAAGAAAATATTAAATAAAATTAATAAAAAAGGTAAAAGAAAAATCTCATTTAGTTCAAATTTTGTAGTTTATTCCTAAATATGTTAGGTGATCAAACTCAGTAAAACTCGTTTAAATGCACCAAAATACATAGGCTATATTTAATGAAAAGTGGATAAAAACATTTATTTTCAAAAGGGGTGCACTCATTTTTGCCGAGCACTGTACATAACTAAAGTAAGCAAGCAAGTTATTAAATAAATAAATCTATACAAACTGTTTAACATCAGTAATTAATATGCGAGTCGCTGAACAACAAGCTGACCATCAAACTCATTCCTAACAGTTATTACATATCACTTAACTATTCATCTTAGCACAGATGAAGGCATATAACCAACACAATCCATTTTTAATATACCATACTATATTTTATATTTGAATGGCTCTCTCACCTCCTCCTCTACTGACTGAAACTCTTTGTCATCGGGTGCCAGGTCGATCAGCACCGTGCCCTGACCCGAACAGTGGAACGTCAGGTATGGGTTGGCACCTTGAAATCAGCACACCGGCACATTAAAACTACATTTTGTTTGGTCGTGAACAGATGCTGTTTGAGAGCTGAACGTTTGTGGACTGACCTTGTTGACCGCCCAGCAGCCTCTCAATGCCTTTGATGAGTTTGTGCCTGTGACCGTAAGCATTGATCCCGATCTCCTTGAGCTCCTCGTGGCCCATGTCAGCCAGCACATCCAGAGTAATCTAGAACAACAGGTCAACAATGGTCAGAACAAGCAGATTTTTAAATGACACAATTTTCAAGTAAAAACGGAAAACTTTTGATGCATTTTGGGTATTTACACAACAAGTGTAACATTTTAGTGTTTCTGAAAAGCTCCATGTAAACCACAAACATGTGTTATATGTTCAGGCATGTAGACTATGTTTGAATACATGACAATAAGGCAAAATGGCCAAAATATGATTATTATAAAATGTTTCGGTAACACATTAGTTTAAGTACCAATTCCCACTACTAACTACTGGTTTATTTCCTGCCTATTATTAAAATACAGGCGGTTTATTAGTTCTTATAAAGTATGATCTACATTTCTAATTCTACTCTATACCTAAACCTATCCACAACCTTACTAACTTTTAATTAGCAACAAATTAGTAGTTTATTGAGCAAAAGGTCTTAGCAAGAATTGTACCTCAAAATAAAGTGTGACCAATTTTTCTTTTCAGTCAATGTCGATCATTATAGATAGATAGATAGATAGATAGATAGATAGATAGATAGATAGATA
>CAIGQW010052715.1:3769849-3781856 GCA_903798125.1 Danio choprae | reverse complement strand
GATAGATAGATAGATAGATAGATAGATAGATAGATAGATAGATAGATCCATTGCAAAACAGTATCGACATAATATTCATCAATATTACATACACCAAAAATACCTCAACAAAACATTCCCAACACGTCAATCACATGGAGTGTGAAATGTATCATTTTATCATTTTTGATATGCCATGGGGCAAAGTTATAGAAACCATTAAATTGGATAATTATTTATTTAAACCAGTGTTTCTCAACCACGTTCCTGGAGGACCACCAGCTCTGCACATTATCTGTCTCCTTAATCAAGGTCAAACACCTGATTCAGATCATCAGCTCATTAGCAGAGACTGAAAGACCTATAATGGGTGTGACAGACAAAGGAGACATCCAAAACAAGCAGTGTTGGTGGTCCTCCAGGAACGTAGTTAAGAAACACTTATTTAAACTACAGTTTTATTGTCAGAAAATGCCAAACAGGTGAAGATTTTAGAAATCTGAGGTACAACCTTTTTAATTATAAATATTTATAAAACTTTCATTGAGTAAAGCTCTTTTTCTTTAACAGACAAATGAATTTCTTACTTCCTGCATGTTCTGAGAGGGGATACCAAATCACGAAACCGGTTTTGTTCCCTGATTTAATGCAGATGTAAATATATGTCCAGTAATAACATCTGTAAAAACTGTTTATAAATATTTTGACTTCAATTGTAGAAGAACTGAACACTGTCATCCATAATACCATACATATAGGCCATTTTAATCATGGGCAAAAGCATGCATAACATAATTGCGTTTTCTATGATTCTATTGTATGAAAAACACTAGCCTGAATCCACTGAGCATAAATACAAATGCGCAAATGCTGCAGCTTAATAACAACAATTACTATAATTACATTCCATTATTCCTTTAACACATTCAATACATGTCTACCATAACAACATAATACAATTCATATGCATATCTCCTAATCCTGACAATGGTGCAAATAACTGGTCTTTTAGCTGGATTGTTCGTAACTCTTTATGAACTTTAAACTAATTCAGAGAAATTTGCATTCTGTGCTAAATTTAAATGCTTCTCTTTGAATCTGGTCACATGATGGGTTTAAAATTTTAAAACAAGTAGCCGTGTTTAGTTTTGAAGCTTTAAAGCAGAAACATTTAATTAAATATAAATTTTAAACATGTTTTTGTTTTATCAAGGAAAAATTACAGTTAATACAGTAATTTCAGTTATCATTTTATCACCCAGCCCATATCGTACTATCATTTGACAATCAAAACAATAATAGTGAACTACAGAACTATATGTGAGCGCATAGTGTTTCTTTTCAAAATGACATCACCATCTTCTGGTCTGGCATGGAAAATACAGCATTTTAGTCATTTCTGTGAATCCGTGTGGGATCATTTTTATTATGCTATTGTCTGCATGTGGCGCCTTTCAAAAAATCTGTTCTGTTGTCGGCACTTGTCACGTAAACATAAAGGAGGCCAAAGTTGTCTGCAGGCTCAACCAATCATTAGACGAAGTTGTAATGAAAAATGACACGAAGTGATTCTTTTCAAATCCAGTTTCGACTCTGCTGCTTCAAAAACAGCCAACGGTGCAAATTTTTCTATTGTCTCAGCTTGTTGAGATGTGGAACTTCCTCCCACTGAGAAGATAAACTCCTAGAGCGGCGGGAGGCTTGGATGGATATTATATTGTGTGTGACTCACAGAAAGATTATTGCTGAATGCGCCTCCTACATGCAACAAGCACACAAAAGCAAACAGGCAGATGGCGATATGCGTATGCTAGACTGCGAGGCAGGGAGCCAGTGTGTGTCTTACAGAGAGCATTAATACTTGGTCACGCTACAATAATCATGCAACAGTTTTGAAATGTCGCAAAATGGATATGCCGTCACACTTTTGTTAGTAAAATCTAAAATGTTTGAACTTTAACTAAGGGTATGTTTACTTGAGTTTACTAACAAACTAATTCATTCATTTTCCTTAGGCTTAGTCCCTTATTTATCAGGGGTCGCCACAGCGGAATGAACCGCCAACTATTCCAGCATATGTTTAATGCAGCAGATGCCCTTCCAGCCACAACCCAGCACTGGGAAACACCCATACGTCAATTCTCACACACACACACACTAGTGTGTGTTTCTCACTGTTTCACAGCATTTAAAAATAAAAAATAAAAAATAATTTAAATCCATAAAGCAGTTTTTTTTTTTATGTTATTATTATTAGTTGAAAATGCCTGTTTGTTATTGTTTGGAAAAAATAAATAAAAGTAAAGTTATCAGCCAAAAAAATTAATAAATAAAAAGATGAACTACAGGACCATATGCGAGTAGGCATGTGTCTTTCCTTTACAAAGTGACATTGCCATCTTCTGGCAGGCCTGCATAATACGGCAGATTATGTGTGAACTCAGGATTGTTTGCATCTGTACACAATTTTTTTTTAAAACACAATACTCTTTTAAAGGCATCATTATTGTACAACATATACTAATATGTACTATGCAGCAAAAACATGATAAGCTGACATTTAAGATTAAAAAGTCAGAAAATTATCTTTTCTTATTATTGAGCAAGGGTGCAATTAGACTGATCAAACCAAAATCTATTCTATTAAACACATTCACATAAAATACAGTAATTTTAAACTGTATTGTTCACAATATTTCATTTTAGTCAAACTATCCCTTTAATTTGATCTAATGCTAGAGTAAACATCTATTCTTGCTCATTCATTATACTGTACTTGCATATTTGTAGTTTTTATTTTATCAGTGGATTATGGTTGTATTTAAACAAAAAACTAAACTACAGGAGTTGGAAGTTCTATAAGCTCTATTAGTGGAATCCTCTCTGTTTAGACAAGTTTAGATGCTTTTTTCTTTTTAGATGATCTCTGTATAATGTATATTAAATGGCAGTGCAGCTGCTTTGTTTCCTGCACTAACCAAGGGAAAGCTTTACTTCTGTTGTGAATTTACAGTTTGTAGAAGTATGATTTAAGATTTAAGTAGAATAATTTCAGAAAGCTAAAGACAATTTAATGAAAAAAATGCCGCCTTGGTGACTTCTTTAAAAAAAAAAAAAACTTACTTCGGTATAAATGAAAGTGAAAGGAACACAAAGTGTGATTCAGTCACTGTTGAGTCTGCATCAGCCTGTGTAATCTCAAACTCAACTCTCAATTCCAAAGGCCCACTTATTGGCAATGCATCACATATATGATAGGTATGTCAAAGGCCATTAGCCCAGGAGCTGCCAACTGCTCTCTCTCTCTCAGAAAGCACAGTGCACTTCAATCGATAGGACTCGCAGGACCAGCCATTATGGCCGTGAAGGTGTGATGGCCGCAGCAGGAAAGATTCTATTTATTTCACCTTTTCTTTTTCTCTCTCTCTGTACTCTTATGAGGATTTGTTCCTATTTGTTCTAAAGCTCAATAGGAACTACAGCAGATTTACTAAAGGGAAAACCTTTAAAACCAGACTAGTCTATTTGGTTGATTAATTAAGCCCAATATTATTTAACTATTGCTCTAATTCTAAGAGAACAGTGAAATCCATGTCTCCAGTTTAAAGATAATGACTCAGAGGAAGGATACTGCTGCATTAACTTTCAGAATGAAAGAATCAAAGGAACGCACACGCTGAATATTAAAAAGCTCAAGCTTTTAATTCAGCAGAAAAATACTATAACAAGTGCTTAGAATAATTGGACAAATTAAATTTTCTATGGAACCAAACTGAACAACTAGGTGTTAAAGATGTATTTAAACAGGTATACGTGTTATGTGTTAAGTGTATATGCATAATTATTAATTAATGTTGCGATGATGGGACAATCAATCACTTACAGATTACAAATATCCAATCATCCAATCAATTTTAAATAACCAAAATCAAGCCCTGAACAACATTTTTAGTGTTCGATAAGTGATTTTGATTTAACATTCAACATTCCAACACAATTTTGAATTACTTTGTTTCTCTTCGAACTTCGTAGCACTTTCAATGAAAATCAAAAGTACACATTAAGAATAAACCAGCTTCCCTCCCTAATCAACTAATCAGCCATTGGCCTAAATAACCACCATAACCCAAAATAAAGTGGAAATGCATCAGACATGCACCTAAGAGAGATAAATATTCCCATCCGGTCCTCCTGACGGCACCAGCAAAGTAAGGAGACAGCTCTAAACTGCTGGGAGGCTTAAACCTAATGACAACACTGGCATGTGTATGAGCTCCGCAAGCGTGTCCTCAATCTCATTTGCACTCAGTCTTTCAGCACATCTCGAAAAAAAACTGTTGCCTCTTCATGCTCCATCTCCCGTGGGCACAGCGAAGCAGAATAAGATGGAGAGCGAGCAGAAGAGTGAGTCACCGCGAGACAGATGAATGCGTCTTACTAAAGCCACAATCACAAGCCATTTCAGCCTCTCACATCAAGCGGCTCTTCCCAGCTGGTGGCCGCCAAAGACCATTTCTGTTCATCTACGTGCAAATGAGTGGCGGGTCTGGCACAGCGTGCCAATCGGGTCCCACGACTCAAGTCAAAGCAGAGCGGAAGAAAAGCTGGAGGTACAATTCGGCTCAGTGTGAAGGAGCGACACACTGCTGTAATAATGAAAAAAGGGGCAGAGGTCAGCCTCATCACCTATGATCTCTCTCTCACCTATAAAGATTGAGAGACTGCGGTGGGATTTTTAAAAAAAGGAAGAAAAAAATGACACCTGAATGTGCCCTGGTACTAGGGCTGCACAACATACCGTTTGAGCATCGATACTGCAATGTGTGTATCTGCAATAGTCACATCTCAGAATTAGATCATTTATTAAAGATTAAAAGATAAAGACATTATTATTTTTATATTACTTATACAATGATGACCATGTTATTTTTATGTTTGTACCTGAATACTGTTAGACTCTCCAGAAAACCACTAAGCACTGTTTATTTAACTTTTTTTTGCTTAGTTAAATAAACAAGTTTTCTGTTGTATTTAAATATGCTTGTAATTTATTATGATTTATGCAAACGCACTGCATAGAAAAAGATTTGATTTAAAAAAAGATATCATAAAAGATATGATTTAAGATTTAAGTAGAATAATTTCAGAAAGCTAAAGAAAAATCATTATAATTATTTAATAATTAAATATGCCATATGTATTATTTAATTTAAATAATAATAATATCCCAGGAGGGTTAATTATTTGGACTTCAACTGTATATATATATATATATATATATATATATATATGAAAATTGATTGACCCAATATAATTTTCCTTTCTATACAACCAAAATTAAGCCCTGCCCAACATACAGTATTTAACATCAAATTTCACTTGAATTTGCATCACAATAGGGATGCCATGTCAATTTCCCTGCCATACTAACACAATTTCCCAACAGGTTTTTAGAATTCAATCTTTTCCTCAGCTGAAGAAGAGCAAGAAAGAAGCTGAGAAAAAATGCTGGAGGAGCAACAAAGAGTCCTGAGCTCAGTGTGAAGGAGCAGCATGACTGTATTAATAAAAAAAAGGGGGCGCAGAGGTCAGTCCATCACCCAGAATATCTCTCTCACACCTATAAAGATTGAGAGACGCTAGTAATCTCTCAGCATCCAGCAGAGGGGGAGTCGGGTAGAAATGATGAAGAGAGAGAGAGTATATTGAAAGGAGATAATTACGAGGCCGCAGATGTCATCGCATTTACATAACTCTGACGAGAAAGACCCGGAGTTCTGTTCGGGAAACAACGGCAGGACAGCTGGCAATTTAATGTGTGGAGTGGAGCTGATGAGATTGAGATGAGTGAAATTGATTTGATCCGCGGACGTGACCTTACCTGTTCCCGCTCAAAAATATCCCGCAAATGCTCCAAGCCCAAGCTCTTCAGGAACTGGCTGATGTTCATATCCAGAATTGTAACTGGAGAGGAAGAAAAATATAGCAATTATTATTAACCTACATTTAAGGCTGCAACGATAAACTGTATTGTGTTAATCTGTTGACTTTTTTCCGCTAGGATAATGGGATAAAATCTTTAAAAACAAATAAAAAAAAGAAATATACTATTCAATATCATCTACTGTATTCTACTGTTAATTTAACTGTAGTTTTTATTTAAAAATTTTATTTAAATAATTTAAAATTTAATTTATTTAAACAGTTTTAAGATTTTCTATGTTTTAGTTCTTTTGTTGTTTTTTCAATTTTCATTAGTTTTATTCATTATATTTTTATTGCATTTTAGCTTTTGAAATATATTTCTATATTTTAATTAATTAATACTTTTTTGTAAATGTTTAATATACACCTATAATAAAATATTCTTCATGGTTGTATTTTTGAAAAAATGATTTTATTTAGTTGTATTTATTTAAACAGTATTTACATTTCCTATTTTCATTTTTCTTGACAGTTTAAAACTAGTTAGTTGTATTTATTATATTTTTATTGCATTTTAGCTTGTAAAATATATTTCTATATTTGGATTTTTAAAATGATTTTTATTAAATTGTAATAATAAATAATTTTCATATATATTTAAAATAACAAAATATCTTTAATAGTTGTAGTTTTTAAAATAATATGATTTATTTGTATTTATTTAAATGGTTTTTAGATGTCCTATTTTTTATTATACTTTATTGCATTTGAACTTTTAAAATATATTTCTATATTTTGAATTACATTTATATTATATAATTTTTCAATATTTGTATATATTTTTGTATTATATATTTTAAAAATATATATTTTTAATGGTTGTAGTTTTAGTAAACTATTAAAAACCTGCTGTCTTACAAACAGTATGCAAATAAAGAGAAAAAATAATTTAGGTTTATCCTCTGTATTCTCCTAATGTAATGTCCTAATGTCTCCCCCTACCCCCATGAAAATGATAATAATAATAATAATAATAATAATAATAATAATAATATTATTAATAATAATAATAATAATAATAATAATAATAATAATAATAATAATAATAATAATAATAATAATAATAATAACCATATTAAATTATGCTATTAAAACACAATCACTTATAAATAACGGTTAAATACAATTTGCTGTCATTATTGTTATCAAATGACACAAAGCAAAAGATTACCAAATCCTTTAAGTTACATCAGAATATACTCACTTTCACCCTCCTTCCTCTCAGTTCCTGTGGCCCCATCAGCAGGGCCTGAGGCTCCAGAAACGGCCAGCTCAGTCAGAGGGCCGGCCAGATTGTCTATGCTGCTGGCGGCGGACAGGCATGAAGGCGTAGATCCCGGTGAGATGACAGAGGCACTGACCACCGTCGCCTGGGGCTTGAAACAAGTAGGCAGCGCTTCAGGGGGCATCGCATCAATCAACAGCGCCCGGATATCATCAGCCTGAAGATCACAGCAAATCAACACCACCTTCTATTAGATCCATGCGTGATCATTTGGAAATATTATTCATGTTACATAAGTGAGTGGAAAAATTAGCTGGTAAGTTGTACACAGTGCTAGAATGGCTCCTAGAAAAGGACAATAAAAGCTGAGAACAGCTGTGTCATTAGCACCTGGCATGAGAGCAGCCACAGGAGCCCAATTACTAAAGGTTACGGCAGATTTACCATTGCTTCACACAAGCGCCAACACATGGGACAGGGATTTAAACGCCTCAGCTTATGTGTTTAGAAGATAAATGTCCCAATTTCTCTCAACAGTCTCAGCCACCTGAACCATATGAGACCTTACAGTGGGAACAAATAGTCTTGCAGAACATCAAACTTTTGTAGAACACGAAACAACTTTGAGATTTTGCAAATCGGTTGAACAAACGTTGATGTTTTTATGGACAGTTGAAGTCAAAAATATTAGCTCTATTGTGAATTTTTATCTTTTTCAAATATTTCCCAAATGATGTTTAAATGATGAGCAAGGAATTTTTCACAATATTTCATTTAATATGTTTTCTTCTGGAGACAGTCTTATTTGGTTTATTTCAGCTAGAATAAAAGCAGTTTTAAATTTTTTTAAAACCATATTAAGGTCAGTATTAATAGCCCGGTTAAGCAATTTTTGATTGCCTACAGAACAAACTATCGTTATACAATGATTTGCCTAATTACCCTAACTTGCCTAATTAACCAAGTTAAGTCTTAAAATGGCACTTTAAGCTGAATACTGGTATCTTGAAAAATATATAGATAAAAATGATGTACTGTCATCTTGGCAAAGACGAAAGAAATCAGTTATTAGATATTACTTATTAAAACTATTATGTTAATGTGTTGAAAAAAAATTATTTCCATTAAACAAAAATTGGGGAAAAAATATACAGGGGGGCTAATAATTCAGGGAGGCTAATAATTCTGGCTTCAACTGTACATATTAACTGATGACGGGTTTTGACACCCGAGGTGGTGATGCAGCCATAAAATGAAGCAAAGTGTTTATTCATTTTTAAAAAAACTCAACGGACCAGTGTCAATTATTCCACTTATACTACAGTTATCCCACTAAAGTCACTGGGACATATTCACTAAACAAGCATATGTTTTTTCGTGAAATCTGTGTTCGGACGATTTCACGAATAAATCATAATTCATCAAAAACTTTTGTACTAAAATGTATTGTAAATGTATGAAAGCAATTCAAGAAAAACTTACACCACATGTACACAATTATCATGCACGCCCAGGGGCTTATAAGCAATTATAAAGAACCCTACATGAAAAAAATAAATAAACAATTTTCTTGAAATGTAATTTACACACTGTAAAAAAATGGAGGAATTAAGCTAATGAATTTTGAAATTTAAGAAGAATGAAATTTAAGTGGATTGAACACAAAACAATTAAGTTTCCCCCCCCAAAAAACTCAAGGAATTTGTTGTTTCAGCTCATTTTGAAGAAGTAATTCGAACAAGCAACAAATGTCTTTTTTTTGAGTGCAGGGTGGGTGAAAAGTAACTAGACATTAAAGACTGATAATACGGTTTACTTTGAGATCCAACACTTGGACGCTCATTTAGAAGACTTTGAATTCACTAAGAAAAGAACGAATTTAAGAACACGTATGCATAGACACGTGTTGTGAATTAGGTGGAAAGTTTTTGTGGAAAGTTCAAATGTACGTATAAATACAAAAACCATACACAATTATTAGCGAATGAGGCCCACTTTTCAAGACATTTGTCATTTGTTTTGCTGGTTGGCTTTTGTAGGCTGTTAAATAATTTTGAAAAAAATAAATAATAATAATTTGGTATAGTGATATAAAAGTCCACCAAAGTGTTTTTGTGCTGCAGAAACATGAGCACTGCTCTAAAAACGCTCCGCTGTAAGTGTTTTGCAGTGCATTACTTTTTTCGGTCAGTTGCTATGATACAAAGTATCCCTGCTGTGCCGTTACAAGTTGAGAGTCTAATTATTTGTTTACAGTTGCAAAGTATTGTCTGGCCCCTCCTCTACTGCGATTGGATGGCTAGCTCAAAAGTGACACTGATGGGGCTGGACTTTTGTGCTTAATGTGTATTTAAAAAACACAGCGATACCATTGACAACAACTGAAAACAAATGCTCAGCTCGAGAGAGGAAAAAAAATGCTTCGGTGGACATGCTCAAAGTCAAACCTGTCTGGAACTAGTATAGTTTTGCGTTGATCAAATAATGATTGCACAGTTTAGAATAATGATCAGCCAATCACAATCTAGCATTTAGCCTCTCTGTTGTATATGCATTAATGAAATTGTGTGTTAGGCGTCTGTGCATTACCGTGGCCAAGTCAAGTGGTGTTTGGCCCTCCTGGTTCTTCATGGTGGGGTCAGCCCCATGGGCCAGCAGGAGAGCACAGAGCTGTGTGCGGCCCTTCTGTGCAGCCTCATGGAGGGGTGTGAAGGCCCATTTATCAGTGGCATTTACACAGGTGTTATACTTGATCAACAGAGCTGCGATATCCACATGCTGAAAGAGAAGACACAGACTTATTAGCAAAACTCTAACATTCTTTAAAGGCATAGTTCACCTAAAATAATTTCTGCAAATCTTGACTTACATACAACAGAATCAAAGTTTAGATACAAGTACAAATACAAGTTTAGAACAGCCTGAGGGAAAGTAAATTATGACTGTGATGAAAAGTAAAACAAATCTTCAGGTTATTGTGGAATGATTTTGAGAATATAGAAGCTGAAAACTTTACAGATAAAATAAATAAAGAACTTCCAATTTTTATTTAAGGTTTACGATGGAAATCCATTCATAACCCCTTGTTTAGCAAACAAAGCTATAGTACCTCTTCACATATAATACATCCACATTAAAGTAAAATTGCATTGTGCATAAATAATAAAAACATTTGCATATTGCATAATATTAATGATTATAAAAACTGAATAAATATATATTTACACACATTTACACAAGTAAATAAATATAATGATAGACTACAAAAAATTGCATATTTCTGTGGGCGCAGATTCTGTGTGGACCTGATAATGGCAAATGGGATGGTACTGATACATTTCTCAAGTTCAAATCATATTTAAAGTAATGTAGAACTACACCTGAAACTGAGGTTTCTACTTTTTCACATAAATCTATTGTATGATTAAGAACATACTCTCATGGTTGTATTTTGAACTAATACTTTGAATTTGCTTTTATTTTAAAATGGTAAATCAACCAAATTAGTTTTGCCATTTTATCCATCTATTCATCCATCCACCGTTTATTTAGTTTGATATTTTAGAACTTTAACTTCTTTGTATTAGTTGTGAAAAAAAGTGGTTTGGTAAATTACTGGTATTGATAATAATCTTTTTTTTAAAAAACAAAAACTAAAATATCATTATCAGTATAGAATATAATGTACTGATGATTACCATATATAAAAAAAAGAAATACACATACAATACAACAATCAAACTAATTGCCTTATATGCCTTACATATTTGACTAAAGAAATGTTTCACCTATTTTATAGCTCTTTTAGCTCTATTTCAAATGTATATATTTTTATTTACCTTTATCTCACAATAACAGCACTAAGGGTGACACCATGAGAATAACCAAATGGCATCTTTTCAGTTTCGGCTGGACAATTGCATTAAATGTCATTTGAGCACTGTTCTAACTACAAATGGAATTTGCAGGACAAAACAAACTTGATATTTAGCCAACTGTGAGTAGTGATACGTGGTGTCTGAGCGGTCCTGAACTGACCTCCCGTCAGCAACATTAGTAACTGTATGAAAGCACGATCAGCTGGCGGTGTTTGTCGAACACTGTCAGTCTCTACACAAACAGGTCGTATATGAACAGAGGGAGGCGCACTCAAGGTCAGCCAGCATTGACGGCCGCCAGCTCTCCTCCAGCCAATCAGCAAAGCCCAGGCAACCTGCCACTACACTCCTAGCCAATGAGAATATCACAACTGCAGTCACAGAGGTCCTGTTTCTTGGATGGCAACAGAGCGTATGGGAGTGCAGTTGAGGGCCAGAGTCTGGCTAGTTCTGATCCAGCATGTTTATGTAACTGCAATCTGCTCCCTTCCATCTGCATGCTCTAATCACATCCCCATAGACCTCCAGAGGGCAGATGCTGATAAATACCTCCAGCCAGCATCACCTGATATGGGTTTCCCTGAATATGATTTCCAGAAAGACTAAAATCCCGTATTAGAATTGTTCTGTGGCGTGTGGGATTAAAGGGTCAGTTCACCTCTGAATTATAGCTCTGCGTTTATTTACTCAACCTTGTGTGTCATTTCAAACCCAAAAGAAATTAACTCATTTTTGTAAGACAAATTAAGATATTTTAAATTAAAAGTGAGAGATTTATAGTCATCCATTAAAAGTCTATTCACCCAAATCTACGGATGCTTTAAACAAGTGTCATAAATAAATCCATTTTTATCCATATACAAGTCTTTGGATGAGGGACAATACCTTTACATTATGAACAGATTTAATTTAGGCTTTTTTCATATATATATATATATAT
>CAIGQW010052715.1:3719435-3749849 GCA_903798125.1 Danio choprae | reverse complement strand
ATGAAACAATGCTTTTACTAGAGAGAAAAAAACTGAATAGATAATGGAAGAAGCATCTTTAGTTTGTTAAAAAGGAAAGTACAGGAAAGAAAATGGAGACATTAGCAGACCTACCCTTTATCTTTAGCATGAACATCAGCACCATGTTGAAGCAGAAGCTGAACTATTCGGACTCTGTTATATCCGGCTGCCAGATGCAAGGGAGTGGACTACAAGTGAGAGGGGAGGAAATGCAATTAAATATAACTGGTGGAAAAACTGCAAGATATAAACTGCCGTTCAAATATTTGGAGTCAGAAAGATTTATTACTTTTACAATTTATTATTAATACTTGTTATTTAATACTTATCGATTTAACACATTAAAATTGGATGAATTGTGTGAGTAAACATATTTCTAAATGATACAATTTCTGTTTCAAATAAATGCTGTTGTTTTGAACTGGAGTCATCAAGAAAAAAAATTCTTGGTTTCCTCAAGAATATTAAGCAGCACAATTGTATTTATCATTTATCATTTTAGCAGTGTTTTAAATTGTATTATAATACTGCTTTCTGCTTCACAAGCACAAGATATTTCTATCAAAAACAAAAAATAAATAAATCATACTGACTCCATAAGTCTGAATGGTACACAGTCATGACAAATCACCCTTCTACAAAACGATGACAAGCACCACCCTTCATTTGCCGCTTTAAAAAGTATTAGTGTAGCCTTTTTTCCCTGTAATCGGGTTGCCTGGGGACTGAGGGAGGTCTTGGTTAGTCGAACATGTGGGAAAATAAGCCTATACTAGTGTTCCTCTCATTCAGAAAGAGCTGAACTCATGACTGAATCTTGCCGTGAGGAAGTCACACTTCATTGCAGCTCTGTGGCTTGTAAACCTGCCTGACAATCCAACCCTGTGCAAGTCAAACTGCCCTACTGAGAATGATATAGACTTTAGGTAGCAAAACACACGCTAACATAATAATTAAGGTGTACGCCACCATATATCTGTGCACAGTGGGATCCAACAACAGTTCCCACATCACAGCTTGATCCCTGCAAAAACTCAAAAAAACATAACGCGTATGCAGATGACTGTTTGAAGATGCAAGACCTAATTAAAGACAGTGGCTGATAGTTGTTTCAAGCCATCAATTATAAATTATGTTAAATGAATTCTTAACTTTCAGGCTCCAAGTAATTCATGCATTTGGCATTCAAGAGCAAAACACAAACAAAACGAAAATCGACAAAACAATCAAAGAAAAAAAATGAGGATCAGGTGGGCACAATCAAAATCAAATCCCCATAAAAGTCTCTAATGAAATGCGACAAGGCACGCGGTCGTAAACCATCACAGCAAAGTATTGATGCGAGCAAAGCACAATGCGCAAACTCCATGTGTCGCCACGCTGTCTCCTGCGGTAAGCATGGATCATTCACCATACAGCTGAAAATGCACAAAACAATGAAAAAAAAAAAATCAATCTAGATGAAATTGGAAAACTTTGAATTGTACCCTTCAATTGCAAAATAATGATAACAATATGCAGTGACGAGCTTTCAGATGCATGCACACCAGGGTGTTGGAGGTTGTAAAAGACAAGAAACAAATCGAGTGAAAGTGTGATCGGTGGGGTGGAAAGCTGTAGCAGTAGAGGAGGCATATTAAAGCTTACTGATCAAACCTCCTCTTTAGGACAGATATTTCACACCAGGCTTAACCCTCTAACACCTTCACCTCAATCCATTGCATTCACAAAGCCGCAGAGTGTGAATAAAGCAACCAAAAATTGCCACAATCTGAATATAAAACAAAAAAGGAAAATGAAACCAAAAACAAAGTAATGAAATGAGTGCAACCAAGCGCATAACTGTAATTGAAAAAATAAACTTACCAGCATTTTTTGAGATGTCGACTGACAGACAAATCAAAACAAAAGACAACAAAAAAACAAACAAAAACAAATAATGACATAATGATATCATTATGTAGTACTGGCACATTCTGTAACAATTTTGCACTGTAACTTTACTTGGTACAAGCTCAATGCACAAAGCGCAGCTCCACGTCATTAGCAGCACCGCATTGTGACAGAAAATGAAATGATTTCAACACAAAGATGCAAAGCAAGCTCTCTATCATCCCTATGACTCTCCAAGGAGTTTAGACTGACTTGACAGAAGTGTTGGTACTTATTCAATGGCACTCAACCAAAACTCCTTTCAGGCGGCTGTGACCAAGAGACCACACACATGTGAAGCTGGTTTGTGGGATTCATCCTGTGGCAGAACACTGTGGTTTGCTGACGCATGTTTACATGATCTACTGTATTATCAGTACATCAATGCCAAACTGGAACAAAACAAAAGGAAAAAATACCAAACGCTTAGTTGTATTAGTATTCATGAACATGTACAGTACATTCCAGTGCTTATATTCCTAGCGGATGACCATCTGTTAACCACAGAAATGTGTCTGTAAACTAAACCATTCTAACTCACAATACATAAGAGCATTTGCCTAAAGCCTTAAACGTAAATTTGACCCATTTTAAATGACAAACATGAATACTCATCCATTTGTCTCTATACCATAAAGTCCATACATTTAAATGAGGATTACTTGCTGAATTCATCTAAACAAAACCCAGATTGCACTCTGCAGAAGATTATATTCTCAATCTCATTTGGCAGCACATCTATTATAGTATCAAGGTCATCCTGACATGACACTTGTGCATCAGACACTGAGACTAAAACAATTTAATCTGCCATTAGTGTTTTAGCTACTTCAGAGCATAACATTCAACAGTAATGGAAAATAAAAGATGGCCCAATACTGAGCCTTGGGGAATACTTTGCTATATATAATCTTTAAGGATATATACATACACTTTGAGGATATTTTGCAAAACCTGAAGCTTGCATATGTTAGAGTCAGGAGGCTGGATCACTATGGTAAAACAGTCATATCGTAGCCATGGCTACACTCAATCATTTGGGCCCCTCCTGCCAATCTGTCCGTCCTACAGAAAGCAAACAGGAAAGACATCCTGCAGAAAGAGCACACATTCTTATGCTCTGCGCAAAAGACAAAATATAATAGCAACTTAACCGTAGGCTATTAAATCTGCCTTTTGTGCAGATCCTCCATCAATTTCTTTAAGAACCCGACACACCGGCAGAATTGCCGTCTCACTCGAGAGCTGTTCCTATTGAATCACTTAAGATGAATGTGTTGCCTAAAGATGTACAGCTGGAAATACTACCCCCTACATACACAAGATCTCAAAATGCTAACGCTGTTAAAAATGGACAGAATTGTTCTGTTTTAAACACATCACATTTGCGACTAATGAAATTCAGAGTATCATTTGGCTTTCACATACATTCTGCGCTGGCAGAAAGATCAGACAGGTGAACTAGAGCGAAGATCTGTGTCCATTTAGATGGCTTGTAAAAGAAAGCAGCGGTGAAGCTGTGTGGCAGGGTTGACCTTTTGCCAGCAGACCCTGAAGCATGAGAGTGAGACGGGCAGTGCAGGTCATTCAAATGAGAAAGTGTTTCAAACATAGGCTGCCAATAAGACAAATCACTGAACACTGGAGCCGACCTCCTTCAATAACTTAAAAAAAAAATTGTAAAATAAAATGATAATATAAAGTTAAAGTTAACAACTTTGCATGACATTTATTTCATGACACATTTCACATTAATGCGGTGATGAAGAGAGGAACAGTGTGAACGTTTGAGCAAATACAAGCAAACAAAATGATAATCTCTGGAAAGGATTAAAGAGATTGTGAAATGGGTCTGTGTTTCTCACATTTGCAACATGGGCTTCTTGTCCAATCTCAATAAATACAAAAAGACGGAGCAGAAATCTAAATTGAAGCAGGCACCAAATATCATGAATGTCGAAAGTTTTATATCACATACATATATATATACATATCATTTCATTTCATCAGATTGTTGTTGCAGTGCAGATATTCATGTGGTTGAATGTGTTGGAAAACCCACAAAAGACTGTATAATCTCTGGCTACTAACCTAATTCTTAAACATTACAGGACACGTTGTTCAAGCGAGCTATAGGCAGATGAGTCTATAATAAGTTTGTTTTTTAAGGTTTAAAAAAAAGCATGTCCTTTAACGTGAAAGCTCTCGCTCTATATATATATAATTTTGTTGTCTCCTTTTATGTTCATACACTCCAGAAATATCCAGTGCCCTTTTCTACCTTAATAAAATCAGAAACAAACAAATGCCTAAAACCAACAGTTAATTTTGTCTAAAATTTACAGCAGTTTTTCCTTTCACAAAAATAAATAACATTCTAAAACATATCAATAATAAAAACTAAATCTTAAGCATAAATGTTACAGTTTCAAGTAAAATCCATCTAAAGTGATCATAGTATTTGAAATTAAATCAACCATGCGAGCACCAAAACGCAGCCCACTATATGCAATATATTACAGACATTTTCCTCTAATCTGAAATATAAATTGAGTACTATTTATCCATATTTTTAGTGCCTAAAAAACAACAACAAAAACTACCCTGATGTTTTTTTTCTCTTTATCAGAGTGGAAATATCCCTTTGTCTGCATCTTCCTCTCGTCTTTGGCATGGAGGAATGGTGACCTGTAACCATGCCAACGGTGAGTGCTTCTCCACAACTGTTGCCATGACTGCAGCGCATGCTAAAACTAGTGTGAAATCTGTGCGGATGGAGCCTTTGGAAACAATTTGATGCCCGGCTAAGTAACCCTTTAGCGCACCTCCGCTAGTGCAGGGCATAGAGAATAGACATAGTCTCTTCCGTCCCTCTGCAAACACTATGTCCAAAGAGAGGCATCATATTAGCTGGAAGCAAACAGCAGGAAGGGTCAACCAGGCACACTAATGCCAACGACATGCTGAGAGGATCAATAAGACATTACCCCTTCTCCCAAGTCTGCAAAACCAGGGAAAAATACAGTCCGCTGATTTCTATAGGAGTTTCCCATTGCATAGCGGGCTTGTTAAGACAAAACACTGCAGGTGAATGGGGCAATAAATTCATTAATAGTCATCACCATACTTTCCCAGTTGAGCGATTACATTAAAAGGTCCTGTGAAGTGCTTTGAAATGTGCATTCTTTTATTCGATGTTTGACTTAATCTCAACTGAAAAGAGAGGGCATGAAGAGTAGCTCCTCCCCCTTTAAAAAAACAGCCAATAGTGTTTGGTTTTTATCACAGCTGTGCCAGTGACAGTGATTGAGATCACGCGCATCAAATGAAAAGCAAAAGAAGCGTCCTGAAGGGGGCAGGGCATGTCAGAACATTTGGTCTAGATTTGATGAAAAACTGAAGTATGAGTTGACAGAGTTAGGCAGAAGTGACAAACTGCAAGCTCTGAATGTTTAAATCAGTTTTATATTTTCTAAACGTGAAACTAGCTAACAGTAACACGTTCTTAAAACGAACAGCCTGAAACTAACATCTAAAATGTTTGATTTTAATTTCATGGGACCTTTAAGAATTGCTAACTTTTTGGTGTGTACTACATTTATTGCATCTAAAATGTTGTTTAAATGTGCAAATGATGCTTGAATGACATTTATTTGCATACATTCCAGCACAAAAATCTGACTGGCGCATAAAAACAGTGCTTTTGCCTGCAGTGTCTTGCTTTATTTAAAAGAGATCAGGGCCCAAAGGGGGGTGACGCCTGGTTCCTCAGTCCTAATCACAACACTCGTACCACCATTAAAGACAGTCCCGATGGAGCACTGAAGGCGTTAACAACCAGAGCCTCCAACGGGATGCCATTTCAAATCACGTGCCGTCAAGAGCTCAGGTTTTCCCTAGAGTCTTTCACTGGAAAGCAGAGACAAACAGTCATGTGTGATAATTAACTGCAACATCATCTGTCCATGCGAGAGAATGAGAAAGAGAGAGGAAAGAGATAAATGCAGATGGGAAACACTACAAGCCATCCACATACGCAGGTGCTGTTTCTTCCACACGCCTACGAGTCTATGGGGGTGTATCGTTTTGCAATGAGGGCCAGGAACAGACGCTTGGATAGACAAAATATCTGTTAATCTTCAGAAATATGGAAATAAACACACACACAAAAAGTTGTGAGTGAATTAACATATTCTCACCAGCAACCACTGCACATACTGTTTTATCTCAGTCTGCGCAGTGAGGCTGCCTCAACTTGATACCTTATCAAAGACAGCAATGCCTTGTTCATTTCATAGTCTAAAGGTGGAAAAAACAAAACAACTCTTCAGGTGAGATCAAACGAGTGACAACACTATCCACACATCTGTGCATACACTATACAACAGCTTAAATTCAGCAAGAAAAATAGAGGTTCTATTGACTTCAATATTGCATTATTGAATATAAAATAGAGAGTAGACGAAGCGCTTAAATATATTCTGCACAAGCCAAAAACTGACATAACCAGAAAGAAAGAGAATAGAAAAAACAACCCATTATTCCAGAGTTGAAGGAAAATTTCAGATTTTAATTACAAAGGCAAACATTTTTTCCCCGCACTTTGGATTAATGTGCACTGATTAACTGTTCACCTCACAAAGAACATTCATGAAGGCTCTAAGAACCATTCAAAAGTACAGGGTCCTGACTATTCTATTCTTTTATTGAGATCATAATTTCATTCAGCAATCAATTAAATTTTAATACAAATTTAAATGATCAAAAAGTCATAAAATTTAGAATCTTACAAAATAGTTATTTCAAATAAATGCATTCCACACGAGCATTTTATTATTAATCAAAGTACCCTAATAAAGTGCATCTTGAGCATCAAGTCAGCATATTTGAAAGCTTTTTGAAGGATTAGTAACTGGTGTTGAAAATTCAGCTTTGACATTGCAGAAATCAATTGTATTTTAAAATGTAAAACATATTTATATGGGATAATTACAATTATATAGTTGATCACAATTTTCTTCTGTTTCTGTATATGGTCAGACATTTTCTGAAGAATTTTCCAAAACAGCAACAATTGACATCTATAGTATTGACATCTATAGTATCCATAGTATTCAAAAGTCAACAGCTGCTGCATCTGACACTCTTTAATATATATTTCTTCTGTAATTTTATGCATTTTTTGTTTGTTTGTTTGTTTACCAATTATAAGATGAAAGACAAAACAATCATGTGTTCATGTGTACGGGCATGTTATTAGGCTTAATGTCAATCGAACAACTAGAGCAGTGGCGCTAAAATCAAAAACTGAGATTTTCTCTCCTAAGTTGATTCTATAGTTTTTACCAACAGATGGCCCTGTATGCTTTACAAACAGTCATACTTTGCTTGCATCTAATTCCTTACACACAATGCTTAAAACTAACATAATCATTAATAAAGTTAGGAAAGCTGTAAGCTAATTACAAGAATGTTCAGTGATCTGTTTACATTAAGCTCATAGCGTAGTACATTTGACCATTTGCATGACTCAGGCAAAAGCACAATTGCTCTTTTTTTGTGAGCATATATCTCTATTAATATACTACACTATAACTATATTGCTATCCTTTTATTTTACAAAATAAAATAGTTTAAAACAAAGCACTAAAAAATTGTATGTAAATGCATTCAATTGAGTTTCAATCACTGTTGTTATTTTTTATCATTTCTTTGCGCATTGATCGACGTATTGTTCATTGTGCTATGACTCTTCAACCTCTGTGATTTTGCAAGAAGATAGCAAAACCAACCAACCACAAAGCAAGAGAGAAGTCCTGAGGAACGCTGAATCCAGAAACTTGGTGCAAAAGCAAATCTGCCTGAGCTAATTCCTCTTCCCACATCATTCTCCTCCAGTACACATAATCTTCAAGCTAAAGCTTTCAATATGTTAAAGCAAATGTTATCACACTAGAGAAATGGCTCTGTTTCACAATTCCACCCAGAGTAATGATGGGGCATTCAACGGAAGAACAGCTTCCAAGATGCTGACATGAATGAGAATGTCTTCATGCACTCTTGAAGCTTTTTCTCATGATGTTTGATAAAAGACATCAAAAGCTACAAGATATACGATTATGAAATATGGCTTGTAAATGTTCTTGGTTTTTTTTGTCCAAGGTTTTAAAAAAGGTATAGCTAGTTCTTAAATATAGTTCACCCATAATTTGTTTTGGTACTGTTTACTTAAGTAATTAACTCATTAACTTGTTCCAATATTGTTCCTTTTTTTTTTTTTTATAATTTGTTTATGTAAAATGTACACATTTTCCAAACTTTATGATATTATTTCTTTCATCTGTAGAATTTAAAACATATTTAGAAAAATTTTTTGGAATATACAATTAATACGAATTAAGACAACGTTATTAGGGTCTAAAACAACATTGGACCCAATGACTTTAAATGTTTGTTTTTTAAGATAAAAAAACATTTTTTTTTACATTTTGTGTTTTCAAGCCAGTCAGTTTTTAAATGATGTGATGGTTAGCAAAATGATAAAAGATTATATCCTTTAAAATGCACTCGGAAGTTCCTCTAAATGAAAAGATTTTTAATTGTATGCATCATTTGAGAAAAGAAAAATCACATAAATCCTGACCAGCGAAGAAAATATACTGCACAAGTTCACTGACATAGCTAAAAGTTCAGACAAGTTAAGTGGAACTGACTACAGTGTGTACTTAACATACAACAGAGTCCAGCTCAAACCAAATCTGAGGGGGGGGGAAAGCAGCAGAGAAAGGGAGTAAAACGTGGAAAGAAAATGAAAAAGTCAATTGTTCACCATGGAACGACTGTGACATGATTGATGGGATCTGCGGTAGGCGTACGGTAAGTGATTGTTTTTCCCTGAGCCCCTGTAGAAGGCATCTTGATAATGTGCTCCAGTGTGCTGTGTTAATAACGTCCTGCACTTCAGAGAGCTCCATCATTTTCAAACCCAGACCATGGCAAATCACACACTCTGGTGTATGCTTCTTATTCTTTATCTTTCTCTCTCTATCTCTCTCTCTCACACACACACACACACACACACACACACACACACACACACACACACACACACACACACACACACACACACACACACACCAACACAAGCACAGGCATAGCTTTCAATCCAGACATCCTTTAAAGCTAGCATGGCACTGATAAATACTTTTCCACTTCAAGAAATAGAGTGAGGGCAAGACATTCATCTCTGCTTTGATTTTACACTGATTTCTCAAAAGGTCAGCGGAGAACAAAAGCAAGTTAAAGAACGCAAGGAGGTGATGGAGCTAATCAAGACCATTTTTCCAACTGACATCGCATATATACTAAAGGTTTGGTGTGGAACAGAGCTCAACTAGACAAAGCTCAGACAAGAAGTCTGGAGTTTGAGCCTCTCTGTTTTGTGTAATGAAAATACTGAAAACAGAATCGAGAAACACTTCTATTTGTGTCTAATGTGAACAAGTCTGAATATCACTTCTGTTTGTGGCTAAAGTGGACACATTTGAAATCGGTTTGTGGAAGCACTTCTGTTTGTGCACACAATTTAGAACAGAGGCTTGAACCACTTCTGTTTGTAGCTAAAGTCCACATAATTAAGCACAGTCTTGAACCACTACTACTTCTGTTAATGTGAACACAGGAAAGGAAACCACTTGTTTGTGGCTAATGTGAACATAATTAAGAATAGTGTCTGGAACCACTTCTGTTTGTGTGTAATTTGCACACAACTGAGAACAGGGTGTGAAAGCCCTTCTGTTTGTAGCCAATGTGCACATAATTAAGAACAGAGTCTTGAACCACTACTACTTGTTTGTGGCTAATGTGAACAAGTAAGAAAATCACTTCTAATGTTTTTTAAACAATTGAGTATCAACCCTTTTAAGATATACTCACAGTAAAAGGGAAAATACTGCTTAAATACGGACAAAAAGAAGGAATAATCTAATTCTGCTTAATTTAAAAATAATCATATGTGAAATCTAAAAATAACATGGCCTTTAAATTGAGACACAACCAAGACACAACCTCCTACAGTCCAGACTTAATATATTTGAACAAATTAGAGGAAAAATTCTATTTAAAATGTGCCACGGGGTTGTGATTTCTCACTTTTATTTTAGCAGTCATTCTGATAAATGTGTGTGAATGTTCTCTCACATTCTGATGAAAAGCCTGTCCACTTTCAGTGCCCTTGCCATGAAAAAGTGCCAACGCAAAGGGGCCTTTTTCAGCAAAGATGGAGCTTAGCTTTTAGTGTGCCCTTAAACGTATCATGATGAGCAGTGTCTGTGTCTTCACTGACAACCTCTCCTCCAGACAGGAGACTAATGACTCCGCTTTTTCCATCGTTCAGACAGCTACAACTATGGCGATGCACCCCTTCCTTTCACACATCGACACTCCCTTTCTGTCTTTCCCGGCCAAACCTCTGTCGCCGTAAACGCCTTAACCCCCTTCACAGCCCAGTAAATGAGCCCTTTAAAGGAGCCATAAGACACCAGCCATCTCTCTATGCCCCCAAGTCACCCTGGATGGTTGATATCATCGCTAACTTTTGGAGGCGATAAGGAGATTATACTGAAGGGATACGAGGTGTGATTCTATGCCTGGCCCAACACCACCCACCCCCGGGGGAAACCTACACTGTCCCTCTTACTGGTATGACTTCTAATGGATGCAAATGACGTCTTTGGTGGGAGAGAGCATCTGCTCCATGGGGATCAGACCTCTTCATCAGTGCCGCCGGTCAAAGCGTAGTGTCTGATCTTAATGGGGAGTTTTGGGCTTTGCCAGGCTTTGAGAGAGAGAGATGCTTACAGCATTAAGAGGTTCAGGACTAATGATGTGAGTTTCAAAGTGTGATGGACAAATCAGCAAAGCTCACAGTGTCTCCTCGTTTCAATAGACCAAGTGTTTAATCGCACGAAATGATAAAACAACAGAAAACAAAATTGACAGAACAATCATTAGACAAAACAATAAATAAAGTGACAAAGATCTGATTAAATAAATGAGCAGAACAACTGACAAACAGGCGATCGAATGAACAAACATAATCACAAAAAAAATCAGAATGTGAAAAAAACAGAACAAAGAACAAGAGGAACAATCAACTGAAAGAGCGGTCAGCAGATAGAATGACCGACAGATCACAGAATGAACAGAAAAAAAAATAGAGCGACAGTAAAATCAATAGGTAGAAAAACTGATAGAATGAGATGGACGATACAACGTACAAACACCGAAAGACAACAACGCAACAAACTATAAAATCTAATTCAACTTCCTGCTAGGTTTGGCCAATTTAACCTAGACTGAGTGAAGAATCAATGTTTCAACTGAAATCTGCACCAATGTGGCATCTAATATGTCTAGCAAGAGTGGTTGTCACCATTTCCACACTCAAGACTTTGATTCAGAGGACAGCCACTCTTCATCCTTTTGAATTGCCACGGCTCTGCAGGGCACTGAATCCTCACAGGTTGTGGTAGATTGCAATATGAGAGTACCAACCACGTGCCGGCTCCTCACATGGAGGCAAGAGGGAAGGCAGGCAGAGGCCCAACCTGAATACAAAGCAGTTCAAGGGGGTACATTTAACACGCTAACGCTTCGCTGAGCAGAAGCTCCTCCAGGGTCACAGCTGCCATGAAACGCTGAGACAACACGGCCAGCCAGAAAATATGACAGAAGAGAAGAAAAATGCTGTGTTACATTTCTTAGGGAGTAGTGCAATTACCCAAACAAAACACCATCACGAAAAACTGTTTGAGAATGTACAACAATATATGTTTCACAAAGAAACAGACATTACGGCAAGTTTTTGGTGTAATGCAGAGGATTTCTCCAAGAAGCTGCCATTTGCCACACAGGTGGACATATTTAAAGGGAACATTCAGACGAAAATAAAAAAACATGATAATTTGTTGTATCAAAAACATGAATGAACAAAAAAGATGTTTTAAGGCCATATTAGCAGCATATTCATGGAAACATTGGTAATAAATAATCAATACATCATTTACAAACATAACTGTTTCTTGATAAACAAATATTATACAAAAAAAAAAAACATACAGATGACAACAATACTAATAAAATGTCACATAAGATCTTTCAATTTGGAACATTGCCCAAAGAAATGTACTTAAGGTGTAAGGTTTTGTACTTAAGATATTATTACTGGTTACAAAGAAAATGATAACATTACACCGGATGGAAGAAGGTCCTCCAAAGGTGGCTCCTTGGATTCAGAGACTTAAACAAGTCTATATAATAGAAAAAATACTGCATGTCTACAAATGAAATCTGACAGTTTTCTGAAGAAGTGGAAAAGTATTACAAAATTTTTTAAAGATGTACATTTGGAGTTCAATTTACCTACCATTAATGTACTTTGATGCAACTACAATGTAACAAAATGTAACTTGATGTACAAATGTATCCCCTGAAAAGAAATTATCATGGCAGTAAGCATTTTATTTATTTTTTATAATAAATAAGTCACCTCATCTGTAAGAGGTTAAATAGTTGGGAAATGGGTTATGTCAAAAAATATGATTTTTTGGTATTTTTTATTATTTAATCAGTGATAAATATTCTAAAATTGTTCCAGGAGAGACTTTTTTTAAACATGTGCCTTAAAATATCTTCTGAATAAAAAAACACTCTAATATTGTTTAAGAATATGCATTCTACTAAAATATGTTTTATAGTCAAAACATTCTTGCATAAGTCACAAATTGGTTTTTCATCCCCTTTTAATAAATATGAGCGGGTACTGAATGGCCAATTCTGCATCTTGTTATGTTCAACAATCTGATCGTAAATATAGACTATAAAACAGCATAATGTGGTTTGCATTATACCAGGATAGGATGTAACATGATAAAACATGCCAATATTGAAATTTTAACATAATTAAATAAAAAAAATTTTTATTAATTATAAACTCACTTTTGTTCCATAAGCCATAAAGCTTTATAGCCTTCAATTTTAGCAAGTTTTAATTTTAATGGTTTTTTTTTTTGTAGCATTAATATATTTTCAAAGTTATTATGAAGCATGCTGAGATGTGTTTTTTCTTTAATATTGTTTTTGTGTGATTTTTGTTTGTTGCATCGTTATGCTACCACCCTGATTTAATTGGATTAACTTCTTTGGATTGATACAATAAAACCAAAAATACGAAAATAAAATATAAATTAAAATGAGTTTTAATCCATTAAAAGCTCTAACTATAAATATATGAACAATAAATATAAATAAAAACTCCTCATAAGAGATACTTGAGAGTGGATTGTAGTAAATCTTGACGATTGCTGTCTGGAGACCTATTTAATCTGCAATAAATTGAAGAACAGAACTGTCAAGACCTTCGCCTCCTACGCAACACAAAGACACCGATTCGAAACTGAAAATAGAATACTCTGATAAAATCTGCACATAGTAGGAGCAGAGCAGAGTGGTAAAAATATCCATAAAACAAACAGCACAACTTTTAACATGTCTTCCTTTAGATAGTTGTTTTTTATTGCACTCAACAAACCAAAACAAATCAAAAAAATTAAACTACAAGTTGTTACAGAGGAGAGACAAAACTACATGAAACCTACGAATATGATTGTAGAATAGCAAAAATGTCCAGAAAATAAACAGCAGAACTTTAAATATAAATCTTTTTATTAAAATCAACAAATAAAAATAAAAATCTCAAACGACACAACCATGATGACGCAAAAATTATGTAGAGCAGAGACAAAACAACATTGAGCAATACTGAGGTTTTCTCAATATTTATGTTTGATTTTTTTTTTTTTATCACAAAAAATAACCAAAATTTGTTTGCAGAGTGTGTTTTTATTCTTGTACTAGGACTGGATGTAAAAATTATTATTATCGCAATTAAAACAATTATAATAAACAATTATTATCGCTAGGGATGCACCGAAAAACAAATCTGGTCTGAAACCAAAACCAAAAGTTCTGGATGCAATTGGTCGAAAACCAAAATCCTTTGTAATACATGTTTATTATTTTACTAAGTAATTAAATGTGATAATGTTTTTCCAATGTTTTTAATTATTGAGATTCACATTGTTACGCAATTTAAATACTTATGCTGTTGGTTATGCTGGTGATGATATGGTGATGTATGCAATTTAAATAATCCATCTTTTTTGATTATGGAAATAATGTATTGTAAGTTGATCTGATATTCCTCATGACATCTTAAAATTGGCTAGTATTTAAATAGAAGGAAACTGCAATTTTTTAAAATAAATTAACATTGGCTAATTGAGGATGAGGATGTCAGCATAATTAGCAATTCAAAAAGAGGGCCCAAAATGTTTGTCTTTTTCCTTACAAATGTAAAAATAATGTCAAAACAAGAATCACTACTTCTTGTCTTAGCAATAGAACAGATCAAAGCACCAAGCAAAAAAAACATAGTAACATAAGAGCACAGAGCAAACTACATAACTTTATTAAATAAAGTAATTTTGCAAGACATTTTAAATTTAGCTCGATAACTTGCACTGAAAAAAATATGCTTGCTGTTCAAATTGCTTATTTAAAATGAGCTGAAACAACACAATTCATGAGGTTTGTTTTGTTCAATTCATTTAAATTTGTAAAAACTAATAAGTTAACAGGGCGACGCGGTGGCACAGTGGGTAGCTCTGTCGCCTCACAGGAAGAAGGTCGCTGGTTCGAGCCTCGGCTGGGTCAGCTGGTATTTCTGTGTGGAGTTTGCATGTTTTCCCTGTGTTCGCGTGGGTTTCCTGTTGGGGCTCTGGTTTCCCCCACAAGTCCAAAGACATGCAGTATGTGTGAAATACATACTGCATGTAAGCTAAATTGTTTGTGTATGTGTGTGAATGAGTGCGTATGGATGTTTCCCAGTGATGGGTTGCAGCTGGATGGGCATCCGCTGCATAAAACATATGCTGGATAAGTGGGCAGTTCATTCCGCTGTGGCGACCCCAGATTAATAAAAGAAAATGAATGAATAAGCTAACTTAATTCCTTCATTTTGTCCCAACACAAATCGATTGTGTGAAACCCAGTATTTTTTACATTGTATACTTTTTCTTACACTGTAAAAGAAAATGCTGGGTTCCACACAATTCCTTCATGTTGTCCCAAAACAAATTGATTTAAGTTAACTTAATCATTTTAACAAATGTAACTGAAATGAAAATAAAACAAATAAATTGCCAAAATAGAAAGTCATTTTTTGTGATTTTCCAGTCAGCAAAAAAACAGTGCATCCCTAAGTTACACTCAAAAAAATGAATTTTCAGTTCTGTTCATTTTACCTAAACAATTCATGTTGAATTAATGCCATTGTAGCTATTTTTCATTTCAACGTGATTGCATTATATTAAACTGATTTAAAACTGTCACTCATTGGTTTAACATGAAGTTTTCATTTTAAAAGTACATGTTTCAATCCCTTAGCTCAGTCAAACTGTTATGACTGAAATAAAAAAATAAATAATAACTTACATGCTTTATTTTAAATATTTTTGTTTGTTAATTTATAGCTTGGCTATAATTATAGAAGTGCCATTAAATAGTTATGGGGTTTTTAAGTTTGTTATTTGTCTTAAATTGTTGTTATTTGAAAGAAAGTGTATTATATCCATTTAAAGGGCATTTGGTTTGTGTTGAATAAAACACACACTAGTCTATTAGTATGCCTAATGACAAAATAAAGCTAATGTGGAGTTTAATAATCAACATTTATTGTTCAAATTTAGTGAAAAGCAACATAAATGAAAATTGTATTTTAAAAAAATAAGGATTTTACTGTTGTTCATATTTATTTTGTATAATGTCTACTTTCCAAGTTTTGAAAAATAAAGCACATATTTTTATATGTACTAATTTTAAATACTTTTATTTATTAATACAATGAATTTTCCATATGCAAAATTTTAAACACTGAACAATAATTGGTAAAATAATAAAGAAAATTATACAATTAATTAAGAATAGTGGCCTTCGAATTTAGACATTACAATATACACCTCTGAAATCATTTCACGTTCCAGCACAGTAGGAGGCGGTACACATTCAAAACGTTTGTATGCGACCCGCCAGTAAATCCATAGAAGAAGAAGAAGAAGAAGAAGAAACTAGATAATTAGACTGATACAAATAATGTTTTTTTAAAAAGTTGATCGCACATATAAAATGTGTGTTTTTATAAAGTCAGTCGGATTGAATGTCAAAACATCCTGGAAAAAAACGACATATCTCAACCTGAAGGAAGCGGAAATTTGCTGTGACGCAATCTGCATATCTGGGCGGCAAAATTCATAAAATGCGTTAATGCTGCGCATGTCTGAAATAGGTCTTCACCGCCGCGCCGTTAACTGGAAAGAAGCACAAAACAAACAGGTACGTGTTCGTCCGTTTCCATTCTTGTTATTAGGAATAGTAATATTAAAATTTTTCATGATGTCGGTTAATACTAATGTGTTATTATGACAGAATGCACGATTTGAAGTCTAAATGAGATTGGCCGCGTCATAAACCGTATTAAACAGCAAACGAATAAGTAACCGTTAACTTAACTCATCTATTCATTTGCATCAATGTTATTAGAAACAATATTAGCCAACAGTTTTATTATATTGGTTGATCGTAGTGTATTTATGGCAGATAATGCACGATTTTAAGCCTGAAAATTGAATTGAACGGCAAAGTAACCACTTTTTTCGTCCATTTGCATCAGTGTAATTCAAATTAATTTTAGCCATCTGTTTTATTATGTCAACTGATACGGATGATTTTATGACAGAATCCACGATTTTATGCCTGAACAGATCACCGCGCCATCAGCTGAATTAAACATCAAACGAACAGGTATGTGTCCAAGTTTGCACGTGTTTTTAATCAAGATTTAACCCACTGTACTACTATCTATCTTTGCACTCTGTTTAATTTTCATGGCATTGATCAAAGATATTATAACAATATTGTGTTGTGTGGTGGATGGTTCAGTGCATATTGAATGCATTAATGCACATAATTATTGATTACTAAAAATTAATAATAATATCCATATGTATTTGCGTCTTTGGTTGCTAGAATGGTGTGGATGTATGGCTAATCATTTTTATAGTTATGTTTCTTTCAGAACCACACACATTTCAGAGTTCTATAAACTTTGTTGTAATAGAAATACTGACTGTAACTATAACCAATAACTGTGATCAAACTAATCTGTTTTTCTCTTAAATAATTTGTGAAATCAGCCTATTTCCAAAAACAGCTAATATTGCAGTATAATTAATACCACAATAATGTTGTCATAACACATGTATTGTAATATTATAATATGGGAATATTGGTGATGCACATGCCTTGTTGACACTAATGTTTTTATAACAGAATGCCAGATTAATGCCTGAATGCAATCGCCACGCTATCTACTGAATTAAACGACAAACAGGTATGTGCCCATCTATTTGCATTGGTGTTATTAGAAACAAAATGAGTCAACAGCTTTATTATGTAGGTTTATACTAATGTATTTTTGTACTTTTATACTAATGTCCACTAATGCCACGCAAGGCTGAAGTTAACTTTTGTCCCTCATTTCTTCCTGGTGAAGCTCCTGACAGCATGGAGCAAATAAGAGTCTCCATTCTTTCTGAGGTTAAGAAGAACAACGAGCAAACTCTGAGAAGATTAATGGACCTATCATTTACATTGAGAAGACAAGAGGTTGTCAAAGAATCTCCACTTATTGTTGACTTTATGAGCAGATGGCCAGCTTTGTTCCAAGAAAATGAGGTAATTCACCCTAATATCTAAGTGGGATTTTACATAAAATTATATATATTTAAATGCCAGTAAGTCACATAAAGTAATTTTACCATACAAGTGAGAACACAGGCTAGCTAGCTTTTTTTGGGCATACATTAAAGTTGTGGTGTTTTTATCATGTGTTTTAGGTTTGTGCTGAATTTGAACTGATAACTGTCGGCTTAATTTAAAAATTCTTTGCAAAGCTGGATGAACACAAGTCTTCTGAGGATATTTGACAAGAAAGGTGGAGCTCAGGGACAAAGGATAAGGAAACTTCTTGTGCCACTTACACGGGTATAATAACTGCAAACATTGTTTTTCTAGATAAATTAATGATTTGTTTCTCAATTATGACTTAAAAAATGTATTAGTTTAGTGGTACATGTTGCTAATTATTTTTATTTTCCCTAGTGTACCTGCATTAATATTAAGAGGGAGTGTGTCCTCAAAGCCCTGTTTGTCTACCTAAACGAGGATCCTGACAATCTCAGCAAGAAGTACATGGTATTATTGCCTAAATATTCTGACTATTTTTTTGTATATAACAATATATTTTATATTATTATTAACATACTTTGTTCTGTTTATAGGATGCCGATTTTTCTAATGCAGAAACTGCACTCAAAGAAATGGTGATGGGCATGTTTGTCTTTAGATGTGAAAATGAACCTGCAGACATTGGGGTATTTACACCTTTGAACTTCTGCAAAGTGTTCCTTGAGCTTGATGGACACAAACTCTCCACCAAAGTTCAAGCACTCAAGACCAACTTTTTACACCTTAAAACTATAACTAATTGTTTTTGTGTCAAATAGTCAAAGCAAGTTCATGTTTGCACATTTTATTGCTTTTATTGATTTTTGACTTTTATGTTTTTGTACATAAGGGCTTATGTAAAGTGGAATAGTTTCCTAAAATTTACATTTGTCTTTAACTTACCCAATTAAGTTAGAAGGTCAAGAAAAACCATCAGGGGTTTTAACAACACGGATTAAACATGGGTTAGTTAATGTTGACTTTTTGACATTTTTTTTTACTTTGGAATTGCAGATGCAAATATTTTTTTTATTTTTGTGAAATGCATTAAAAGCAAGCACACTTTGCTAATTTTTTATTTTATTTTTTCCTTTTTCATTTCTGGGTTACTCTCCATTTATTGTACATATAGGAATGTGAACCTGGTTTTCATTTTGCATTTTCAACTTTTCCTCGAGCACGTGCAGTCATGTCATTGTACACATGCTCATGGAAAAATAGAAAGCAGCTAGTTCCTGTATAAAAGAAAACATTTCTACACATTTGTATTTTTAATAAATTAGGTAAAAAATTCAGGCTTAAAGTGTTGTTGAAAGTGTGACCTGCAGTAAGCTGTTCCCTAATAAAAAAGGATTTATTACATATTTGCTGCGTCTGTAGTCATCATTGAAGTATGGGGGGAAATGGTGATTCAACATTTTATAACATATAGTAGTAACTTGACTAAATGGGATTCATTAAAAGTGATTTAAACATATAGGCTTAACATCAAGGATTGAATTTAAGATGACATGATTAATTGTATAGTAAAAACCATTATTTCATGTTAAAAATTAATGCGTAAGTCATGTTTAATCAATGCCATCTGTTCATGTAAAATGAACACAAATATTTTAAGCTGGTTAAACATCATCCAATTTTGTTAAGATAATGTGATGTAATCACGTGGAACCACTGTCCACGATTAAATCATGTTCAACCAAAGTTTTATTTTTTTGAGTGTAGCTAGCACAGTATTAAAACAACAATTAAATATCTCCTAATAGCACGACTATTGACTTGTATCACCACCGAATAGCTGACTGGTTACGACTGCTGACCAAATCTTACTGACATGAGGACAGGCTTTCACATTTGCAAGAAATTCTTAATTTTACAGTGATCTTGATTCAGTGTAGCACAGTGAGCACATGGCACTGCATATATTTAGCAGCGTCAAAAGAAACCGCAGCACATGATGAGACAGCTCTTCAAATACGAAAACAGGAAGCCCTAATTTCACAGCATGGGACCAGAGACGAGTTTTCAATATATGAGTGTTGGTACAACTTTGAAGCTTCTAAAATTGGTCAACATCAAAACGCCAACAACAGCAATACATGAGGAGGATGAACATGAGGTAATTTGCGGGAAGCTGAGAGAGATCTGGGCCCACGTGGCAAAGGCTGAGATGAGATTGAACCAGCGGAGAGGGCTTCATGTTCCTCCATCATCACCTCTCATTAGGAGAGATGTTGGAAATGGCAGAAGCCTCGAGTTTCATGCTGTTTCGCCTAATATATTTGGAAGACTAACCAAACACAGCACATTACTATTCTGTTTCAGACAAAAAAACAAAACATTTTACTTAATAATAGTCATCTAAAAAAATGTGATCTCAGCAGGTGTTTTATTAAAAGGTGAAAATATAAATAAAAAGACAGTAAAAAAGTATTTGATTGATTGTTTATAATTTAGTGACTAAGGCTATATTTGTGGTGAGAAACAAGTAAACAAATAAACTATATAAAACTATATAAAAAAAAAATCAGGTTAATGAATTGAGTATTGGAATGTTTAAAAAGTAGGTAAGATTTTTGCATAGGTAAGGTTTTGTTTGGCCAGAAATTGAATTTTTAATTTTAATAAACAACTATTTTGTTATTTTAAATAATTTGTTTTTAAAATAGATCAATATTTTGACAAAAAAAAATTTAAATATACTATTTAAAAAATATATATATACTTGCTAGTATATTGAACTCAACATGGTGTTGCTGTAGTTTAGCAAATTAGCAAAGTCCAAATATATAAATAAATTTAAAAAAACTATCATTTAATTAAAAAAATATTAAATATTCTAGTTAGTTTATTGAACTCTGCCACTGGCCTGCTCGGATTGGGACTTGTGGAGCTGCGCTTCGGTGGATTTGCTCTTCAGTATTGAACTTTTAGCAGTGAAACTTAAACCACACTGAACTGAACTAAACTCTGAAATCTGGACTTTACTAGAACTTGTTAAGCTGCTTTGACACAATCTACATTGTAAAAAGCGCTATAGAAATAAACTTGAATTGAATTGAACTCAACATGGTGTTGCTGTAGTTTAGCAAATTTGCAAAGTCCAAAAAAATAAATAATTAAATAAACTATAATTTAATTTAAAACATATTAAATATTCTAGCTAGTTTATTGAACTCAACATGGTGTTGCTGTTTTCTTAGACATTACATTTTGTATAGATTTCATTTTGTTCAGTAAAAACTTTAATTAGTTTTTAGTTAAGTATTATTAATAAAAAAGGCATATGGAATTAGAATAATATCAGTGAGTGACTAAATGATGACTTGTCAATGATGAGCTGTCATTTCCAAGTAAACAATCCCTTTAATTAACAAATGGTCAGTTTGTTATATGGCTTTTTTTGAAATCTAAACACACAGAGTATTAAACACGAATTAAGTGAAATGTAAAAAACACAAGACATAAGACTTCACTATTACACTGAATAATTACTTTTGCGATGTTTAACTGAAATGAACTTTTTTTAAGTAACATTTCACTTTATTATGTCAATAAAGCAGTGCATTTCATAACGCAGATTAGGCAGTTATGTAATATCAGTGTAGCAGCAATTACTATTGATCATTAAAGTACTCTTAAAATTACTATTTATATTTGTATTGACTACTGAAACTCTGCAGTTGTGACATAGTTAATCTTTAAAATACAAGACAGACATTTCATATGCTTTGTTTCTGCCAGGCAACATGGAGAAAGGAGAAAAAACACAAGAACTAAATCAATATTATTTTATGAATGATATGTCCTGAATAATCTAAAAATCCCCAGAGAGGTGAAGTGTGCGGAAAAACAGCAAGCAATAAATTGAGAGCCCAAGGCCATCTGTTCCAGCATCCAGAGCTCAAAGCGTGATGGTCACTGAGGCAAACATATAATTACCAAATGAAAAGTGGTTGGCTTGTAATGGAGAGCGGGTGAAAGTGCGTCACACCATTGCCATCCATACAGAAGTTGCTCATACATTTTGACAGCATCGTAAAGAGAGGAAGATATAATGTTCAATAGAGATATCCTGCTTAATTATAGCTCAGCGGGAGCACGGCCTACATTATTTTCCTTCTCGTGTCGGGATTTCAAAGCACTTTTGCATGACCAAGGCAACTACGGTGAAGCACCATGGTGTATATACAGACAATATGCTGTGGCGGACTTGGTTCAGCTCACAGGCATATGGTGTTTTTCGCTTTCAGACAACACTGGGGCCATGTTTCTAGCCTCAGTAAAAGCAAAACTAATCCAACCCGCTCGATTGGTTGTGCAGCGTGAAGGGAGCGTGACAAAAGCTCTATAAAATGAAATTTAAGCACTGAGGAGTGTTATCAACAAGAACAACCCACACTTTTGGAAACGAAAGGTGGACAAAAGCCATTCACTAAATCTTGTGTTTCCTGGAAACATTTACGTTGGGTAAGATGAAGAAAAAGTAGACTATCAGTGATGTCTTTTAATATATTAGTGGGGTGACACTGGTAAAATATGTACAGTGCTCAGCATATATAAGTACACCCCTCACAAATCTATCTTTTAAATTCAGATTTTTTATAGGAAGCTATACTATATAATATTTGTGCATATACATTAGATTATTTAGTACTGAAGCCAAATCTGGAACTTATCTAACAAAATAACTTACGACAACGGTCCAAAAACTAGTACAACCAAATTTATATGTTATAGAAAAATATTAAATACAAATTTAAAAGAGGAAAAATCAAGGGAAGCAAAAAAAAAAAAAAAAAAAAAAAAACATTTAGTTGAGGTTTTGTAGGTTGTATTTTTTTTTTTGGCGATATTTTGCTTGAATTTAATTGTGTTATCTTTCAATTTCTAAATATGTTTGGTGACTAAAATATTATTTTAATGAATATATCTATTTAATAAATCTGTTTTGTTTAAATGGACCAAAATACACTGCCTATATTCACTGAGAAATGGCTAAAAATATTAATTTTCAAAATGGGGTGTACTTAATTATGCTGAGCACTGCATATACAGTTTAAGTAAAAATTATTAGCCCTTCCTGTGAATTTCTTTTTCAAATATTTCATAAATTATGAAATATTTCATAAATGATGAAAAATTTCAATATAAGAATGCAGCATTTTTACATGAGCATGTCTGTTATGCTGAATGACAATTACTTTACCCATATATATTTTTATATTTTTTAAAACTTCTGTTTCATTCCTTTAATTTTATTCTCCATATTATGGATGTGTGATATTACAGAGAAATGTGATATAATATGCTAAATAATGCAATACTCAAAGGATATTTTAAAAAATGTTCAAACCAACATGTTTAAATATTATTTGAGGGAAAATAAAGCATTGCTCACAATTCTAAAAGAGAACAGTCATGTTTACTGCATAAAATTTAATAATAATAATAATAATCATCATCATCATCATCATCTTACCACTGCCACTTTGCTCCACCCATATAGTTTTATCAATCAGAATAAATCAAGAAATACTTGAATTAGAGACAAGTTTCCTATCTTATTGCTTTCTTAACGTGACTTGATTGGTGATCGCTTGGTCATACAGTATTTCAGTATCCATAATAATATTGTTCGAAAATACTGGACCAAAAAAAACCCAGCGTGTCCACTTCGCTTGCTTTTTAGACATGTTTGTTGACATGTAACTACACTGCCTGATGTACTAAAAAGTCATTCAGAGGGTGTGCTGATGACAGGCTTACAAAGATACTTTTGTATTAAATTGCTAACTTATTTCAAACCATTGCAATGTGTACATTGTGATATTCACATCTACCATATCTCAATAATTTCTCTACATTGAGCAGCCCTAACCAATATTTCCCCCAGTGCTCAAAATTCTGTCATCATTTACTCATCCTTTACTTAATTTACTTGATCTGTCAAACACAAAAGAATATATTCTCAAGAAAGCTGAAAACCCATAACCATTGACTTCCATAGTATTTGTTCCTATATGGAAGTCAATGGTTAATAATGTTTACGTTCAACAATGTAATAATGTTTGCGTTCAACAAAAGAAAGAAACTCATAAATGTTTGGAACCACTTGAGGGTGAGTGAATAGTGAATAAAATTTCAGTTTGAGGTGAACTTTCCCTTTAAAGCCTAATAAAGTACAATAAAAGACACTAGTTTGCATTCTAAAACAAGAAGTGATCTCATCCTTAAATTAACCTACTCAGTGAAAAACAGGAGCATTTACCGATCAAAACCAGTGATGAAAACCAAACAGAGAAATCTGAACCAATCCACCCCCAGTTATGACAGAACATCGAATGTACCCACAACACACTGCTTGGCACAGAGACGTGTGGACAGAAGAGCAAGGAAGTGCTTCTCTGTCTGAGCACAGAATACATAATTCAACCATATGGAGGATTGGCGGCGCTCCAGCTCAAATCTGCTCCGCGTTACAGGATGGGGGTGTTTTGTGGAGGAAGGCTCTGTCTCTAAACTGCGCTGGCGGTCACTGGAAGTCAAATCACTTTTCATGGTTGAGGCTCGAGTATCAGGTGGATGAAATTGGTTATGAAATTAAAGGGACGGAGCTCTAAATAAGGCGCTGCTAATCTCTCAAAGGTCTTTCCAGAAGAATAAAACAAGGTAACCTGATAATACTCAAACATCTCTTTGTAAATCTATAGAAGACGACGATATTAAACCAACAAAGGATTCAGGGCTTTGCAACCTGATGTGCTCCATTATTCTTTATTCTGGTGTCTTTCTATATCTAATGAAGCAGCGAGTGCATTCAGAGCAAAAGAAAGCAACAAAAGGCAGAAAAACTGGCAAATCTTTGTGATTCAGGCAGAAGCTGCTATAGTGACATTAGCTTAGACTGATCTTTATACACACATAAAGCTGCCTGTGAGAGCAAAACAGCCAACTAAAGCAGATGGACCCTGAAAGAGCTTTTTTTTTCATAAAGACCAAAAGAGCTAAAGATTATCGCGAGCATAATGCATATGCCATCTCTTTGTGTTTGAATAAGCATCACTGCGGTGATCGTGAAATTCTTCCGCATCATGAACCCAAAATCTATTAAACATGAAATGTAATGCCAATCTATTCACTGAGTGGGTTGAATCCGTTGAGATTTGTTTAAGAGGGTACAGATCTGATGCATTTAAATACTATAATCCTTTGGCTAATTACTGCATTTTACATTGAAACGTTGTATAAAATCACTAAGGTGACAAGAATCGGCCATTGTTAGAGGTCTGCTAAGAGAGATAGGCGAGATTACGGCCCCTTGGGTCGATAAAAGCCAATCTTAGGTACATCCGCGGTGAGCCTTTACTCCACTCACCTGCTTTAAGATGAATGGAGAGCTTGTTAAACAAGTCTGGGGATGATTTTCAATCTAGGTCATTTGAAAATTAAAATAAGAAAACGCTTAGCGCGGCGTGAAATGGCTGACGTTCTGATAAAAAGGATAAAATTTATGTTGCAACATACATTTTTCAAAATAAACAGCATTAAGCAGCACTGGGGTATCTGGTTTTAAATGCACAGCACTGCACTGCATTAAAATCAGCTGTATTTTTACAGGAAATCTGGAAAACATAATAAATAATCTTTTAAATGCAACGTTCACATTAATTGAAAAACAAATTGCACAGTGATAAAGATTTTAGAATGATGGTTGAGACCACGTTGTATTATTTTTAAAAGTAATTGAGGAAAGCAATAATGAAACACATAACTTGTTTTTCATTGACAATACACTTAACCATATGAAGTATTTAAAATGAATATGAAATTAAAGGACTGGTAGCTGAAATCCTTCTGTTCACATTATGTTGCATTTTGGGTAGCATTTTTATGCTGCAGGTCAAAGTCACACTTACTGGATTCAATGCAACTTACTTCAAATGCAATAATAGCATAGTAAAAATATAAACCATTCTAAAGCATTTATTAAACATGTTAGCCTATCTATTATGTTATCTTTTTTAAATGTTATGTTTTTCTGCTTTCATGAAGCTCAAGCAGTCTGCCAATGAGAAATAGAAATGCAGCTTATAAAGACAACACAGTGTACAATTCTTTAACAGCTAAAAGCGTTTGCCAAATCCATAAATGTATACAAACCCCAGAGAGTAGTTAAGAACCTGACATGAAATATTTTATTGTTATTATTTATCTTTTTATTTTGGGTCAATGAAGCCACATTTTTTCCCACTGCACATCAAATTCATTAGACTTCTTAAACTACATTCCAGAACTCCACAGAATGTCAAAGCATTTCAGACATCTTCATAGACCCTACATGAGAAACTGTCACAACAAATAAAAGAAATCTAAGGGTTAACCAGTACTTCGAACTCAATTTAACATTCATTTAAGTTGAACATGAAAACATATTTAATCAAATGCCCTAGCACTGAAAGAAATGACTATAAATGGTTATTAACCAACACTAAGAAAAATAAATAAACTGGCAAATCATCCCAGTATCATTATATAAGCATAAGCATCTAAAATATTCTTGCCACATTCAAAATAAACAGAGCTGAATGAGCGAAATCATTATGTAATTAAGCATCAATCTTTGTTAACACTTTCCAGAAATGATGTCACAGACAGTGCATCTGAGCTGAGAGTGCATATCTGCAGCCAGACTCTTCTCAAAATGTTTACCAAAGCAGGGGAAAAAACATTCTGGGTAGCACACTTGGGAAATCAGTCAATATTCAATAAATATGCATGAAGACTACATGCAGAAGCGGCTGAGAGTAATTCCTCTAAATCAAGCCCTTGATCTCACTGAAAGATTAGGACACTTCTGCAACCATTTCACTGCTCCTATCTTGTCCTTGGTGACAAATATTGATGATGGTGGTGTTGTCGTACACAGCCTAACATGTGCCGACAGAATTCATAAAAAAAACTTGTATATATATCAGATGTGAAATTAGAGTCAATACTAATTTTATATGCATTAAAAATACTAAAAATACACTTAAAAATACATTTTAAGTGCAAAGAGTAAAATGTAGGCTTGTACTACAGTGTATCTTTCTAAAAACCTGAGGGTTTGCTTTAATCTTGGAACCAAATGCAAACAACATTTCTTTGAGCCTAAAATGAAATGTTGACTGAATTTCAAGCACAACAACAACAACAATTGGCAAAAAATAGTCTAATTAAATTGTAATTCCACATAAATGTAGACCTCTGTACTTTATTAAATATGAACCAATTAAATGCGAATTCAGACTGATGCTACTTAGCTTCAGCTTTAAACCCAACACTCCACATGATGATGATGATGATGATGATAATGAGATACACTGAATGTATTTTGATCTTCATCATTAGCTAAATGAATGCAAGAGGAAGTAAACAATGGCACATTTCTCACAAAGAAAGCTTAGTCATGGTAGACAACATATTTAATTGAATATGCAAATTAGGGATACGTCTCGCTGGCTAACTTGAAACAACCCTATTCCGGTTGGAATGATAATTTCCAACAGGACAGAAACCGTTTTAAAATCTTTGCTGAAAATCTAAATAACTAGCTAAGAAAATTTAACTGAAAAAAAAATAACAACAGAGCAAAAACTTTTACATTGTTGTAAACATGAAAATGCCAAAATGTAAAAAAGACAAAAAATAAAGTGAAAGTAGAAAAAAAACTAATAAAAAAAAAAAAAAAAAAACTAAAACAAATTCAAAATAACAATTAAAATGCAAAAAATGTATCGAAAACCCTAATTTCCTTGATCAAAAGTTGACTAAGAATAGGATTGCTACCTCTAGTGAGAGTTCTGTAAACTGACTTTCCAGAAAGTCATTATCTACTAAATATGGTTTCTACCTTGACTTCATTCTGGAAGATTGTCAGAAGGAGAATATTTACAGTTCTGTGGAGTATTCACCAACAGTGGTCAGATGTTAATGGTGCGGTGAATTCTCTTACCTTACGACCATCGCTGGCATGGCAGTTGACGTTTAACGGCGTGAGCAGGGCCATGAGCTTCTCTTCATTTCCGCTCCTGAAGCAAAGCAGCAGTGTTTTAAAGAACAAGGGGGAACCATAAAACAGAACAAGCTAAACTAGTGAATTTCACAGAGAACGTGAGGAGTAAAGAGGAGTGAAGGATAAAAGGAGAGATGGGGAATAAAAGTCATAGTCAGGAGAGGAGCATGAAAGATAAACAGTATCAATCAGTTGTTACCTTCATGGAACATAAAGAAAAAAACCTAAACTTTCAACATTAATTTATCACATGCCTAGGGAGGCACTTGTGGATACCCTATATAAAGTTCCTGCTGTAATTAGACTGAACCATGGCCTGGAGTTTCAGCCTGCGGCCTGTAGAGGTTTGACTCATCAGTAACTGCCAATAGATCCTTTACATTTTGCCAGCACCTCCAAGTATGACAGTGCTGGATTTGCCAGGACTGTCAAGGGTATAGCCAAAGCATCATGCCAACCAGGGCCTGAGGTGGGACTGATTCCACTCATATCAAAAGTTGAACAATGGCAAGGGGACGTATTAGCTGCTGAAAAATTATGACTCGTTCTTGTTCTGGAACATGCTATGGAAAATGTCAGGGTCTTGCAGGCTTTTGTAGAGGAGATTTCCTACCCTGAGAAAATAGTAGAGTTTGTTCCTCCCTGGTTGCTCTAGTCTCCTCCTGCCAGTAACTACAGATAACTGGCTTCAGTGAAGAACAGAAGGTCCTTCATTTAAATGCACACTCTGCCACCAGCAGAGAGAAATAGGACTGGCTGAGAGATTACAACTGGGAAAAGAGGCTGAGCACTGGGAGAGTGTCATCAATCTTCTTCATGCTCTTGTAGATGCATCCCAGTCTTCAGCAGATTACCCTTAAGAGCAGCACAGGCCAAGCAAGACTTGCAGAGTTAGTTGCCTGTCCATCTCTTTCTCCAATCTTCCATTCCTCAAAACTCAAACAAGTCTCAAAACATAGGGTTACTCTTGACATCTTTGTGAGGGGTGGGGTGGACAAGATCAACATAATTCCACAGCAATGAAGCCCCCTGTGATCATATGTGTTCTTAACGATCGTTGGGGAGAATTACAAGGCCTTTGTAGTTCCTTTCTCTCTTGATCATTAAAACAACAGGAGTCCTGATTTGTATCCATGCTGCAGGCTGTGCCTGAAGGCAGGGGTATGAAAAGGGGGGCAATGCCAATGGAGATGTAGACCAGAGCATGAAAAGGAACGTCTTTTTTCTGTGATGAAGGTGAAGACTGCTGGGATTGCCAGCGCGTCATGTGTTTCCAAAGTCTTGTTTATCCATTCCTATATGTCTCATGCTAACCGTTCAGTGTTTGGTTTAATGGAGTTGCCCAGGCCAACAGATAGGAAGTGAATTAATGTGCCTCTGTCAAATCCTCCTTCTCCAGTTTTACCTGGAGCACTCAGAAACAAATTAAAACCAAATTCGCCACATGGAATAAAGCATTCTGCCCATGGCATGCAGCTAAATTGAAACTCTTGGGCTGTCCTCTGTGCAGGAAGCGGACCCCTCCAGGCCATCACATGTAAACATGAAAATGCATCTACTGAGTCAGACATTCCCGGCCCTGACGGCACCTTCTCTGACACATGCCTTAACTCACGTCCATGTGCACAGACAAAAGAAAACAGTGACTATGGAAACAGTACAAGAGAGGGAGGGAAAGAACAGAATCATGGGAGAGCGGGGAATGAGATGTGGAAGGGTTGAGAAGATATGTACTCACCTAGCAGCTTCCAAGAGTTCGTCCTTCTTGTATTCTCCTAAGTGATTACAAAAAATCATGGTGTCAGAGGCAGACAGGATGAAGGATGTGCAGCAGCAAGAAGCCAGAGTAACTAAGGAGCAGTGGACCGCCGGCAGCCCCACACAGACAAGCTCATGCACACACGCGCACAGGCATCAGTGCACCAACGCTGCCTTGCTTTTCTCTCGTTCTCTGCCTGTCTCTCTCTTCTGGTGGTAGTGGTGTTGCCGAGCACCAACCCCTCTCGCCTGATGAAACAGTGACGTCGAGCTGATTGTGGACGCAACATCGACAGTGTCTTAGATACAACGGACGAACTGACGCATATCCCTGTTCACTCCACAAATTAAATGGCTCTCTTTCTCAGGCAGACAGACAGCACACACATATACAAATACACACACCCCTCCCCTTGTATACAGTGAGCCTGATGCTTCCCCTCCACTGTCTATTTTATGTTTGCATAGGAGGAGCTGTTGCCGTGATAACACAAGATAAGGGAAAGGGGGGGGGAAATATGTAATAAACAAATGCTGCCCGCCCTGCTCTCGCCCCCCTACCCACAATACCCGGCCTCTCAGCCAATCAGAGAGACTCAACTAATTCAGCTGTGATTCCTCCCCACCCCCACATGTGCTCGCTCGCGCTCTCTCTCTCTCTCTTTCTACCGAGGCTTGTGGAGAAGTGAGGAATATAGGGGGAGGATGCAAAAAGACAGGGCAAAGAGGGAGGGAGCACAAAA
>CAIGQW010052715.1:3677092-3704045 GCA_903798125.1 Danio choprae | reverse complement strand
TATCTGTAGTGTGCAAAAATGAACAAAAAAGATAATTTACTGTAAGATAAGATAATGCATAAGAACAATGTTTAAAATGTCATTTACATCACTTTCTTTTTTCATCTAATAAAATGTCAAATAAATAACCTTTATTATTAGTGCTGAAAACAGTTGTACAGCATAATGATTTTGACGCATTCATACTTTTTTAAAAATTACTAACTTCAAATTTTAGAACATTATAGTTGGACATTACTCAGTTCAAGTGAAGGGGAATGTGAGAACCACAGAAATGTTTAACAATCTTTAATTATAAAACAAACGGAAAACAAAACATATGGTGGCAGCCCCTCCAGAATGACTGCTGCCTAAATACCAACAACGTCAAAACATAACGTGTCCCAGGCCTGGTCCTCTATCATCTTCCTCTGTTGTACAGATACACTCCGTGGGTCTCTAGAAAGGTGTAATGTGAAAGTGTCGCTTACTGGATTGGTCAATCATAAAATTGCTAGGTATGTTATTCCCAGATAACAACCAGTGAAACTAATAACACAGGCTCGTCTGGGTACTTCAAATCAAGTTGACCATTATTGAGTGCATTCATATCCATATTTTTATATGCTTATCTTTCACGCTGCTGTTTTTGACTGTTTGGCACCATTTTGTTACTGAATAATAAGCAAGTTAGTGCAAGCAGCATTCAGCCATTTTTCTTTCTGACAGCTTTAAGTTTAATTATAGTGTTCATAAATTAATCAGATCAATGTTTTGTGTTTAACTGTGTAACTGTTTATTTTTGTGGCAAGTAGGTGGCATATTGCACATCTATGTGAGTGTCTTTGCAGAATAAAGCCCTTCATTCTTATACAACATTCACCACCTACATGTACATTATGCCTTACTTAAATTCACTTACTTAAACTCAAATTTAAGACTAAGACATTTTTCAAATGACATTTCAGACCTATACAGGACTAAACGCTAACGACTTTTTTCTTTTTTTTTATTGGCCTAGCAAAAAAAATTCTAGTTAGTTATATATTAACCACATATTTTAATTAGTCCCTCAAAACAGGCAAACTCTATACACTTTTTTTTGCAACATAACTTTAAAACTTTAAAAAAATAATAATAATAAAAAAAGACAAGCTTTAAAAACTATAATCAATTAAATGTATGCACATCTGTCCTTGTGTTCTCACTAATCATGGTTTATAAATACACAGAACTTTTAAACAAATGTTACTGTATGGAAGATATTTATTATTTAACCATATTGCTAAACAGAGTAATAAATGGAGTTTTGTTAAAAATTTTATTGAGATGGATTGTGTGTGATTGGATGGCTATTGGCCCACAATTGGGTAGCTTTACATGGACATAGGACAATTACAAAACAAATTTTCAGTGAATGTAAACCTATTTAAGGCCTAAAATTTTGTTTATGAAATTTAGAGAATTTTAAGACTTCAAGACCCCATGGACACCATTAAAGTTAACAGATAACACTCAGAAATAAAATTAGCAAGTATAATAACCTAGTATCAGAGGTGGCTGCATAAATTAATAATAATTCTTGTTGGGAACGTAGATTTGAAAGTCTTAGTGCCTGATTTATCAGTACTGTGCATCAGTTCTTCTGCTACTCCTTGAATAAAAGACAGCTCTTTCAGAACTCTGCTAGAATATAAAGGGATACGATGAACAAATCTTTGGCTGCTTGACGATAAAAATCTTAATAGGAATAGGAAAATGGCAACTCAGACTTATTGCACACCAGTTCGGCCCAGTAAGACAGACAGAGGGGCCGATTACACTGATTTAACAGCCCAGTGTCCAGTGCAGATGATTGATCAGCTTTATACGCCCACAAGCAAGCTCTGACCATTAAGCTAAGTAATTAATTGAAGTTAATGTTGCCTCAGATATGCCTCTTTGTAAAATGGCTCTGTGAACTCCTATTATCGAAGCTCCTCTGGGTGCTTTATCAGCAAAAATTAATGAGTTTTTTTCCCCAAAGAGAACCCCAGGAAATGTGTTTTTTATCAAAGAAAATCTAACAGCTGTAAAACACTAGAGGAAAAAAAAATACTAATTGTGTAAACGTAGCTGGGAGACTATTCAGACATGATCAGAATGGGTGAGAAATGGGATCGAGCAGCTGGAAAGTCATGCTAAATACCACTGACATGCATTTTCGTGTTGCATTTGTCAGACACTTTTATTAAATACATATTTTAAAAAATCATCATTGCCAACTTTAGCATTGCCTGTGCCATGTTGAATTAAGCTATTTTGCTTTTAGCTAAGATAGTCACTAGGGCTTAAATACAAAATTCAGATCAATGATAGTTTAAATGTTCAGGTCTTTGCACAAACCATCTAAGCATAATAAAAGCGAGGCAGCTGTAAACAGCACGCGGATGAGCTGCATACAAAACAAGGCCTTTGCATTGTGTTAAGAGCACCGGGGTGGCAGTTGGAGAAGCAAAAAAGGTGTGCAGGAGAATTAATAAATTACATTTGGATTTCAGCCCATGTGAGGAGCTTTGCGCCTGGGCTCTGGGTGCTCAGTATACTGCAGACAGCAGTGGATAATTCAGGAGAGCGTTAATTATTCAGAGATAAACAGAGACTCCCTTGATCTGAAGCTCTACAGGTGGGCTGAAAAAGATCTCACACTGGTCCTTGAGCTCATGGGTAAAAATGGCCTCAGATCAATGAATGTGTCTAAGTCTGAGTCACACCAAATTCACAAATTTTAGATGCCTCGTGTAAAGGAAGTCCCTCAAATATGGGTCTAGTCAGAAGGGCCTAGGACTCCAGATTGAAAAAAAAATCTGAGTGACTGTGAATGCTTTCAAACAGTATGATTTTGGTCAGAAGCTAACACTGTATAAAAAGTTGGCCAGTGCAATGACACTTTTTTTTTCCACTGTAATGAATGAACGAAAAACATCTGTCAACAAGTGCAGATGTGTGGTAAAAGGAGTCCGGGCATGTGCAGATGCAAAGAACTTATAGCATAATAGTGCTGTCAAAAGTATCAAGATCGGAATCCAATCGATACTGAAATTTTAAATACATCCATTTACTGCTAACATTTGAGCAGGTTCTAAAACATTAATGATTGGCCACTGTGTTCACGAGCTCAACAGAAATGACTGTGATTGGACATGAAAGTTATCACTTCACCAGTCTTTACTGAGTGCAAACACAGATACATGCACACTGGAGCGTTTGAAAGTCGCGTAGATCAGTTTATTCATCAGCAGATTGCTTATATGTCAGCTCATAGACAGAATAGCTGATCGATGCAGTTTTGAAATGCTCCAGTGTCTGTTTATCTGTGTTTGCACTGCCTGAACAGCGGTGAACTGATGACCTTCATGGCCAATCCCAGTCATTTCTGTTGAGCGCATGAACACAATGGCCAATCGCCAATGTTGAGTGTCAACAGCGCTCAAATGTTAGCAAGAAATTGATGTTTTCAAAATTTCACTATCGAACTTGATACTTTTGACAATACTACGACATAAGAAAATGTTAGTGGAGTCAGAGCTGCGGTATAAACCTGACCAAAAGCTCACACATCAAATCAACCGCAAACCTCTAATTTGACTGCACTTTACCAAAGGCTAGGAAAGCCTCTGTTGATAGGAAATGACATTGGAGGAGATGGTGGCAAAAAGACTGAAAAAAAAAAGTTTGCATAACTTCTATACTTTGGATTTTGCTTCATTTTTAATAACAAATGCATTAAAGCAAGCACAATTAAAGTGTCTGTTTGCAATGTGAGGGTAGGCAATTTCTGCTGAAGTTGAGAGGAAATTAGATCAATTCTAAATGGTTGCATAAAGTCACATTCGTGTGGGGGGAAAAAAAAAAAAAAAAAAAAAGTTAATAAACATGATTACACAGTTTTACTATTATATCATCAATAATGGTTCACACATATGATTTAGTAGTACCGTGCTAGCATCAGAAGCAAACAGTAGTAGTGTTTGCATAAATCATACCAGAGTCCATTTAAAAAGTGTGGCTTTGGAGATTGGAAAACAGTGTTTAGATTAAGGTTGTCGACATTGAACACCTAAATTCAAATTTCTTTTTTAATTATAAGCAAAATTGGAATATTTGAATTCTAAAGGCAATACATAAAGAATAGTTCACCCAAAACAAAATATCTGTCATCATTTACTCACCATTCACTTGTTCAAAACCTATTTGAGTTGGGGTTTTTTCTGTTGAACACACAAAAAACGATATCTTGAAAAATACTGGTTGCTGGGACACATTGAGTTCCATAGTATTTTTTATTTCTACTATGGAAGTCGATGGTTCCCAGCAACCAGCATATTTCAAAATATCTACTTTTGTGTTCAAAAGAAGAAAAACAACTCATAATAGTTTAAAACCACATGAGGAAGAGTAAATGAAGTAATTTAAAATGTTCCCTTTAATATTAAAGGAAAAATTGTCTGTTATGCCCACAAGTGGGTGCAATTGAGCACTAAGCAATAAAAACCAGATCAAGAGTGTCATCTTTTACTGAAATGAAATGACAATCACTAATTTCTCATCATGATTCTTGTTAAAAATAGAGGCAATGAACGCCAATATAAACACATTAGGCTGCTGTCTTTCCATTCTGATGGATGACTGAAGATGAATCCTACAACATAAACAACTGCTCTCTGGCCAATGAGATGAGAGTTTACATGTATGTAACAATTTTGGCTCATTTAGAAAAAAATGCCATGTAAGAGCAAACTGAAGCAAAAAGAACATGCAACATCAGTTTTAATCCAATCTATAGTGTGAAAATGCCCAAAAACAGAACTTCTGATTCTGTAATCTACACAGGTCAGAGGTTACCTAGAGGCTCTTGATTTACAGTTCTTAATATGCTGTAACCAAACACAACCTGAAAGGTCTTTGCAGCAGACGTACGTGGGGGATAAAAGGGATTATCGGACCCACCCGGCACGGAAAAGGCTACGAATCAATTGCTAGATCTAATTGACTGGGAAGAAACTGCCTGCCTGCAACGCAAAAGTAAATCTTACAAATAAAACTGCAGCCAATTTTATTTTCCTGCTTAAATCCTGCAGGGGGAAAGGCAGGATATTATGCTGAATAGATTAAGCAAACAACTCCTCTTTACTCTGGTGCTAAGAGCTTTTCAAGATGTTTGCACTACAGATTTTGTGTGTTGCAACATATCACAGGGCTCTTAAAACCAGCTTGAGAAATTTTCAATTCACTTCAGGAAAAACATGTTCATTATAGCATGACAGCGAAGCCGGGTGAAAAAAGAATCCCAAACTCAAAGTTTAGGGTTAACAAAGGGCAAAAACATATAATGAAAAGAAAGAACAATCAAACAGGATTTATCTTGGATTTTAGAAATGGAACTGAAGAGAGCTGGATGGAGTTCAAGGCGCATTGGTGAGAACATAAACATGGATTTGTTCTGCTCTCTCTAAAAAACTAAGAAATACCTGATATTCTCGCTGCACCATTGTAGTAGTCTATAAAAAAAAAGATTGGGTTGACCATAATTTATTTATATGGTGGATCTCACAGGAAGTGTCAAACGTCGCACAGTCTGTGATGAACAGATTGAAAACATGGCCTTGAGACAATTATGTTGGAAAGGAAATCCAAAATGTAAGATAAGATCATTTTAGTAATATTAGCCATGTATACTAAAAACTGTTTAACAACTAACAATTTTTCTTTAGTAATTTTTGTACCAGCGTTTGAAAACGTTTATTTTTCCTACTGCAAAATTGGGTGGTCTTAACATAGGAAGTCTATGGGATTGACTCCCTTTGGAGCCTGCCTCTAGTGGACAGTCGACAAACTGCAGTTTCAGTCATATCCTTATTGGCTTCACAGGAGGATACCAGGCTGCTGCCGCTTGGTTGTCACCCACTTTGAAACATTAAACAAAATAAAACAATTGATTTGGGCATCATTATACTTATTACGATGTGAAAATTTTGTTTAATCTGATCACAGTCAACTGAGGCCGTGTCCACACGAACGCGGGTATTTTTAAAACCACTTTTTCACTGTTTGTCAACATGAAAACAGAGTATCGGGTGAATGAAAGCAAAAATTTCTGAAAACTCCAGCCAGTGTGAAGTTTTTCCAAAACTCCAGGTACAGTGTTGTTGTGTGGACACTACAACCGGAGCCTCATGAAGTCAGCATGCATGCTGGTTTCTCCTTTCTGATCGGCCAACACCTCTAGGTTCACATCAAACGTGGAAGACACAAATAAGACAAATTCCACGTTCACAACAAACGCATCATGTATTTTGTGTCGTTTGCACTGCGGAACAGAAATCAGCCTCTGTTCTCACGTTTGCATTGACTTATATGTAATTTACTCGAAAATACTTAATAGCCCATTTGGTGTGAATCCAGTATAAAAGTGTCATTATCTCCACCTGTTGGTTCGGTGTGCCCTTAACATGCATCACAATGTGTTTTTGCGTTTTCATGTGGACCGATTTTTTTTTTTATAAACTCAGTTAAAAATATAAATATAGCCAAGTTCATGTGGACATAGCCTAAAAAAATCTTTGGGGGAGGGCTCTGCTCACACATCCCAATTTTAATTAAACCTCTTGACAATGTTGTGTGATGTGACCAAAACAGTATTCAACTAAAAAATTTACAATTACATAATCAAGCGCCATTCCCATTTTTGGTACTCTCTCAATTGAAATATTCTGGAGCTTGGAGGCAAACCAAAAGGTATAATTATTCAAAACAAATGAATGGCATCAGTACAAAAACATAGTTCATATTATGTAACACAAGTTAAAAAACTAAAAATATATATTTGAAAACCTTAGAATAAGCCTTGAAAATAAATACTGGCTTAGACTTTTCTGCGATTGCAATATACCATCTATCTCTACCTGGCGATCATCACCTGAGAGCAGTGGACCAAAGATGATGTCCTGACAAGCTGTAAAAATGTCTGGGGCTGTTTACGTGATGCCAAGCAAAGGTTCAAATCAGCCATCAGGTCCGGCCATCTGTCCTCTCCAAGCGGATACCAGACTGGACGTCAAGACATCATGAAAAAAGCCAGAAGCTTCTCAAAGACAAAATAAAGCAGCGGTGCAGAACCAGGCCTATTTCTGCTTTATTGTGTTCTGCATTCGTACACCGAATCCTGAGTAATGAGCAGTCAAGCTGTCCGCTGTGAGATTGGTGGACGGATAATTATGTGACAGTGCATCTATCCCTCTGTTGTACAGAGAGGAATTGACTTGAAATACATCTGGGAAGTGTGACATGATAAACAACATCTTTTTAAACAGGATTTTGTAATTATATCTTGAAGCCTTTATGACCTTGTATGATTTAAAAGCTGCGTGTAACTTTAAAAAATTAATTTGTCGAACTTCAGGACCTTTTACAATTAACTTAAGAAGGAAAATGTATTATAATTAAGAGAAATTAGTTTTTTTTTTTTTTTTTTTTTTTAGCTCTACATTTTTTGTCACAAGCTTTTTAAAAATCACAAATGAAACGCATGAAACATGCTTTTCCCCCCATGGCAAAGGTCCAAAAGCATATTTCATATGTGTTTTTCTACATTTCACATGTGAAGCTCATGTGGTGCTTGTGTTCTTTTCTATTGGGGTTACAAAAATCATTGACTAAATCTATATAACTAAGCTGATTAAATGTGACATTTATAATGTTACATAATATTTCTATTTAAAGAAAAATGCTGTTGTTTTTAAAATTGTAGCTGATGCATCTTAATGTATACTTACCATAAGAAAAAAATCAATGCTTCTTCAGAAAGTCTTGATTTAATTTATAAATAAAAAGTCTCACTAAATCTTTGAATAACAAAGCGAATCTATTAAACACTAATTGACATGAAACACGATTGCACAGTTTCCTAAGGGGAAAAACAGTCAAAATGACGAGATTCTAGAGAGAATGCAGTCAGCCTGGCTGAGAACATAGATCCACAGCCGCATCAATAACCCAACTGATCCGGGACTATCGGCACTTCATTAAACTTGCTATAATGCGATTTAACCTCACTTTCTTGTTGCTGAAGGTCAGAGGCATTAGTTTCATCCCTTGCTGGATTAAAACAGACTACATTTGCACAACAAATTCTGTGTAATGTAGACAGAAGATAAATGACAGCTGGAAAACAAGTGATTTTGTTTCAGATAAATCTAAAAACGTTTTATGATGCAATAAAAAAAGAGACGACATCATAGCTTAAGCATGCTAATTCATTTAAATGTATGCATACCCACATATTCACCTAGGGCAACACACGTGACAAACAAAATCTCTACGGCCTTTCAAATTAGACTGAAAATATGCGCTATTGGTTTGTTTAAACCGATTTGGGGAAGAAATTGGCAAGAATGTCAAATTAATTCTTCTTGTATAAGATTAAGAAGGTAAACAAGTTTTTAAAAAATTCTTAAAATAAACTACTTCTTCCTTACAGTCCTAAAATATTAAATATTACACACAAGAGAGTAGGTCTGGGGTTTCCAGCAGTGTTTATGCTAAAAAAAACAACTAAGGTATGAGTGCTCTGCCATAAGAAAAATCTTCTCCCGTTCAGTCAAAAAACAACTTTGAGAGCAGACCATGAATGTAATTTTGCAGATTTTAAAGGCAAAATATTAGCCATTCCTCTTCTCTTTGCTATGATGAAAGTCTGAATGGATATTCAAGGGCCTCACGGTGGCGCAGTGGATAGCACGTTCGCCTCACAGCAAGAAGGTCGCTGGTTCGAGCCTCGGCTGGGTCAGTTGGCGTTTCTGTGTGGAGTTTGCATGTTCTCCCCGTGTTGGCATGGGTTTCCTCCGGGTGCTCCGGTTTCCCCCACAAGTCCAAAGACATGCAGTATAGGTGAATTGGGTAAACTAAAATTGTCCATAGTGTATGAGTGTGAATGAGTGTGTATGGATGTTTCCCAGAGATGGGTTGCAGCTGGAAGGGCATCCGCTGCGTAAAACATATGCTGGATAAGTTGGCGGTTCATTCCGCTGTGGCGACCCCAGATTAATAAAGGGACTAAGCCGAAATGAAAATGAATGAATAAATGAATGAATGAATGAATGGATATTCAAAGAACTGTGCTATAGAGAAAAAAAATTAATTCACTGAGGTAAAAAGACATCGTTAATAATAGTTTTGTAGAAACAAAATATCAAGATTTCACCACTTATGGAAATGCCACACTTGAAGTTCGCAATAAACAACCCATCTTTCTTTCACCCAAAGTTCCAGCATTACTCCCCTCAGAAAACAGCATCTAAAGCTCTCGGTGACTTTATATTCCCCTTGACATTTTCCATTTTCGACTTCACATTTCTCAGTAATATGACCAACATAAATCCATTTTCAGATAGAAAGGAACACACACAGAAAAAGACGCCACAACAGTGAGCAATATAAAAGCTCAGAGGTTCCAGTCCCTGGGAAAAATGTTCTGAAAGAATGCAAGAAAATAATGGATAAAAGGGCTCGTATTGAAGCCATGCAGCGGTCCACAACCTAACCGATTCAGGTCTGTATCTCATAAAAACATTTACAAAGCTTTCTTGCACTGTTTTTATGCTGTAGGGCACTGGTACTTCAAACATCTTTCCATTACACACATAATTGTCAGAGTCATCATTCAAACGCCTCACCCAGGGATTCGCTCTTTAAGGGGCAGATTTTTAAATTTGTCTTTCAAATTGAACTTGCGTTGATTCAAAAATAACTGTGTTTTTATGATGGGAAGCGGGCCTAATGAATGGCACCTCTTGAAAGTCAATCAAGCAAAACTAAATGAACAGCATTTTGTTAAACGTGGCAAGAGGATGATATGCAGACGGCTATTTGATTGTTCCATTCTGAAGTGTTGTGAACTAATCTCTGCAAAAAAACAACAAGCTGAGCAAATTGGATTTATCAGGGATGTAACAATAGAGAAATTTACTGACATCTGATTATAATACAGCACCAGAGTCGAGGTTAACTCTGGCGTTTGAGAACGGCAAAACAAAACTGATATAGTTAACAGCTGCAATCTCATGCTTCATCATTTCAAAATAAGCCCACATATGAAGTGCGCACCTCAAATAACAAGCCTTAATCAGGTCTAAATTGTTTTTATCAAGTTTTACTTTTCTGTGTCTTATATTAGATGCAGTGTCATATTCATGGTTCTTACACTTTTCTTAGTCAAATTCAAGCACTTTCCAGATGCATTTCCAAATTTTTCAGTGCTTTACAAGTGTGGCAAATAACATTTACATACATATACATACTATTACACAATATATCAGATGCTAATCATTACTGTATTTCTATAGTATTCCAAGGAAAATGTTTGATGACAGGATTACCCCAAGGCTAACACTGAATTACTGTAATTTACTCTTCTACATGTCACTTACTTGTATCTTAAATATGTCATCTTTTATTTTAAATGTATATTTATTTTCATTTCAAAGGGCACAGATTCAAAAAGGCAGGTCACGCTACAGCGACATATGTAGACTCCAGAGTTTTAATTTTATGCAAAAGCAAATAGAATGTTGCTGTTTTCCAAGTCGATATGGCTAGCAACTCTAACTGATCTATGCTAATCTACAAGAAAAGTGCTTCGGCCAGACCGGGAGATTGGGTGAATGGATTAAAAGAATGGTAAGACTGTTTAACTCCATTCCTCACATTCCATAGTTTTAATTTTATACAAAAGCAATTAGATTTATTTTATTTAAATAGTTGTTTTTTATTACCCGTTTAGTAAGATAGATTACGAAAGTAGCACAATTATATTTTCAAGCAGTTTCAAAAACTTTGTCCAAAATCTAAGCACTTTTCAAACCTTGAAAGCATTCAAGCATTTTCAAAGATTTCCAGCACCCATAATAACCCTGCATATTAATGATAAAATCACATCTATGGCACATTTAAGACTTTAAATAAAGAAAAGAAAATGCACTTTAGAAAGTAGAAGACTTTAGTCAACAACTGCAATCTCATGCTTTATAATTTCAAAATTATCCTACATATTAAGTGTGTATCTCACATAAGCCTTAACCAAGTCTATAGTTCTTAATCAAGGTTCACGTTTTCACTTTCTGTGCTATATATTAAAGAGACTCTCCAGTTTTTTTGGAAATAGGTTCATTTTACAATTCCCCTCTGAAGTTAAACAGTTGAGTTTTACCATTTTAAAAATCCATTCAGCTGATCTCTGGTTTAGCTTAGCTTAGCATAAATCATTGAATTGAATTGGACCATTAGCAACTCACCGATAGAAAATAAAATGTTGCTATTTTCCAAGTCGATATGTCTAGGAACTTAATGATTTATGCTAAGCTACGATAAAAGCTCTTCGGGTCAGACCGGGAGATTAGGTGAATGGATTTAAAAAAAAATAAAAATGTTCCTTTAAAAGCAGTGTCATATTAATCATAAAGCTCACGTTTAAAGTACCCATAAAACCTTATAAATGTAAGTCTCCCAAAGAAAAATAAATGGTGGAGAATGCAGGCACTTTCTTAAACATGACATACATTTATTAGCACTTAAGACAGTAGTGCTATGGCCGAAAATATTTGCAGTTCTGCACTGACACTTTTTTGTGCAATTCTTGCAGTTTCACGTTATATTAGCCCACAGAATATCACAGACCCTATTAAAATCCTCTGCTAAAATGTGCATTTTGCAAATACATTACAAAATTAGACATACACATACAAAATTGAGCTAATAACATCCCTATCTGATCCATCAGTGCTCCAGCATGAATAAAACGGCTCATGATTCATAAAAAACCATTAGCCTTTTAATAAAGGAAAAAAGATAGTATAGCAAAAACACAAAACGTAGCATTGTGGAGCACAACGAGATGTACTTCAGTAGTAATTAATCATTCCGCATAAAAGCTAGAGTGCAAGTGTGTCTAATGCAACTTAAAGGAACATTTTGTCTTTGTAAGGACATCACACGATGGCAGAAGCATTACCACATGATGAAAGTCAAGCTCAAGGTCCCTCAGAATCTGTCATTTCACAGTGGCAATGGCTCCACATGGGTGTTATTTATGTGTCAAATATAGGCATGAATCAAACTGTCGACTCTGGTGTTCTCTGAAAGCCAGCGTTTTAAGCCAGGGATCCGTGAAGAAGACATATGAAGCCATGAATACTGATGACATCTCTAACTACCTGAATGAAAGCTTGCTAATAATCTGTTCACCATTGTATAAAATAATCATTGTAATGGCACAAATAAAAGATAGTTTTACGTGTTGCTGAGAATTGTTTGTCCTTAAGCTCAAGGCATAAAGAATAAAAAGTTAAGTCACTATACACTATTAAAGAGATATTTCATTACAAAATGCTAATTTACTCACAATTTACACTCTCTCAAGTGGTTCCAAACTTTGAGTTTCTTTCTTCTGTTGAACAAAAGAATATATTTTGAAGAAAGCTAAAAACTTGTAACCATTGAGTTCCATAGTATGAAGAATAAATACTATGGAAGTCAATTGGTACAGGTAGATTCCTTTATTATATCTTCTTTTGTGTTCAACAGAAGAAACTCAAACAGGTTTGAAACAAGTAAAGGATGACAGAATTAAATTTTTTGCGTGAACTACCCCTTTAAGATTTCTCTATTTACCCAATTGTTGGTTTTTATTCATTTTAATTCATATGACAATATATTTTTGACAAAGCTATTTAAAACACTGTCAGAAACTGTCCTTTAATTTGTTATTTGTGTAATAAACCACTGTTATATATTTAATTACATGCAGACAAATCTTACTAAAAAACTACAAATCTTTAATGTCACTTTCATCATTTCGATCTGTCCTTGTCGTATCAATGTTTTATGACAAAAAATACTGACAATCAAACTTTTGTTGATGTGAAGCAAGTAACGATCAAGAGCATTCTCATTAGAATTGCTTACTAAATCATTCAATTATTAATTCAACTCCAACAAACTAAGGAAAAAGATGATATCCATGTCACAGGATGAAGAGAATTGTGTTATTTTAATTTTTGAGTGCATTTTGAGAGTCTGTTTGATGTTCCTGTTACCATGAGTTATGCCTGCCTCATCTTTACCCAGTCCCACAAAACAACACCAAAGCAGATACATGTTTACACCAAATGATTCCTCTCCTCATAAATATTTTTTTTTTAATTCAGAACTAAAGTTTTTACAAAGCACCCAATTGGTGACTGTGCAATAACTTCTGCCATCATAAAAACAGATAAAACCCCAAAACTCACACAAAGGATTAGGATTGCAAAGTTGTTTTTTGCGATTAATCAAAATTCAGTTTCTATTTCGGCTTCACACGAATATGTTATTGGAGAAAACATTATTCGAGATAAAATGATTATTGCGTCACATCCCGCCCCCTTCCAGCAGTAAGCATTTGTTTCACATGAAAATTAGTAAAAGCATGTACTGTAACATGACTTTTGTTCCGAATGTGTATTCGATTCATTCAAGTTTTTAAAAGCGGGAAAGAGAACACATGCACAGACATCAAATCCTAAGGTGAGTGCTTTAATGCTCAAATACACGCTCCGTTATGTGATTCACACTAACCATTGTTTGTCATGTAATAAACGAACAAAGAGTTGAGAATGAAAAGGCATGTAAATCAGAACTGCGTGGCTCTTAAAGCGACAGTACACTATTAATGCTGCCGACTGTTTTAATCATTACTAATCAAACAAAAGACAAGGACAAAATCACTCACTGCTCTTGACCGAAGGACTTTTGTAGCTTTAATAAGAAGCAAATCAAGTTTTTTCCTACAGTAAAGATGCTTAAAGCACAGTTTGTTTCATATTTTTATTTATTGTATTTTTTCCCTTTCCATAATTGTGAGAACTTTTTGTTAGCTTGCTTTTTACTTTGTCCCATTTTGCTTCAGTATTAAGAATTGTGAATCTGTGATGGTTTTAAATAATAGTGATTATGATTTTTCCCCATACTCGAGCAACCCTACAATGGATCTTCAAAACAAATTGTTCACCATCTACAATACAAATACCTCAGAATAAACAAAAACACTTACTTGGGCTCGCTTTATTTTTTAATTACACTCAATAGACGGTTTATTGGAAAGCCTCCATCCAACAACAAAACCAAACAAGACGCTGGATCAAATAATGCAGCTTCACAGCACCAAACTCTTTCAAAAAGTGCAATACACAGCCAGCCGTATACTGAACTGACCTAGACAAGTTAATACGCGTAATAATTACACTGTAGCAACAAGACAGACTTGATGACCCAGAGGTTTATTCCGAAGCTGTTTGAAGAAGAAAAAAAAGCAGATATATGCTTACAGATGGTTGGACGGCATTAGACCTCTCCCGTCTCGCCTTTTGGCAACAGTGATGCAAAACGTCTAATTCGCAATGCAATTTGTGCGAACAACATTCAAATTAGCAGAATGAAAGTGAGAGGAGTAGAACTGGCCTTGGGCAAATAAACAAAAATAATAACTTGGTTCACGTTGCTCAGCTTCTAAGTAAATATTTCATATAGTAATTAGAGGTTGCTGGAAAAAAAAACAGAAAAGCTGTATGTTGTGTAGAGTCTAGGTGTAATATAGCTAGCCAACCATGATTAGGAATGAAATGAATGCTGCTCTTCAATATAATGACGGGAGGCTCGACAGGCAGGGTCAGGTAGCCGGGCAGGAAAAAACGGATCTATAACAATTATCTGAAATACTCCGGAGACTAGAGCTCTGCATTGTTCTCTATTTATACACACAAAACCAAACACATCACCTCTGTCACTCACACCAGGAGCTGCCATTTATTCCTCATCACCTTATTTCTGATTTGTTAGACTGAGAAGTGGAGAATAAAACAGGTTTGCATGCACGGCTTAATCAATTTTGTATTTGCTCAACATTCGGAATAATTCTACAAGATACGCATTTCTTTTCTGAAGTGACCTTCTGATTAATTCGATCTTGCATTTGATGCATATTTCATTACAGAATTAATTTCCGATTACGCGGCGTGATAAATGATCAACATTGTTATGCGGCCAGCTGTTGTAGAGTCTAATGTGTTTTAATAAAGCTCATATTGATTTCAGAAAGAGAATCATTTTATGATGCATCACTGCTGCTTGTTTTGGTGAGGGATGAAGAGTGAAGTTTTACTACTAGCATACTTGTTGGCAGAACTTTGTATTGTCAGTTTGAAGAATTAATTCGCTGACGAAAGGCTTTCTACATTCCTCGTGTAAGGGATGCATCTTCCAAACAGGAAATGATGCAACTGTGTGTAAACACAACTGCCATGTCTAAGAGGACAGTGTAATAGATCAGCACAGCCTGATTAAACATGAATCTCTGCACACAAAACAATACAAAGAAGCAAGGCTGAACAATGAGAGTCTGTGTGGTACTAAATGGAAATCTTAATACAATTCAAAATTATGGGGTTTTATCTTTAAAAGAATCGTTTTTTTTAGTAGTATGCAGGACATTTTGAAATCTAAAGAACATTTTTGACTACAAAAACGTTTTTGTGGAGAAGGAAGGTTCTTCTTGGAACTTTTTTTATTATTGCACAGCTATCAGTCATCAAGGCTGGAAAAATGTATTGATAAAATAAAAATAAAAGAAACAAAATAAATCAATCACTACATAAACACAATTGACAATTTTCATTTATATGCACCAATGAAACAATCCATAAAATGAAAGCATAATAAAGCGTCATTCAATATGGATTTTTCAATAGTCACTCTTAATTCCAATGATTAAAAGGGAGGCAAAAAATTATCCAATTAATGAAAGCAATGAGTTGAGAACAAAGTTGCTGAAACAAACAAAACAAGTTTTGAATAACATCTGGTAACCCTTTTTTAATAAGATTTCATTTTCTGTACTGAAATATTAACAAGGAATAGTAGTTTTACTGCATATTTATATATAAAATAATTAGGCACAAGAGATAATCATTTGAGATGAAACTGCTTTAAGATTTTAGAAACCAATACACTAAACAATCGTTCTGGCAAGACAACATTACAATGCTTTTAATATTTAATTTAATTTGTAATATAATCAATAGCTAGAACAGAGATGAAGATGGCAGCAGCTGTGTTTGTATTGAATGACAGACCCATTAATAAATTGAATAAATGTTTAAAGAATTACTGATTTGATTTGATTTATTTTAATTACTGATTTACATTTTATCAGCTCACCAACCTCAAGGTTTCCTCAAGAAAAACAGCTCATAACTAGCATCAAGCACTGAATTTAGTTACCCTGATGAACCAGTGTTATCAGTTTTTACTTGTTGTTATTGGTGGAAAACCTACCACTTGGTGTGACTGACCGATTAGAATCAAATCTTTCAAAGTTTTCCAGCAAATACTTGATTTTCTTAAAGTTTAATAACGAATGCTAGCAAATTAAACCTTATTGTAAAGTGTGACCCAATATATTTACTTCACATGAAATGAAAAGACAAAGTCAAATTAAGAATAAAGTGGAAGGATTTTTACAGAAGACACTGTTATCAAACAATGTGATGATCTTCCAATGGACAAATATGAGCTAATTAACTGGCCTGTCCAATATATCCATCACTAATAAAATGCCATATTTATATTTGCATTTATGAAAAGGATGAATTAGAGTTATGAGCCGATCCATGACAAACAAAACTCTCAAATAGTGTAATCCCTCAAATATGTCTGGTGTTGCGCAGGTATATATTGTGGCAATAGCCAAAAATACATTGAATAGGTCAAAAATTATTGGCTTTACTTGTCAAAACTCTTGTCATGCCAAAAATCATTAGAATATCAAGTAAAGTTCATGTTTCATAAAGATATTTTTGTAAATTTACCAATGTAAATGTATAAAAACTCCATTTTTGATTTAATGTGCATTGCTAAGATCTTAATCTGGATAACTTTAAACAATTTATTCTCAATATTTTGATTTTCTTGAACCCTTAGACTCCAGATATTCAAACAGTTGTATGTATGACAAATATTGTACAATCTGAACAAAATATACATCAATGAAATGTTTATTTATACAGCTTTCAGGTGATGAAATATCAAATCTAAAAAAATAGACAGCTTTTGAGGTCAAGGGTCATAAATGTCTTTAAAATACGCAAAACTTTTAATGCTATAATTAACACAAAACAATTACTAAACACACAGAGTTACGACAACTTAACCAAACACACCCCAACAAAATCCAAACAAAGAATCTTAACATTCAACATTAAGACAATAATCAGTATCTAAATATTCAATGCTCTTAATATTCAACTGCCCATCCCTACTAGAGAAGAGAAAGCACGCAGGCAGGGAAGCGCTCAAGGACAACAACAGTCTCACTTTACACAAACACACTAAACGTGGAGATACAGATGCATAACAATGCTGCTCCGTAGACATTATCAGAGTAGCAGACAAAGGCAAACTGCGTTCGGCTGGTGATCAAACACTGATAAAAGACAGAATGTGTGAACAGATCGGCACTTACCAGTGAGGACAGCTTTCGCGGATGGGTCGGCCAGGTCCAGGGCAGACTTGCCGTCGGTGTTGCGGATGTTGGGATCGGCGCCGTGCTGGAGCAGAACTGTGCAGGGAAAACACAAGCAGTATCGTAACTCAGGCAGGCAGAGGCTGTTGCTGGGGCCGTTGGCGCCGCTGACTGGGAGCGCTTGCCTCGGCATGGTGCAGACATAAACACACATCGCACACCAGCGCACCAGGAGCAGCAATGAAAACAGCCCGCACGGAAAAACACACACTGCAGTGAGACGGGGGGAAAAAGCCCATGTTACTGAGAGAGAGACTGTGTCCGGGCATGTGAACTCATGTGTATGAGAGTTGAATATCAAAGCATGTCTTCCGATCCTCTCCGCTGCCCCAGAGAGAAAGGAGCAGAGGCATTCGGCAGCAGCGCTCTCTGCTTTTCAGACTGAAGTAACGGAGAGCACCTCGAGAGCAACGTCTATCTATAACTGTCTCCAATCCTCTTCTTTCTCTCTCTCTCTCTCTCTCTCTCTCTCTCTCTCTCTCTCTCTCTCTGTGTACAACAGTGTACGCGTATACACAGGCTAACGCACGCGTCTCCTCCCTCTGCCCACCCTGTCTATTTCACTACCCTCCTCAGTAACACTTCCACACATCTCCTGCTCCCTACAATTCATCACACGCACCGATCTGTGGCATCTTAAAAGGAATCGGTGCGTCTCCTTGATTTGGCATCCAGAAGCTGGGTACTTCAACTAGAAAATAAGATAGTCGAACAGTCTGACTTCCACATCCAAGTTAAATTTGACTATTATTTTTACTTACTTGTGCAGGGATAATTCAATTAATTTTTTTAGGCAATTTTTCTTTTTAGTATTGCAAAACATATGAAAAAAATTATTCTGTCATTGATTTATAACAGCTTCATGTCGGTGCAGATGTGTGACTTATTTTTTTCTGTAAAACACAAAAAGAGGTAAACAGTTTTGGTAACTATTCACTTCGATATACAAAGAGAAATGGTTGTCAAAATGCTTTTTTTGTGTGTGTGTGTGTGTGTTCCACATAAGAAACATGCAGGTTTGGAATGAGATGATGGTGCATAAAAGGAAGACTAATTAGTTTACAATAGAAGATACTTAATAGGAGTTAGTAATTGATTTAAGAGCACAGTATGTAATATGTTCTACTAGAGGTCACATATTTCACAAACAAAGGTATATTTTGGTGACTGAGTGTGGAATCATGGGAGCTGTGGTTTTCATTACATCCTACAGGACTCCCGGCAGAAATCATGTTCCTAGAGGAGCTAATGTATTTAAAGCTTCTGTTATAATGCTACTCTGTGCAGTCTAATAAAACTGTGTTTCCGTTTACTATAAAGCCAAACTAGAAATCGAAGGTGTATGACTTCTTCAGCACAGGATATTTAACTAGTTAATATTGCTTATTTCTCTAGATTTGAACATTCTTTGAAACATTTGGGATAATGTAAGTACACAAGTCAGCAAAATAACACTGCTATAGTGATTTTTAGATACTGTAATGAAACAAATCCTACATAATGTGCCTTTAAATAAATTAATCTCCATGTAAACGACAAAAACACAATTTTATGAAAACAATCATCTAAGGCGACAGGATCTAATGTGTGCAGGTTTGTAGTGTTTCTTTAAAAAAAAAAAAATTGTTTAATACAATGATTTATGATCCATTCACACGGATCCTTGTGAATGGGATTGTTGTTGACAACGTTTTTGAAAATGTATAATATTTCTTAAGCACCAAATCAACATATTACAATGATTTGTGAACACTGACTATAGTGATGCCAAAAATTAAAAAAAATTCTATGACAGGATTACAAACCAATTTATTTTGATACATACTTCATATAACATTTTATATAACATTTTTATATGAAATTATGCAATTATATAAATAAAAAGCAGTTTTTTATAAGTTTGCAGTAATATTTCACAATATTACAATTTAACTGAATTTATGATCAAATAAATGCAGCCTTAGTGAGCCTTAGAGACTTCTTTCAAAAACACTAAAGAAAGAAAAATACATTTGAACGTTAACGCTGACCATGATTTTGGGTTCAACTCAAACAAACAAAAAAAACATATGCTTTACAAGAAAGCTCTCACAGTGTCAAATCTTTAAAGCCTGTGAAAGAAACAAGTGTTTTGTTTGAATTTGCTCGTGAATCCAGGCAAAGAAGCATGCATCTAAAAAAAGAAGAGCAATCTTGTGTTGCGTGAGGATGATTGTGATGCTACTGCTATGCCGGTGACTCATAGGTCATCCATTTCTCATCAGAAAAAAAAACACAGTTTTGACAAGCATTAAACCCGTGTGAAATACACCACTGCATCAAGCGAAGACTCTGGGTTTTGATGTGACGAAAAACACGGGATGAGACAAAAAAAAAGGTTTTGCTGAGAGAAGATATGCTACCATCGGCCCTCTCAGTCAAATTAATATGCACTAAAGGCCCCACAGAGAGCACATTTGCATACACCGGTGTCATGAAAGCACTTGAGCACTGGGCACAGAGGGTTGGAAGTGTCGAAAGCATGATGGCGATGGGCTGATTAAAATTCGCTGGTGTGCTTATGACAGCTTGCCTATCCATCAGGCGACAGGCATGGAGGGGACATCGCAGTAACCTCCGCGCTGCAGGCGGTCAACTCCCTATGAGCAACATCTACGGGATTTGCATGTTTACACATAGTGGTGACGCAATGCTGATTTTTCAGCCCAGGCTCATTTGAAATGCGTGCCTCAGCCTACATCTTTACAAAATGTACAAGTTGCTCCGGGTTCATTTTGTTGCACGTTTCAGATGACAAATCCACTAGAGGGCACTGTCAATATTTTTGCAAAATGTGTTAATTAGGAAACATGTCTTACTTGTACACATCCACAAGAAGGCAGGGCTTTTCAGATAACTTAGACTAGTGAATTAATGACCTAAACACTTTGCTAAACCCAACCAATAGTGTTTTCAAAAGCAAGAGAAACGTGTAATACCTTAATTTTACATTGCTTTAATCTCTTTTGTAGAACCATCCTACACCTGCACATGCGCTCTGTACGGTGTTGTACTTGTAATGCAAAGTGAGCTACTGAGCGAACTGACAAGTCAACAGTTTAGAAAAATTTCTAGTTAATATTTTATGTTTTTGAAAGCAGCTTCTTTTTGATCCATATACAACAATATTGTGAAAAACTATTAACAATATTAAGTAATTGAGTTATATTTGAAAATGTTTTATGCAATTTAATATTGTGATGAAAAAGTTGAATTTTACTGGCTTGAGTTGTATAGTCTTTCTAATATTGCCATTATAATTTGCTAATTTAATGTCATAAAAAAAACGTATTATCAATGTTGAAAACAGTTGTGCTGCTCAGTATTTTGTGATACACTACTATTAAAAAGTGGAGTGTGTAAGATTGTTTTATTAAATAAGGGGTGGAATTTGTAACTTTTATACAGTAAGTACACAATACATTAATTAAAGTGACAGAAGTTTCTTTAGAAGAATAACAAATACAGAAGAATAAACAAATCGCTTTTTTTGGTTCACTTCGTTTTTTATATTCATTAAAGTATGATTATTTCTGAAAAAATAATCACACTTCAATATAGGCTACTTCGTTAGATACTTACTGTAAAAAATAAAATCTGTCAAATTTACGGTTAAAAAATAATTTTTACCAATGCATTTTTATAAATCAAACCTTTTTTTTTTAAATTGTACTTATATTACTTAATTCAAAAATCAGATGGTGCAACTCTCTTAAAAACACTGCTTGTTGCTTTTGAACTTTCAATTCATGAAGCTATCATTAAAATTTTTACAATTATTGAATATCAGCTAATTTCACTTTACGATTTAAAAAATAATCTGAGGAGCAAACCTTGAAAAGAACAATCAAAAATGCTCTGCAATAATTTATTTCTCCTACCTTTTTATGTCATTCTATTTTGTTTCTTATTCCATTGGTCTGGCTGAGATTCTTTTGATGGTGCTGTATAATTGCTGTATTGTTTTCCAGTGTTTTTGTGGATGTTCTAGTTGGTATCAGGTAATAACACTGAGATAATTTTGTCAACATACAGTGCTCAGCATATATGAGTACACCCCATTTTGAAAATGAATATTTTGATCCATTTCTCAGTGAATATGGGTAATTATACATTGGTGCATTTGACCAAAACAGATTTATTAAACAGATATATTTATTAAAATAATATTTTAGCCACAGAACATCTTTTGAAATGGAAATATAATACATTTAAATTCATGCAACATATTGCAAAAAATCTAATGTATATGGACAATTATAATATTGTATAGCTTCCTATAGAAAATATTCATTTGAATGAGAGATTTGTGGGGGGGTTTACTCATATAGGCTGAGCACTGTATATACATGACGTGCACTATTGGGTGTTGTTTTCATAAAAACGTCTATAAATTGAAGGAAAAAAACTATTTAAAAAAATTATTATTAAGATATTGTGTACGTGTTAAATTTATTCATTATATTTGAAAAAACAAGAACACATTTAAATGATTAATAAAACAGAACATTAAGCAGACAAAAAACTTTTTTTTTTTCAAACCACATACAAAAAGCACATTTGAGAATTTGTTCTTGTTTCTCCTTGATCGTGTTCTTTAAACACAAATCTAATAATTCACAGACCCTGAAATAAGCATGCGAAAACACATGCTCAAAACCCAAATGAAAAGTCCAAAAAAAGTGAGCACCTAAGGAGCATAAGGACCTTCTGAATAAACAACGGCCACGTGGTGCGCAGTAATTGGTGGTTGGAGTGTGATCAGCAGAGTCGGGTAATTACGGTCGAACACTGAGAGGGCCGATTAGCTGAGAGCTTCAGAGAGAACATGGGTGCTTGGGTTAATGCATAACCATGTACAAATCCCCGCTGTTCCAGGGGCATTCAGAGAGACTCTGATATACACACACATATATCAGATGCAACCATCTCTGCAAGCTGCCGTTCATTAAATTTCTCGATATACTTAGACAACGGTGAAAATGCCCATTAGTGCCAACTGAAATCATTAGCAATTTGATAAACCCAGATGGGAATGGAAGAAACGACTCGTGGGGCTCGCAAACACACACTAGTTTGCACACATATTATCCAGGATTGAAGATGGGGATGTTAATCGATTTATTGATTGTTAATTTAATCCTCCGTGTAGGTAATAACAATTAAACACAATGGAAAATAGAAGTGGATGGTTGTGACTCCTAAGGTTGGTAGGTTGTGTACACCATTTTGAGGACTCATAAAGACAGAGATGAGCTTGGTTCACTACACATTGGGACAACAAGTGTGGCCATCTTAACGTTCTGATTCACTGTAAAAAAAAAAATGCTGGGTTCCATACAATCCCTTTATGTCGTCCAATCATAAATCGATTAAGTTAACTTAATGGTTTTTACAATTTGAAGTGGATTGAATATAAAACAATTAAGCTGTCCCAAAAAAAACCCTCAAGAATTGTGTTGTTTCAACTCATTTTAAATAAGTAGTTTGAATAAGCAGCAAACATATTTTTTTGAGTGTTGTACAACGTCAAAACTGGAATTTATAAACAACAGCAGAACTAATATTTTTCCGATTTCTTCTTCCAAAGTTTTTTATGAAAAACATAGCTAAATAATTTGATTGTTTCATATACCCGCAACATTTCAAACTAGGGCTGGGTTGATAAGCAGTATCACTATTTATTGACCGAACACCATTGTCAATAACGATAAAAAGTTTGGTATGAAGCACTAAAGTTTTAATAAAATGTGTCTGCCTTGGAAGGAATGACAATAAGCTTAGGGTTATTTCTAATCGAGGCGTATGGCAAACAGGCAGCAATGCCCACATGGTGTGCAAGTGGCGCACATGATGCGCTTGCATTTTTCAGGCGTACCTAGTTGAATGCCACGAGCGCACAGCGATTCATGTGACTAGAACAAATCTGCTTCACACACACATTTCAGTAATAACGGTAGACTAATTACATTAGACAAACACAGAGCACCAAAACTCTGCAGTGCGTTTTGATTTTCTCCATAAACAAAACTTGTATCGGAACTGCAGCAATGGTTTGTCCGTTTGTCATCCTCTGAAAAAACGGTTGATAGTCGTCTAGTTACCACAGACACCAGGGGAGCGCGAGTGCAAAACGCATTGAAAATGGTGAAGGAATCCACAGGCTGCACACTATTCACGTGCTTTTAGGCGCGATATGTGAACGGACTCTGCTTGGGTTGCAACATCGCTACCTCAGGTCAAAATAACAACACACGAGAAAATGAGTGCCGTGACAAGCAGCAGTGAGGAGACTGTAAATAAAAAAGATGCAAGGATGTGCCAGAGTGGCTTTTTGGGGGTTTTCTTGTGCACTAGCACCCCATCTAAAAGAATTTTTAGCATGGAGTAATGTAGTCATTCAACTTCACAATTTGTAATGTTCAGTATGTATTTGAATAATGATGGTTGGTTCCTGTACTTGAATGCTCAGATTTGATTATCATAATTTGTTTTGTTTACAGAGTTTGAGGTTTACTGTATCATTATTGACATCTTACAGATGTTGATCTACCTTTAAGTTTGCTTTGATTGTTCAGCATTTACACTTTACTATTGCACACACTTTGTAGCATTTTATTTTTCAAGTTTAAGAGTCTCTGAACATTTTTGTTTATTTTATTATAAGACATAAGAGACGGGATATTTTTGTTAATTTTATTTATGACTATTAAAACTATTTGCCTTAGTAATGTTGGTAAATTAAAATAAAGTGTTTAAATAAATAAAAAATCCTAATATTCCTAAATGGATTGTAAAAAAATATTCATCGATACCGAATGATATGAAATATTATATCGTGATAATGTTTTTGCTGTATTGCCAGCCCTATTTCAAACAACTATAAATGTTTTCTAGGTTGTTCTTAGCCCATCTAGCTATGTTTGTTCATGTTAAATATAAATAATAACATCTCGTTTGTCGTTATGTTTGATGATTTGGTTGACGAGATTCATTTTCCTGCTTGCAAACTTCCGTTAACTCTTTGAGTTAACTCTAACAATTGGTTGACCATGTTTTTACTGTTTTAAATAATGACTGTTAAAGTCATTTAAAGAATGACTGTTTTAAATAATGGCTGACACACACAGCATTGTTGGTTTACAAAAATAAAAAATAAATAAAACAAATGTCACTACACTTGATTTTGGTTTTATTGTAAAAAAAAAAAAAAAACAACAGGAAAGCATGTTAAATAAAAATCTGAAATATTTTATGGCATACTCAAAAAAAAACAAAAAAATGTAGCATTTAGCATTCAAATTTTTTTATTTGGAATATATTTTTTTTAATAAATTGGTCTTACACCTAATATTTTTCATAGTATATGTATTAAGTCCGGTACTTTTACCATAAACCGACATAAACCATTTGATAAAGGCTGATATTTTAGAAATTATGGGATGTGTTGAAAAATAAATGCATTGAGTGTGTTAACTAGTGACATAAGGAGTTAAGAAATGCAATGCAAACATTTTTTTTTCTTGGTGGGGCAGGGAAAGGGTTAAGGGAACATAGGTGAGCATGGATGGCCGCTGATTTTCACGATGCATTGTGGGAGCAAATGTTTCAGTGCATTGGAAGAATTCTGTGATTGAGACAGCACTTAAAATGGCACTGACACTAAACAAAGGAGCTGATTAAGATGCACCCTGAGAAAGCAGAAATCAAGCTTGTTCATATGATAAAAAAGAGGAGTGATTTTAAGAGGTAAAGAAAAATTTCAGCCATCTTTTAGGGGAGGAATGACGGTATGACCTCTAATTTCAAACTGCCCCCCCTTGCAGTTTTGCGTTGATGGGCACAGAAATTAATGAGTAGAGACCAGCGGCAATCCTAATTAGCAGAGGGGATGCTAATTATTTATTCATTATGAACAAAGGGCAGAGGTGACAACACTTGTTGGGTGTGAAAGTGATGAAAGGGATAGCTAATAAAGCTAGCATTTAGAAAATTATCTAAAGAGGAAAAATGAGCCTAGTGTGGTTTATTTTTAGTTATTTATTTATGTTTTTGTTGAATAGTTGTGAGTCATGCGGCTGAATTTGAAAATAATACTCTGCATTCAATTTAAATGTACTGTAAGCATACTTGAATTAGCCAGCCTGTTCTCCTGTTCAATAAATTGGGGTCAAACAAAAATATTGAGTAGCGCAACCGTTTTCAATTTTGATAATGAGAAATTAGTCTTTTAGGATGATATCTAAAGGATCATGTGACAGTGACAGTAAATAAAACAAATAAAATATCAATCTTTCTCTCTTATCCTTTCACAAATGAATTATCATGTCTGCCACAATTAAAGTGAAATGTGAAAACGGAACAGAAAATGTCAATTTGCAGCATTACATTTACAACTCTGAATGTTGCATCATACTTGTTTTACTTTTTTTTATTTTTTTATTATAACCATTCACACATGTTGTGTTGAATTTATGAAGGCAGTAGCTCAAGTAGTCTTGAGTGCACACATTTGTGAATCCTCTCATCATAAACAAGAACATGTTAAAACAGTGTAAAATTGAGAGATTCATTTATAGCTTCAGCAATGAATCATCTTTGCAGCCAGATTACGATGTGCCATTTCTCCAAACACAAAAATGCTATTAATGTATTCTGAGCCAAGATTAACAATAATTATTATACTATCAAAAATAATGTTTTTTTGGTCATTATTGCAGTCCTCCCTAGTAATGCCCCTTAAAGGTATAATTAATGTGAAATTTTAACTAGTTTTAACTTGTAACCGTTTATAGAATTCTGATTGACTGAAGTAACAGTAAAATGTATGTATTTGACATTAAAGTCTGCCTGAGCTGGAAGCTATTAAGACTTTTCTTTCACTATGTTGATGTACTTCCAACGAAGATGGAATATTGAGTATGGGCAGGGCTTTCTTTTTGCACCTCATTCCCTCATAGCAAACTAACAGTAAGAGGGGTGTGGTTAAGAATATTGTGGCCGAAGACATCAAACTGTTGTCAACAGAAAAGGACTACAACTCAAAACACAGAAGCAAATAGTGAGAATTTGATTGAAAATTACTAAAATTGATTAATTGTTCACCTAAAGAATAACAAAGTGCACTGGGAATAAAAAAAACATTGTAAATTTTGTATTCATACAGACTTTAATGACAAGAAAGATATAATTCATTCATTAAGGCAACTATAAAATTGTCCCAACTATAAATATTATAAGATATATATATATATATATATATATATATATATATATATATATATA
>CAIGQW010052715.1:3633792-3662092 GCA_903798125.1 Danio choprae | reverse complement strand
TCACAATATACATTTCGTAATTCTAAAATTACATCACTGAGTTTTACCTTCACAATCTTTTTATATATGGTTTATATCTATTTTTTTCATGCTGTTTACCTCTCGCAATATGCAAAATATAATATTGAGGGAAAAATAACATAATTCATAGATTTAAAACCAGTTGTAAGATGTAAAGTCATATTTGTGAGAGAAAAAGTAGGAACTGTGCTATAAATCAACAATGTTATAATAATAATCAACATGAGAAATTAATCAGAACTGCGAGTAATAAAAGTCAGTTATACCAATTATCTAGACAGAATGTGAAAGCATGCAGAGGTTAGTAGGTTCATGTTAATGGGAAAAGTGTTGGATATTTTTATAACAGCATGGGGCTTTACAGTCTCGGCCTACTGACCCCCCAGTGCTTTCAGTCACGTGACAGCCATTGATCAGCAAGGGGTGCATGCATGCCCCAGTAGCCTGCCATGATTGGTCCAAACAGGTAGTTCACGTGAACACAGGCTGATCGTCTGCAAAAATGTAATTGTGGTACCGGTAAACTAAGAAAGTCACTCATGCTCCACGAGGCTTTTACTGAGCGTGAGTTGAAGCTGCGTTCACTTACACGAGACACTGGGCTTGATGAAGAAGTTTGACCTAATTTAAATGCCGTAAAACAGGTATGCACTAACTTATGCTTTTAGTTTGCTTCTTTAGGATTTATTTAAAACAAGACGTATTGCAAATTAATGCACTGCATTGAATCGTGTTCCAGCACGCAGGCTTTTTTTAATCTAAGGAGGGAGGAAACTTACTAAACACTGTCGTGGTCAGTGAAACGACTACAAACCAGGAAGAACATGACGCAAAACGACAGATGACTTAACGCTTTAAAAATATATGGAAAAGCAATGTTGCAAAATTTTTCGCTTTTAAAAGGATTCACCGATTAGAACAGCAGGGACTGACCGTAGACGAAGGAAGCAGCATGATATATAAAGCGTGATGGTATGTTGGACCGAGGAGAAAGTTGAAACCGCAAATGAGCTCCAACAGGTGTGAATCCAACGATTTGTTTCATTCATTTTTTTTTTTTTGTAATTGACTATAATACCAATTCAACTTTTTTTCCCTTTTAAAATTAAAGATACGTTTATCTCGTGCTTTACCTAATCAGGCGGAACAATGTTACATTGTTCCAGACCGTATATGGAAACAAGCTTGTTGTTGTAAAAGTTGGTTTTATGTAATTGTTGGCTTAAATTTTGAAATTATATTACTATTTTTGGATACTACAAACTGAGTTTATAACTTTGTGTAATCTGCAAGAACTAACGATTTAAACCTCTTCAAATTATATAAATGAAATGTTAACCATGTATAGGCCAGTTGTTATCACAAGTGTGCACATTATAGGCTATACACTGCAATCAATATGGGACTGATACAAGTGCGCTGTAAAATATTGTAACAAACCTCCACATATTTCCAGACATGACGTTGTGAGTTATGTAACTCGATTGTCATTGCATAAACTGATTACAGCTCACCTAGTCTCCCAACACTCTCAAAATGTAGGCTTTTACAATGATACTGTCCATCAGTATTAGTGATATATTCTTGCTTATATAGTCCAGCTCTTTTGTATATATGATTTTTGTGTTTTAATCATAATGTTTTATAATTTATGAACACTAGAGGGTGCACACTATCTTTGTGTAGTATAACCTCTTTGGGTTTCAATATCCACTCTCCGGCCTCCAGCTAAGATAAACTTGTTTGACTTGTTAGACCCACTTACTGCAGTCCTTTGCGTAATGTTTAATTCTTTCATTCTGAGTCTATATTAAGCCCTACTGGCTGTGCATAAAGTTTTAATTACTTCATACTGGGCTTATATGAATTACTTCATCCTGTGGTAGTTTAAAGTGTGAGGGTGAAATTTAAAGTCATATATTGGAAGATTTCATCAGCAGTATTTACATACCTTGGCTGCACTTCCCAAAAGCTTTAAGAGCTTCTCTTTAGCTTTAGCTTTTTAGCTTATCTTTTAAGCAGGGGCGTAGTAGACATTTTAAAAGTGGGAGGACGGCTGTATGAAATCCAAAATTTCCATTCTTAAATCACCTGTTTCTAAATGATCTGTCTCTAAATCTGTTTCTAAATGGTCTGTATCGCCATCCCCCCAGTTGCTACGCCCCTGCTTTTAAGGCTAAGATAAGTTGATTTGTTGAGAATGCAAACCTCTCTCGATGTAATAATTTGTTTTATAATATTTGTTTTATAATTTTTTTTTTTTTTTTTTTTTTTTTGTATTTCAGTACACGTGGCTGCCCTCCCAAAGAATCTACCATGCCGATCGAACTGGCCATGCCGCTTTATCTGTCAAGCGATGAGTTCCTGAACCCAAGGGCATCTAAATACAGCCGGCCCTTGCGGCCATGTCTAAACCAGTGTCAAAGCTCCAAACTTAGTTTTAGCTCTCTTAAGGAGCAGTCAGAATTCAATGGGGTCAGCAGACCCTTGAGGATACCTGGCAGGGCCAAAAAACAGGTATCTTTTGCTGATCACAAGGGCCTCGCTCTGACCGTGGTGAAGATCTTTTCTGAATTCGATGACCCCATTGACATCCCAGACAACATCGACAATTTTTTTACCTCTTCGCTGACTGTATCAGAAGGGAAGGACAAGTTAACCCTCGATTTTGACCAGCCATCTGCTGATTACTTGAAGTTTCGTCAACGAATAGAGAATGATCATGTCTGTCTCGAACACTGCATGCTTAAGGAGAAATCTATAATGGGCACAGTCAAAGTCAAGAACATTTCCTTTGAGAAGTTTGTGAAGCTTCGCATTACATTTGACACTTGGAAGAACCACACAGATGTAGAATGCCAGTACGTAAAGGACACTTACACCGGCTCAAATCGTGACACTTTTTCGTTTGAAGCTAGTTTGCCTGAACAGGTGCCATCACATGAACGCATCGAGTTCGCTATTTGCTATGAGGTCGATGGCGTTGCACTCTGGGATAACAACCAAGGACAGAATTACAGAATCATTCAGTCAGCACTGAGGAAGAGTTCAAATGAATCTAATGGTGGCCAGCAGCAATATATCATGAGCGATTGGGACATTCATTTTGACCGATATGGCAGCCCCAGATGCTCCCGTGGAATCTTTCCCCATTGGCCAAGCTATGTTGGATATGAAGATATCGGCCCTTATTATTAAGAGTCTACTTTTGGTGTAGTTTATCTTGCGCGCATATCTTTAAGACATTGTGTTGAGTGCCTCTTCAAAATGCCACTTTATAAATACAGCAGGTTTGATGTTCTAATTCAAGGACTTGTCGGACTCTGAAGCCATATGGACTCTTGATATATTTATTGTTAATAATGTGCAACAAAATGAGTCATGTTTTTAAAAATACTGTTCATGGTGCGATACGAATGTAATTATGAGGGTAAATTTTGTTTATTTCTAGTTCCTGTCAAATGCTAGTTTATGCGCAGGATTGTGTAAATATTAAAGTTGATTTTGGGGTTTGCGTTGACCTATAAAAATTTATACAATGTTAAATAATGTAAGTGTCAGTGAATCTGCAGGCCAGTATATTTGCTGTAAATCATGAAGAAAAATTCATTGACATGTTTGATTATTTCTTTCCTGAGAACGACAAATTCCAAAAGGCAGCATCACTCAAAAAAACAAAATGTGTTATTTCCCTAGAAATGTGAGATTAGAGATGAACTCAGTTTACATACATGGATGCAAATTTTCATATATTTTTTTAAATGTACAACTCTAAAAGTATTTACATTTCTGTATTTTAATTGACTATGGTTTATTCTCACTGTAATTGACCGCACAACAGGATATTGATATTAGTGATTGTTAATGTGTATTATGATGACATTTGTTCTTGGTAATGTATGCACTTTAATTTGTTGCAGTGTTTAATTTCTTGTCACCCATTTTAATTTGTAAATGCAGGTTTGACAGAACCACTTGAAAAATGTTGTAAAAAAAAAAAAGTTCTCTCAGCGGTATTCGGTATGTTCAAATGTCGTGCATTTTAATGCAATGTTTTAAATGTTCATAGTCATTGAAAATTTCAAATAAAGTATTAGCAGATGAAAGAATTTATTTGTCTGACTCCTTGTAGAAGGACAACACAAGGTTGTGATAAATCATGTCTTGTTACATCAACACCTTTGGGTAAAAAAAAAAAAAAAAAGTGAAGTTTTTTTCTTTTCTTTTTTTTTCTTTCTTTCATGTTTGGGTCACTAAAATAAAATAAAAAATGGGCAGTTGGATGCTCCAAGACAGGCATGTCCAGACTCAGTCCTGTAGGTGTGTTTAGACAAGTTGGAACTGAACTTTGCAGGACTGTGGCTCTCCATGACCATGTTTGGAGACATTGACAATTTTTTTTTTTAATTACTGTGTTCCTGACACCACTCTTAGCAACTTTTCAGTTTTTTAATTTTGATGATAACCTTTGAACAAACGGTCAATCGTATAGTGGCTGTTAAAGAGTTTTAAAATACCTATGCTGCCAATATTATGGAAGAAAAGTTGAAGCTTGTTAAGATTTTTTTTTTTAAGTAAGGAGTTGTCTAAATGATTTTATTATGTGCAATGAAATAATCTGAAAATCGATGGGGCTTTTATTTTGTAGATGATCGACCATTTCTAAGACTACTTCCTGTGGAAGTTGAAACGTCAGTGAGGGTCAGCGGCAGCGTGATTCACGTTTGACAAGCTGTACGCAACCAGAAGTTCAACACTGTTTTTTTACAGGCACTTATTTAAAGCAAAATGTACATACTGCAAACTTGAGACATCGAGACGAGCATTTAGTGTTGAAATATTTTTAAGTTGATTAAGTAAATAAAGAGACACCACCACGCTTAACGCGCGAAACCCGATGTGAGTGCTTCTGTAATAAACTAAAAGTAGCGTTACTAGACTGTCAAATCAGATGGAGACGAAGAAAAAGAGCAGTAAACCTGCAAAAAAGACTTCACAGTCTGAAGGAGATAAGGAGGATCAACCGTGTCCTGATGTGAGTACAATACAACATTAACAGTCGAGTTTTAGAGACTGTCAGTATCACGTAGCTTTAGCGAATATAAATGTTTGTTTGGTCAAAAACAAAAAGGGGCTTTCTAGCATCAGAGGAATAAAATTCCTACTTTTATGTATTTTAATAATTTTAGGTCAGAAATGTTACATATTTCGTATTATCTGACAGATAAATCATATTATAGATCAACAATTTACTTGGTAGATGACCAAATTGGTTATAAATGCATCAGTAAGACGTAAAGTCATACATTTTCCCACTTAGATTATTGCACTGTAATAAAACAAATCACATTAATTGTCAAATACTTTGAAAATGACTAAATTGTTTGTAATTGGAGAAACATTCCCATTCTCACCTTTCATTTACATGAGTTGCCTCTGTTAAATTTTGACCACGTTTCTGGTGAGGCTCTATTAAAATAGGTTATGCTAGCTAGATGTAGTTTGTTGATGTTGACATTGTTGATGTAAATAATATCTGTAGAGGTGTAAATTATTTATTATTTTACATTAAGAAATAATTGTGAGACAAATAGGATGACAACACTGAACAATGCTGTTGTTTTCTTATTTCACTTGTAGACTTCCTGTGACAAAAATGAAGATCAGGAGGCCTTCTCACCAAAACAGGGAGATTTCAGTGATCCGGTGTATAAAGAGATTGCACTGGCAAATGGTGCCATCAACCGAATGAACAGAGAAGAGTTGCGCGCGAAATGCACAGAGCTGAAACTTGACACACGGTAATAAGAGCTTTTAGTGTTATACAATTAATTTACCTGATACCATATTTGCGTCAAAGTGTATTTTCAACCATACATTCGAATGTGTCTTCTTTACTTTTAATTATTTTCTGAGCAAAAACTGGCAATCATACATTTTTGTCCTGACGTATAGAAGACCACTTAAGTGTCATTCAGCGAAACAATGGTTTATACTCTAAAAAGTTTTGTTAAGCATATTTAAAACAACACTTGCTTGATGACATATTGAATAACTGTATTTAATAGTTACAGCTCAGCCACAAAATATTAAGTAGTTGTCATTTTAAGTCATTGAACCACTAGATTTTACACATTTGTCAGCAAAAAGTTTTTAATCATTTAAAATATAATGCAAGTGAATATGATGACTTGTTAATTTCTATATATTATTATATAAGTTTATAGTGATGACAGAACATTATTTCACCCATATTTTCCACCCGGAGACATTAAAGTAGGCATTTTAATTGCATTTAATATACTTTCTATGAATGTAAAATAATTTGTCATCAGCGATGCATTCACTCATACAGTTTGTTTATACATGGTCTTTTCAGTGGTGTTAACGATGTCCTAAGGAAGCGCCTCAAAAGCTACTACAAAAAGCAAAAGTTGATGCATTCAGCTGCTGCAGAAGGAAACAGTGACATGTACTTCGACTACGTCTGTGTGGTGGATTTTGAAGCAACATGCGAAGAGAATAACCCACCTGACTACCTCCATGAAATCATTGAGTTCCCCATGGTGTTGATCGACACGCACACATTGGAGATTGTGAGTTGGTGAGGGAACAGTCTGGCAACTTTGTGCATGATTCTTGCCAGGCAAACATGATTCTATAAGTGTAGTCTAGTTTAGAGCTTTCTGATTCCAATTTTTGTTTGCTGTATTTTGCAGGTAGACTCGTTTCAGGAGTATGTGAAGCCAGTGCTGCACCCACAGCTCTCTGAGTTTTGTGTGAAACTTACCGGAATCACACAGGCAAGATTTAACAAATTGTGTATTGAGTTAGGCAGTAATTTAGTTTGTAGACAATTCTGTTCACAGGTTTGGGATCGGTACATTTTGATGTATTCATAAAATCTCAAATTAATGCTGTTCTTTTAAACATTCTGTTAATCAAGAAACGTTTATTGAAAGTATATCATACTTAAAATATTCAGCATCACAATGTTGCCATATTGAATAAAAGCTTCTGAAAATGTTGCTGTCAACACAGGATAAATTACATTTTGGAGTACATTAAAATAGAAACAGTCATTTTAAACTCATTCATAAATTGTTATTACTCTAAAAAAATGCATCCTTATGGAGAAATTAGAGATTTCTTTTAAAAACGACAACAATTGTATGAACCACAAACTTATGAGTAGTACTTGATTTCATACCATCAGTATAGTTCTGTCTTAATGTTGAATGAAAGGGAATAGCTTAAACTTGAATGTCTTATTCTCAATTATTTTCCAGGAAATGGTGGATGAGGCAAAAACATTCCATCAAGTCTTAAAGCGAGCGGTTTCTTGGCTTCAGGAGAAAGAACTGGGCACAAAATACAAATATATGTTTTTGACAGATGGGTAAGGATGAAACTGACATTTTAAATTTTAAGAAATCAAAATATGCAACAAAATACATCAAACCGCTCACTAGTCTTGTCTGTGCAGGTCATGGGACATGGGAAAATTTCTTCATACCCAATGCAAACTGAGTCGCATCAGATACCCACAGTTTGCCAGAAAATGGATCAATATCAGAAAGTCATATGGAAATTTTTATAAGGTTTGTTTTTATTTTTACTACATCACAGTTATAGAATGAAAAACAGGATTGAAAATGGGCCTGTTTACATCTGGTGTTTTTCATTTTTATTCTGATCAGAAGAGGGCGACACTAAAAACAGATGTAAATGGGGTCTAAAACATCTTGAGCTTGTCCACTTGTCATGGACTTTAAGACGTATTGGAAAAAAACATCTGATATGCTTTTATAGAGTAAGCACTTGTTTGGTTTAATGTGTTCTATTGAACGAACAGCAAAGTTTGCAAAAATCACCATATTCCCTTGCCATTCAACACAAACATAGCATTTTGCATCTATCAGAGCTGCTCTCTGTATTGTGTTTTGTTGTGTGCTTTCACATTCTTATTTTGTGACATTATACTGAAAGATCAGAAAGTGGACAAAGGTGACATAAAAAAAATAATAAAAACATTTGTAAACAACAATCCCTCGTCTACCTATGATTCGACTGACCAAAATGCATCAAGGGCCAATAATTCTGACAACTAAATTGTACAGAATTTATGATATGAATGTATGAAAATGAAAGTTGAAAAATGAAATATTCAGATGTTTTTCTGAATCTCTTTCAGGTTCCTCGTACTCAGACGAAGCTGATCTGCATGCTGGAGAATCTGGGTATGGAGTACGATGGACGTCCGCACTGTGGTCTAGACGACTCACGCAACATTGCCAGAATTGCTATCCACATGCTGAAGGACGGCTGTCAGCTGAGGGTGAATGAGTGCTTGCATTCAGGAGAACCGCGGAGCGTGCCTATTTCTGCCCCTATTGAAGGAGCCCCAGCACCTCAGCCCCCCAAAAAACGAGACTAGAAAGATCATTTAAAAGACTCTTTGCCAAAAAATAACATTGCTTAATAGGGACAAAGATAAAACCTACCATGTTGTGGAAAAAGAATCTAGATTTTCTTAGATGGTTCCAGTAATGTTATTAAAATATTTACTGAGAAAAGCATACATCATAGCAGATCAGTGTGATGAAGCTTCACCATTACAGCAAATTGATTTTATGTACTGTATTTGGAACTTGCTCCTAAGGAACAGAAACAGACACTGCAGGAAAAGTGTTTTTTTTTCCCAAGCCTGATGGGTGATTAGTAATTGTGTTGTTTTTAAAAATCTTTATTGCACATACATTTTGCAACTCTGCTCTACTTGTATTATTTTGCCAATAAACTTTTTTAGTGGTGAGATTGTACAATATTATTATTGCAAGAGAGGATATGTAACATTTATAGATTGCGTCTTTATTAGTGTTATCCTGATATTTGGTGGAGCATTATGTTGTGCTTATGTACTCGGGTACTTTAACCTTTTTGTCAAAGTTTAGATATGTTTTGGTTATGCAATGAGATTTGTCAACACAAAGTTCACAGCTTCTGGCCACCATATGTAATTTACCAAGGCCATGAAATAACCTTGATAGAAAACTGAGCACGGCTCACCACCATTCTAATATACTGATATAATTATTTAATGTTCTCTGTGTGTGTAATTGCATAACTTCTCTAATTGGAGAGTATGTCGGTATTTCTGTTGCTTTAATTAGAATGATGCACTGTCACTTATCAAGAGTAATGCAGCGGCGCATGATGTCCAGCAGAGGGCGTCAAATAACACGTTTCTGTAAATAAACATAAACATCACCACGTCCACTAATAATAAAGTCAACAAGAAGGCATGCTGGCTTTTTTTGCATAATTAGAATTTTAGAGTTACCCCTGACAATATGGTACATATATTTATTGTTTTTCAAGTTTGCTCGTGCAAAGACCAAAGTGAATTAATCTGATGCAAACAGGGTCCAGTTGTATCTCTTTAGGTGGTGTGTTTTAGAAGCGTGCTGTTATTTACGTTGTTTGACGCACGGTGTTATAAACATGATGTTATTTACTGTTGGTTAAACCAAAACAACCGAAATGAGATTACCTTCACACCCCATCTGCACGCGATACTGCTCAAAACCGCTGTCAACACTAGACGCGTCTGCCGTCATCACCCAGCTGACCAATCAATGCCTTGTTTTAGCCAAGCGTCGCGTTTCGGTCGGCGTAAAGAAGGTGGGGCTTTGACGCAGTGTTGCTCCTGTGAGCGTTCACCGCTGGCTGCATGCGCAGAGAAGAGGCGGAGACACAGGGAAAGACTACAGCAACCAAACACTGCTCCTCTTTCATTCTTACTGGATATGTCTTAGATTTGTTTTCTCTCATGTGGTATCAAAGGACGCGCTGGCGGAACCGCCGGCCACACGGACTGGGCTGAGGTGACTTTAGATGTGCGCGTGTGGTTTTTATCTTGCGGTCGATGGCGCAGATAAAGAGGATGCGTGAAAGAACGCAGCCCAGCCCAGTTTTCTTTAATGCAATTGAACGGAGCCACACATTTTCGGAAAAGGATGAAGTCAGCATGGTTTAAATGTTGGTTTCATCTGGACTGTTTTGCGGAGAACCCGAATCGATGAAGCAAGTGAAAGCAGCACTATGCTGATGGTTGAGCACTGTGCTCAATGAGAACTAGGAGGAGCACAGCTTCAATACGATGGCTGAGGAGACTAACCTAAAGACAGCTAGATTATGGAGGGATGCTGCCTTGCGCTCCAGGAAGCTGAGGAGCAATCTGAGACAACTGACTCTCAGTACCAAAAACAGCCAGACAATTACATTACCCGAGGATATAAAGGAGATAGAGGTGCTCAATCTGGGCAACAACTCCCTTCAGGAGCTTCCAGAGGGACTGGGCTCAACCCTGACCAAGCTTCGCATCCTCATCCTTCGCAGGAACAAGTTTGCCATCGTTCCCTCTGCAGTATTTCAACTTAGTCAGCTGGTTGAGTTGGATATCAGTCACAACAGCTTGAACCACTTTTCAGAAGACATTGATCTTCTCAAGGGGCTTAAAAAGTTGTGCTTCAGTCATAACAAAATACAATATTTGCCGTCGCAGATTGGGACTTTGCAAAGTCTGGAGGAGCTTGACATCAGCTTCAATGAGCTGCATGATTTCCCCAGGTCTTTTTCACAGCTCAGGAAGCTCAGAACACTTGATGTGGATCATAACAAGCTACAGCGTTTCCCTTCTGAAATCCTAGCCCTCAGTGATCTTGAGGAGCTTGACTGCTCTGGGAATAAACTAGAGGGTCTTCCAGGGAACATTATGATGCTCCAATCGATTAAAATCTTGTGGCTCAGCAGTACTCATCTTTTGTCCTTACCTGAAACGTTTTGTGAGCTGCAGAACTTGGAGAGCCTCATGCTCGATAATAATTTCCTCACTAGACTGCCACAATCATTTGGGAAACTGCAGAAGCTGAAAATGCTCAATCTCTCCTCAAACTCTTTTGAAGATTTTCCTCAGGTTATTATCAAGCTCACCAGTTTGGAGGAGTTGTATTTAAGCCGGAATAAACTAACGTTCCTCCCTGAGGAGGTAGGACAGCTGTGCAATCTTGCTAATTTGTGGTTAGACAATAATAGCATAACATTTCTCCCAGACTCTATTGTAGAGCTAGGGAGATTGGAGGAGCTGGTTTTACAGGGTAACCAAATCGCCATACTCCCAGACAATTTTGGTAAACTTGCCAAAGTCAACATTTGGAAGGTGAAGGATAATCCACTCATTCAGCCTCCATATGAAGTGTGCATGAAAGGGATCCCCTATATAGCTGCTTATCAGAAGGAGCTTGCACACTCTCAGCCTGCTATAAAACCCAGACTCAAACTGGTTTTGATGGGCCAGGGAAATGCAGGGAAAACCACACTCAGGCAGTGTATTGTCAGCAAACAATCAGACACCAAGATGGCGATTGGATGTAGGGGTATTGATGTAACAAACTGGGTAGCAGATGCAGAACGAAGTCTTACGTTTATTGTATATGATTTATCCGGTAAGCAGAATTATGATCTTATTAAACCCTTTTTTCTCTCGCCTGGAGCGCTTTATGTTTTGGTGGTGAACCTGAAATTGTATACATCAAAGAGCTTCTACTCCCATGTTGGCAGCTTCCTCCACCTGCTCAGTGCCAAGGTGCCACACGCAGTTGTGTGCATCGTAGGCACCCACAGTGACTTGTGTGAAGAGGTTGAGGTTGAAGAAAAGTGCCTGGATATTCATAGGCAGATTTCATTCCAGGAAAAAATGGACATTGATTGCCTACATGTGCTTGCCCTGCAGGTAGATGAAGCCCTTGAGCAAGGTTATGATGTTCGGACTTCCAGTCCCCATGTTCTTTTTTATGGGGTCACAGATAAAAACTTGAGACGTAAAAAGTCCCAGTTGCAATATATGCTTAACAATCGACTACAAATCCTGTCTCCGGTGATTTGTGTCAGCTGTGTTGCGGCACAAAGAAACATCCAGCATTTAAAAGAGAAGCTCATGTCTGTCGCCGACCACAGGGAGATTTTCCCCAATCTTCACAGAGTCCTGCCAAAGTCATGGCAGATGCTTGAGGAGCTGCATTTTAAGCCACAGGATTTATGGCTTTCCTGGTGGGATTCTGCCAGGTTGGGCCTTCAGGCTGGGCTGACAGAAGACCGCCTACAAAGTGCGCTCTCTTACCTGCATGAGAGTGGTAAACTATTGTACTTTGAAGACAGCACTACATTGAAGGAATATGTCTTCCACAATCTACCCCGCTTTATTGCCATCTTGAATGTGTTTTTCCAGAGAGACCTTCCTGCAATGCTTGAGAAGCTACAGGCTGAAAGAGATGATGGAGATAATGCAGTGTCTACTCAGATGCACAGTCATGTGGAGGGTTTTCTGTCACACGGTCTGTTGCCGTCAAATGTCATCCGCTTGCTGCTTAAACCCCTGGTGCAGACACAGCAGGACTTGAACCTGATCATGGAATTGCTGGAAAAGATGGGCGTTTGCTACTGTGTCAACAAACCTCGCTGCAAGCCGCTTAATGGGGCCACCGTCTGGTATAAGTTTCCCAGTCAGGACAGCAATGAGGAGCCCAAACCTGAGGCTTCGGCCAGTGGGGGCTCATCGATCCCTGGTCAGTTTTTCTCAGTTGAGCAGCTGCAGATTGAATACAGGTTTCCTTTCTTCACCCCTCTTGGACTTTTTGCACGGTATAGCGTGCAAATCAACAACCACGTGGTGCAACGGTCTGATGGAAAGCATCACATCTTTGCCTATCGGGGTAAAGTGCCTGTGACTGTGAGTTACCGGTCCTCTCGGAGCAGATTCCAGCCTGAGATTCTCTCCATATCCAGCCATGCATCCTTGCCAAATATCTGGACAGCTTGGCAAGCCATTATTCCCCTAGTGGAAGAGTTAAACGTTCTTCTGCAGGAATGGCCTGGCCTTCACTACTCTGTGCATGTCCTGTGTTCCAAGTGCCTGAAGAGAGGGTCCCCCTATCCTCATTCTTTTCCAGGTTAGTGTTTTGCTATTTTCTTTGGGAATCTGTTTGTTTACATGACTTGTGCCTATTGAAATTTAACAATGCGATCTTGTTACAGCCACATACTTGCATTAATGTTACACAATTATCCAAACACGAATGACTCATTGTCTTCTTTAGAACACAAATGAGAGATATTTTGAAGGTTGTTTGAATTATTTTAGCCTATTCAATTAAAGTTAATGAGTTCTCATTTACTTTTATTGTGTGGACAACAGAAGCATTTATCTTGTTGTCTTTTGTGTGTCACAGAATATGCATACAGTTTTGGAATGATATGGGCGTGTGTAAATCTAAAAAGATTTTAAGTGATTTTATTGTTTTGACTGGATTTTGAGCAGGATGTTATGATGGAAAATAAGTTGTTAACCAGATATATTCACACATACACCATTTATGGCTAGAGACTTATTAAATGAATGTAGTTTAAGACTTATATGTAGTCATAAATCTCGTAAATAGTCGTGAATCATAAATCATAAATGCATGTGTGCCAAAGCAAAAAAAAAAAAGAGTAAAATAATTTTCTCTGTGTTGAATCAGGCTATCTTTGTAGTACTGTCTCCATGGAGGCACATGTCTGGGTTTATTGCCAAGTAAACACTGATACAATAAAGGGTGAATCAGCATGAAATGAAGTCATTTTGGGATGGATCTAGGCTGAACAAAGAGTGAGAATCCCTGGCCATGACAAGGGAGGTGGAAGGGGGGTCTCACTGGGGTTTGAAGCCACACCTAGAAACACAAATTAGCTTGAGCTGTCTGCTGTGCTGCTGAAAACACAGACTCGCACATCCAGAAGTGGAGAATAGGGTTGCCTTGGTAATATCATATGCCTTTCATTGTGGGATACAGATAATATGTAGCAACCATTGGGATAAATCATAATCTAAATACTAGATTCTATTGGAATACTTGGTAAATCACAAAAATTATTTGGTTTTTAGTAGATTTGTAATATAATACACATTTATATTTATGTGGTTGTTGTAGTCTGCAATGCTGTGCTCTCTTAGACTCACCCCTTTCATTTTATCATGAGTAGTGGTGTCCCAAATGACACTATAGTATATACTTTGGTGATAAACACGAAACGGTCTAGTCTATGATAAGGTTATTTTGTCCTTCATCATCAAGTATAAAAGCCCTGCCTCCTCCATTACGTAAACAATACATAAAGAGTTAAGTGTCCAACATTCAACATTTGCTTTTTTGTTTCTTTTCATTTAAATAAGAGTGTCTTCCAGATATTTGACGTCCAACAATATGTGAATAAAGTATTTGCCGTCTTTGTATTGCATAAATACACATAGGTTGGGTTCACTTAGGGCCTTTTGTTTTCTGACAGACAATTATAAAGATGTCCTATGCTTCTTTTTTCTAAAAGGGTAAAATGTGAGGGTGAATACTTTTACTGGCAAACTATGCAGTTATTCTTAGCCAGTTATATAAGCTTTGTGCTTATCCCCAGTGTTAAAATAGGCACATTGGGTGTTATTTTAAAATAAAGTGTTGTTGGCGTGTGTAAGAGACATACCTCATCAAACACACCATGGTCATTTTTGTCAAATAACAGTCAAAGGCTATTTAAAGGTTATGTAACAAAGCCAGCATTTTGTGTCATTGCGTGCTAATGACTTCACACGTCTTGGAAGGGAAACAAATTTCACTATGTTAAAACGTCTGTGTGAAACACTGGATCAAAAACAATTTAATGATTGAGAAATAGGGAAATAAATGCTAGACATTTCTTTAGAAACAATTAAACATTTTTTTAGTCTAGCTTTAACATTTATACAAAAAATAGAGCAGTATATCTATGTGTTGATCCATTATAACCTCTAAAATGTTATTATTATTATTATTATTTTTTTTTTTTAATGTATAACTTTGAAAATGTTTGTGCTACTGTATATTTCTTTACAATGCATAACCCACATTGTTTTTCACACTATGCAATGGCAGTAATATAAATTTTGAAGTGTAATCGTAATACTTTGTGGACGTACTGTTTTTAATATTGTCAATAGTATGTTTTTTTTATTATTATTTTTTTTTATTCTTATGATCAGTGCTTAATATTACTACATTCCTAAAACACCAAAGGTGTTTAATGCTGCATAGTTATTGCGCATTTATGAAATATATTTTTCAATATTGTTCTTGGCCTTCTTGGCCCTGAGGTTTTTGTTCTCCACTCTTATTGTTTTACCTGGAAATCCTCTACAATAGACCAGACGTTATGACTCATTAGGTTTACAGTAATGTTTTAACGTTCTAATGAAAGACTTTTGTTTAAATAGCTGTACAGGATGTCCTTTTAGACTTGGACAGCTCTGTTTCCTGTAGTCTCGCAGTTTGTTTGTTTTTTTTCACCCTACTGTCACATGATGAGACAGGATCAGGTGGGGCAATTTCTGACTCGCATTAGCTCTTACCAGAAGCTCACAAGATGTAAGGGCACTGTGCCATGGCAAAGACCTGTTTGGGCAGCTTAATGAGTGCATTAGCTTTTAAGTAGCCATTATTATTGAAGACTGGATTAGTGGAGTTAATCAATGTTAATAGATATCGACTGCATGCTGTATTTGTGGCATGCTGCAGATTAGTTTCTTTATTTGATCATATACAGATTTCTTTCCCCAAGTAAAAACAGAACAACAAGTTTAGCAGCAAAGTTTTTTTGATCCTACCAAATTTAGGCATGATATTTTTGGCCCTCCTGCATGTTGATTTAGTGCTGAAGCTCCACTCTCGGAAAGACTAAACACAGTGTGATGGTCGCACAGTGCCCTGCTTTACTCTGAAGCCCAAAAACACTTGCTTTTAGATTCATGTGGATGCTCAACAGGATTAACAGAGTGATTTTAGTTAATTAAGTTCTATGAGCCTTTTATGGCTTTTAGCACATCTATCTGTCATTCAGTCAATCATTTTTTCCATCTCTCATTCTGTCACTTTTTTCTGTCATTTATTTGATGTTGTTTAACGTTTTCTGTTCTTTTTTTTCCTTCTATTGTTCTTAACTTTTTTTTCTGTCTGTCTGTCTATCTGTCTATATGTCTTTCTATCTGTCTATCTATCTATCTGTCTGTCTGTCTATCTATCTGTCTATCTATCTGTCTATCTGTCTGTCTATCTGTCTATCTGTCTATCTGTCTATCTGTCTATCTATCTGTCTATCTATCAAAATAAAGCATTGCCTATCCAAAATTCATAGTTTTCCTTAAAAATGACAGTTGCATAAAGTTCAATTAATTGTCAGTTTCTTACATGCAGTATGGTTCTTTATTCAGTTTGTACCTAAATTGAATTGAATTTGGTACATAACTAAACTTTTTACCTCTAACATGTGAGAACTTGTCTGAGTGTACGTAACATGTTATTTAAAACCATTTAAGATCTTAGACAATAGTCTGGGAAGAAAAGCAGGTTGACATGTTTTGCAGATGATGCAAACTTCCTAATTTGAACATAGACCTGTTCTCTTTTCTCCTTACATTTGTAATTGCATTGCACAATTAGATACAAGTATTAAAATAGCAACTGTTTTAAATATGTATGTGATAGCCAAGTCCATATTAAGGCAAGCCAATGCATAAAAAAACTTGTTTGTCCTTCAAATTCTTTTAAGTATAAGGAAAACTACTCTTGTCATTTGACAGTTGGTCTGTTACATCTATTTGGCCTGTCGGACAGAATTTGAAAATAAGGAAAAGGCTGGCATAACCGTTTATCAGTGAGTCCGGATGGTCCAAATTGAAATGACAGTACGTACTGTAGCCTGTCTGACCCATTCATAAATGAGCCAACTGATATTTAGTCTTTTGGCTGTTGAACTGGGTGTTAGAAATAAGAGCCGTATTGCTGTTCCCTAAGCTAAATCGAGCCACTGCACATCAGAGCTGGCCAAACACCTGCACTGTCAGCACACTCAAGTCATAAAATCCACTTCCACCAACTCTACACATGCCGTTGGTGGAGTGTGTGTCACTGTGGTGCCAGAAAGTGTCAGTAGTCAAGGAGCAAAGCCTTTTTAGCAGCTTTTATATAGCATGCATTTTCCATCAACTTGTCATGTGATCGCTTTAAGGGAATCTTGCTGGTATTTTGAGATATTTTTTTTTACTTTTTTAAGAATTATTATTATTTTTATTTTTTCTGCAAGGTCTGTGATAGACTAATGATGGCATTTCCTATGAGGACAGTGTAAATAGAAGTGTTTCATAAATTGACTTCTCCTAGTTTTGGTGTATTTGATGTTTAAAATTACATTTTAAAAGAAGTGGCAATTCTCACAATAGCTTTGTTTCATCCACCTATTTTTATGTGCATTTTGGAATATTGCATATTTTTCTACAGCGATTTTCATTTCTCTTTGTGATTATTTAATCCCAGTTTATCAGAAAGTGTCGATTTTTGTTCTCTTTGTCTCATTGGATGGACACTGAAAAAAAAAAAAGTGTCTTTTATAACTCAAATTTGTGAGAACGTTAGAATAAAATGATAAAAAAATTGTCAGATAGCTTTTTTAATTTTTAGCCTCCATAGCTTTCAGACAGCTAGTAGTAATGACGTAGTGTACTCCAGTTCTTCCCTGGTCTGTTTGGGTACGTGGGGTCAGTCTGTTTCCTCTCAGAGATGCCCTACTGTAATCCCCTTAATGGATTTGACTGGATTACACATGAGTGAAAGGAAACCTTAAAGACTGTCAATTTATTCAAGGCAGACTTGGTTAAGTAATCACACGCTGAACTATTACTACTAATTGTCATACAGTTTCTAGCACATAAGTAATCAGTGAGTTCATATAGCATCATTTCATAACATTTACACCTCATGACATTACCCTCAGGGTGAGAGCTGTTCCTGGATGGCTTACAGACGTGAATTATAAACATGTCAGAGTCTGTACTGAGATAAAACATTACGTCTGTAGAACAAAAATGACTTATGTATGTCATAAAATATTCAAGATCAGACCGTATTTATGAGATGGATGTGATCTAGAACGTGCGGTTTGGTTATTCAGAGTTCAACAGGAGTTTTGTGTGTTTGGAAGTAGATCTGATATTTGAAAAGGTGCTTCCCTCTATTCTTGCTCTGGACCTCCGGAAATTCAGTTTGTGAAAACATTCCGCTGGTGGAATTCTGGGAAACGATGCTGATTTTGAGATTCAGTAATGGCAAAGTGTGGCGTCTTTTATTATGTTTTCTTGATTTTTATCTGCTCTCGGAGGATCACAATGACTTTGGCTGTATTGCAAAGGAGGTTTTATCCATCTATATTACGATTGTTGCCAAACTCTAAAGAACACAGTTTGTAGCAAGGATATGTGCTTAACAAACATTTTAAGGCAAGACACTGCAGATGAATAGGGTGGAAAAAAAAGAACTAATATTTTACAACCATGCTTCTAAGTGAAGCACTATTTTCCTCTCCGTGTGCACCAGACAACTTCTTATAAGCACCTTGTGTGACCGCAGGTGAGTCGGCTTGACAAACCACCTGTAGGACACACTGTCTTCTTTCTGTATGCTTGGAGGGAGGACAAAAATCAAATGAACTAATTAAGACTTTTTCATAGCATTTCTTTTATCCTCATTTGTAAGTCATTTAGGATAAAATTGTCTGGTGAATAAATGCAGACATATTAAGAATTGCAGAAAATTTTGTCATACTTAACATTTTAGGAAAATTGTATCCAAATAATGCATTATTAAATGAAATGTAAACTAATTTACATACATTTCTTGCACAAAAAGCTAAGCATTGGATGAAGTCAGGTTCAAAATCCTTGTTTCAGTTTTTTTGCATAATACAGTCAAAGGTTTTTAGAGTGGATTTGGGAAAACTCTTTTATCACTTTTTTCGTACAAATGTTTTTCTAAAATAACAACAGGTAACTTGTGTATTAACAAATCCCTCACCCTCAGTAAAACAAAACCTTCAGATATAAACAAAACTGTGAAGTTTGGTGTGTGATAATTCTATTGAAATGGAGATTTATGAATAGGTGCAGGAGAAAATTGTACAAATAAAATTTGACAAAAGTGTAGATAAAAAATTTTTTCTCCCATTAGATTGAACCCCCCTCCCCCAGTCTTTTTTGCTGGCAGTTCCTCACAATAAACTTGTTTAAATTATTATTTTACAACATTTCATTGTTCATTTTGTCCCATTTTTTTTAATTGACTGTATTTAGGACACAGGCAGGAAAGAATGCAATCACATCTAAATGTGGAACAGGAAACCTTTGGGTGGTTCTGCGAAAATGGATCGACTCAAATGTCTGTCTCGCGTGAGAGAGAAAGTCTCATTGTATGCTTGATCTCAAATGTGTGTATTTCAATACAGATCTGCTGTATTGAGTTTAAAATCAGGGTTTACAACAGTCTCTGTCTAAAGAAGCATCTGTAAGCTGTGTGTTTGGCTTCTCGCTCCATCTGTATGATTTAGTGTTTGTTTTGCATGTTTTCGGCCTCAAACCCTGTATTCCCTAGCACCAGAATAATCTGCTGTAGTCAATCCTGTTATGTCACTACGCTCCCTCGAGGTCTACATTGTAAGCCTGTAGAATTATCCATGTGACCATGGCTGTATGAGTAGATGAGATTGCAATGGATGTGCAAAAAATGTGTTGTTTTGTTTTTTAATGTTGTCATCACATGAGTCACATCAGCTGATTCATGCTCATCAGACACGAGGGTTGAGTTGATAAAAATTAAATCCTTCCTTTGCTGGAACATGCTCAGAATATTAGAAAATGAGAATATCTGTGCTTTTGTTTGATGCAGTCTTGATAAAGTCCACATGAACCAGAAATTGCTGAGACTTTTAGGACTTTTTCAGTGTGTTAATGTACTTCCAACTGAAATGGAATATTGAGTAGGGGGCAGGGCTTGCTTTTTGCACATCATTCCCTCATAGCAAACTAATGGTAAGAATATCATGGCTGAAGTCTTCAACAGAGACGGACTGCAACTCCAAACGCGGAAACTAATGGTCAGACTTTAAAGATTACCAAAACACTTTTTTTTTCTTCAGTGGATTAACTTCGACGGGTGAATTGTTTACCTAAAGAATAACAATCAGTACAGCAAAATTGTGTACAGTGTGTATTTTGATTTCACATAGACTTTGAATAAGTGAGTAAATGGTAGTTTCTCATTTTAAAAAATGAGATTTTTTAAAATTATTATTTTTGAATAAAATTAGGAAAGGTTACAGCTTACTAGCACTCTTGTAGTTTGCTGAGTTTACATTAATACCGTAACAATGATCGTGAGCATTCGTGTGTATGGTTAAAAACTAGCCTAGAGCACCAACTGCTGTTTGAAAAGCTCATCGACGCAATTCATATAATTCTGATTTAGCAACTAATTCGTATTAATTTCTAGGATTTCATTCGGACAGTTTAGTATAATTTGCTCATCCCTCAATGAGGGGTAGGTTCAGGGGTGGGGTTTGGGGACAAGCCTCCTTTTAAAAATGATACTTTCTCATATGAATTAAATCTTATGACTGTAAAAATTAGCCACTTTTATGACAATATGTAAAATATATATATTTTTTTGTTGTGAGATCAGTCTGTCAGAATCAATTCAAGAGAAAATAGCGATGCACTTTGAAAATCTTTACCCATTTATTTTGGTCATGTGTAATACTTATGGCTAGACAAATTAATGCATTAACAGTTGTTGTTGTTGTTGTTGTTGTTATTATTATTATTATTATTATTATTATTATTATTATTATTATTATTACTACAATATACCAGTACTTTTAAATTAAGTGTGCAATACACTAGTTTAAATTAATTATTGAATTTTGCACATGTGATTTTTGTTGCTCAGCATACATATTTATGTGCCCTACCTTATATTATTCTATAACAGCAGTTGCAGCATTTCAGTTAAAATGAATAATGAATGAAGTGAAATGCAGCACCTTCTGATCCTCCTGATGTCTGTTTTTGTGGTCATGTTAAACATGTTTTCATGGTATACTACACTTAAGTTCAATCCAGCATAGCAATGGGGCCGTGCAAAAAGCCTTGACATTAAAAGATCTTCAAATGTACTATCAGGTCAACAGTGCGTAAGCAGGATTAGATAGCAGCTATCACCTGCATTCTTTTTCTATCTCTGTGCTGTACGTGCTCTTTGCCAGTCAGAGGTTAGTGTTTCTTTTAGCCACAGCTTATTGTAACCCTGATCTTATCTCCACCTGCAGGCCTCATTATATTTCTGCTCGGCTTCTGTTGAAATGGCACTTCAGATTACATTTGACCACAGTGCATACTCTAATCACTAATTATCTATAAAATTCAATCTAGTAATATTGTACAAATTTTTCATCGCAAAAACGATTGTCGCTGTTGTAAGTTTACACGTTTGAATATAAAAGTATTAAGTAAACATTAAAAATGTTAATAATACATTAAATTAAACATTAAACAAAATTAATGTTGTTAATTTAAAGGCACAATAAGCTTTTCATTAAAATATACCAAAAAATGATTACTATAGCCGTATTAAATATTTTACAGACTTATTTGCTTGCGCATTTCAAAATATTTCGAAGAATGTTCATATCCAGAGAAGTACGCAATTTTAACTAGTGACATGTACCGTGTCATTATGCTTATGGCATCATACTCCCTTGATTTCAGGTTTGATTTGATTGAAAACAGGGAAACACCAAAGATGTTTGGTGTGCATTTTATGAGACTGCACAGAGCAGCATTATAACTGAACCTTAAATGTATTTAGTATGATAAGACAGCATTGCTTCTTCTCCACTTAATCACAATTGGAAAACCTAAAACTGTAAACTGTGGCATAATAAAAGCTCCGCTGCTTTCGTGCTGTCATCAGCAATTGCTTCAGTGCTCTCATTTCGCTTTGATGGCTTATTTTAACTTATGTAACTTTTGAATGCTTTAGCTCGTCCATGAATAAGATGTAATGAATGAGACCACTCCCATGATTCTCAGCATCATCAAAATACATCTTTGTTTGTTGTGAATGCTTGCCTTCTAGCAGTGAAAATTACATACTGTGCCATTTATATAAAAAAAAAGGTAAAACAAGTGACATGTCTATTGCTCTTACACCTGCTCTTAATGCATGAACTAACATCAGATTTAGTTTTTCATATACTTATCTATTTATTTTTGGTACCATTACAATGTCAAACATGCAATTTAAGATTCAGTCCACATTTTAATATGCAAAACAGCAATTTCTTACTTTTATAAGAGTGGATGATGTCTCCTTTCAAACCTTTGGAAAATTTGAAACGTCCAAAACTGTTATCCATTCATAGCATAGCATTTACATCAATAGAATTGCCTATTCAAAGAGTGTCTATTCAACAAGGATGTTTAATGTTTGTTTAATGTTTAAGATTGCCTATCCAACAAGGGCGGTCAAATTTGACACAAAACAGCCTATTATTTCTTAATTATGGTGCTTTCTGATGTAAAAATCATTATAAATGGACATCAGAGAATATAGTACAAAAGAAAGGCAGTTCATAAACCCTTTAAAGGAACCCTCAACTCCTATTTTGAAAAATCCCTCAATAGGAAAATTTTCTCAATATTTACTCGCACTCAAGTGGTTGTAAACTTTTATGAATTCTGTTGAACGTAACAAGATATTCTGAAAAATGTTGGAAAAAAGCAGCCATTGACATCCATAGAAGCAACAAAAATACTTTGAAGTCAATGGCTGTTAATTTTTAGTGTTCTCCGGTATATTTGTCTTTGTGTTCAACAGAAAAAAGAAACTCAAACAAGTGTAGCATGTGGGACAACTTGCAAGTGCACTACTTAAAAAAAAAAAAAAAAAAAAAAAAAGCAGCATTTATTGCGATTCCAGTCTTATTGATTTGTGTAGCTGTGCAGCGCTGGAGAGGATTGATTCATTTAAACACACTTCATTTGTTGATTGTGTAACTGCTGTACTGGCAGCTGCAGTGTGTTGTAAATGGACAGATCTGTCCGTATTGATGCAATGCTTCAGCCATGACCTTTGGCAGTAAAAGCAGAGGGGACTTCCTCCAGCGCGAGAAATGCTGCTATTCCTGGAAACCAGTGATTAAGAAAGGTCTTTTTACGGCTTGAGAGTTTCTCTTAGGACAGAGAATGGCATTTTCATGTAGATTTGTTGTAAATCGGGGTGCATATTCTGCATGTGTGTGTTTGCATGTGCATGGGTGGAATAATTAATGGCGTGTTTATAAATATGTTGAATTATTTTGCATGGCTGAGCACTTATGAGCATTTATGAACAGCTTGAACACTGATCTGCTTCACACTTCCACTTGAGTGTGATCTGCGTACATGATATCTTGTGCAGTGTGAAGTAAACCTGGGACAAACAGACAATTTGCCTTAAAAATGAAGAGTTTTTAATAGAGACGAAGAAGGGAGTTGTGTTCATTTCTATAAATTGAAATAAATTTAGCAGTAATGTAAAAATATTGGAATATTTACTTAAAAGCAACTTTGGTTATTTTGTTAAAAATGTAAAAGAGAAATTAATTAAAGTTTTGTTTTTGTAACTTTTTAAGTACAAATATTTAAACCGTAAAACAAAAAAACATTAAAGTTTGGTTATATTAACAAATTTGTATTCATTTTGTTTTGTATGGATGCATTGAAATGATCAGAATATTTATTTGGAATAAATTTTAATTGAATTTTAAATAATTGTTTTTTTTGTAAAATATATAAAATGACTTTAAAACATAATAATTAATGCATTTGTTTAGCAAGGATGAATTAAACTGATCAAAAAACGGTAAAGGTTTGTAATTCTTATTTTTTTTTTTACAAATTTAAGTAAATTTCCAGTTTTTTCAGTGATGACATTACTGGGAAATTTAATTGTCATTAAATAAAGTGAATTTAAAAGTAATGTGGAATATTTATAAAACAAATTTTCGCTTCGCTAATTTGTTCTAAGTGTAAATAAAATAAATCATTCATATTGAAAATTTTATTAATTATTACTTTTTCTTATTCATCAAGGATGCATTAAATGAATAAGAAAGTCAGTAAAGACTTTTTATAAAGACAATTTATAATTGTCAAATTTTCGGAAAAATAAAGTTAAACATGTTAAACAGCACAGCAGTTTACAACATAGATAATAATAAAATATTCATGAAATCAGCACATCAGAATGAGAAGACCTACTGATATCAGCTTCGCCATCAAATCATTCAATTATATTTTGTATGTAATTCAAAAGCCTTTGAATGGTTGCCTTTAAATGGTAATATAAAAATGACATGCATAATCACAATTATGTGATTCAAATTGCATTAAATATAGAATTAACTTTTAGTTTATTTAAAAAAATGAATCCGTTTGTTCAACTTGATTTCAGTGTGTTCTGTAAGTGTCCTCATCTCAGCTGGCACTGAATGTAAAAAGCTCTGGATCTTTCTGGTGGCTTCCTGCATCTTCAAAATCAATACAGATTCAACTGAGCATGAGTGGCGTAAAGTGTCAGACTAAGCAACTCGTGTTGACGACCATAATGCGTGTGTGTGTGTGGTGATCTCATTACAGAGCAGATGCGAACAGTCTGGAGCCAGTCAAATGACTTTAATCGCTTATTTTATTTTTATGTATAACATTTAGTGCATACAGATAACAAAAAGTTAAAGTACTGCTCAAATTGCTTCTAGTCTCATTATCCAAACTTGCTTGACCTTTAACCAGGATCCCAACGTAAGTGCCTCTGTATAATTCAGATATATAAATGAACAAACTACTTATTTAAAATGAGCTGACACAACACAATTGTTGAGGATTTTTAAAGGGACAACTTAATTGTTTTAAGTTCAATTCACCTAAACACAATTTGTGACTCCCCCACCCCCCGACTACTACTTGGGGGCGAATTCCGTCAGGTGTGTCTGAATGTTGTATGCTTGAGGGTTAAACTAAAAGCACTAAATAGCTTGTTAAACAAATTGTGTTCATTCGCTTTACATGTCACTCAAATGGTCTCATCTTGTCCATGTGGGCGGTGAAACTACAAGCTGTCAACACTAACAGCAGTGCAGCATAGAGCACTTGTGGTCTACACAGTGTTGGAGATTAGAGCGCTCACAATCTAAATGTAGTAATGGAGCCCTGATTTGATTCACCATATTGTTAGCTTTAATACACTTGTTCACACAAGGCAAACGGACAATAAAAAGATGCATGAAATGTTTCGAAACATCTGGAATGAGACTAAAAAGACATCGGAATCAGATTTGTGATAGAATAGATGAATTGTGCTCAAGAAACGTTTCTGAATTCCTCAGGTCTGTGAATGGCCGGTTGTGTGTTATTATCAGATTTTAGTGTTGCTGAGAGAGATTGATATGGATTTGTCATGGTTTCATTCCCTGCTGATTTCCCCTCATTGTCTGCGATGAATGAAGTCTAAGAATGCTGATTTTGAGTCACTTGCTATTTCCAGTCATGATACGTCTTCCATGTCAGGACTTCCACACACGTCTGGTGTACTAATGAATGTGTATTATGACCCAGAGACTTTTATAAATCGTGTTGTAGGTCCAGCAGATATCGTGGATGATTTTGTGGATGAAACTGAGACAAAACCATATTTCGGCACTCTCTGCTTTACTTTTACAGTAGTTCTTATTGTGAGACACAAGTATGACTGAACATGAACAAACATTTTACGTGGCTCACAATGAATGTGGATGAATGAGTTCCATAGTATTTGCTTATCCTACTATAGATGTCAATGGTTACAGGTTCCCAGCTTTCTTTAAAAACAAAATGAACAAAAAAAACATCTTTTGTGTTCAAAGGAAGAAAGAAATATTGAGCTATTTTGAATTTGACCACGACGCAAGCTTGTCAACAGTACTGCTCTCATGCTTTGGTTGACGCAGCAACAAATCGCCCTTGCACAGCACTAGCCTTTGAAATGAATTGGTTTTCATAGCACAGCGCGTTTTGTGTCCAGTGTGAAAGTGGCTTCAGACCATGCAGTGACTTTAGAAACTAGAGCAGTGCAAAGCAGCATAGCCTTTTTTTTTTTTTTTTTTGGCGTTTTATCTTTTTGCCCTAAATTCTTTCTTTTTTTTTTGCCTCTAATTTTAATGGTTGAAAATTCAGCCCATCTCTTAAAGTAATTGTGTATTTGATTACCTTTGGAGATGGTCAAATGTGGATAGGCTCTTTGTGTCATAAACGTATAACAGGATTACCTAAACACGTATCAATACCAGAGTAAACATGACCATCATTTGCTCAAACCAGTATGATTTCATTTTCTGTTTAACACAGAAGAACTGAATTCAGTTGAATCATTCATTTGCGGAAAACCATCCAGATCCCAATAACGATTTGTTGTTTTTGTCAGCTCTTTTTATATTTGTGTTTGAAGTTCCATTCAGTTTAGTAAATGTTCAATTTTGGTTGAACTGCTTTTTAACCTGTGTTTGTTTTTAGGCAGAAATGAATAACCATAAGTGGTCCACCTCATAGTTAATGATTGTGTCTAATCAGTTACACCTTCTGTTGACTTTAATACATCACCAATATTCCTCTTTAAGATAGTAAGCTTTTTCTATGTGCCCATCAATGTGTGCATGCATGAGGCATTTGTTTACATCTGTTTGTTTTTGAGCTGAATGTGGAGTGGGATCATTGTCATTACTTGTCAACCCAAACAAGCCTCCTTATTGTTTAAATTGGGCTCTTTTTTGTATGTTATTATTAAATAAGTTACCAATTTTATGGACCAGCAAATAACAGTTCATTGCAGTGATTTAAATCCAACCCCCCCCCCCCAAAATATTCAATTCGTCTGTTTTTTTTTTCCCCAAAAAATATTCAGCAAATAACAATTCACTTTTAATTAAACATGTCCATAAAATTTAGCAAATATAAATACAGTTTTAGTGATTTCTTTTGAGAATATTTAGCCAATTACAGTTTATTTTTTAGTGAATTCTTCCCAGAATATTTGGCAAAAAGGAATGAGAAGGATTTGATTTTATCCGATAGGATTTGTCTATGAAAAGTAGGTTACGGGGTTAATAAGTAGGTTAATAACATTTTAATACTTTTTAATTTGGGTGTTGTTTTAGTATCATAAAAATAATATTATTGTTCTATTTGAAATAGTTTTTTTCAGTTTTCATTTAAACGTTTTGTTGTATGTGTTTGTTCTACGTGTGCGTGTGTTCATTTTAAAGTAGCATTTTTAAAGTAGCATCATATTTTCCTCAAAGGTGTTTTTATTAAACATATGTTAAATATGAAATATGTTAATATGTTAAATATGAAACATGCAGTACAAATAGCTTTTCACTTTTTTCTTATGTTTTTTTAGACAACAACAACAAAAAGCGTTGCACACATACATTTTAGCTTCTATAAAAAATATGTCAATAATATTAAAATAAAATACAAATAAATAATACTATTAAGTAAAAGATATTTTACTTTTATATGAAAAAAAGGAAAGAAAATATAAAAAAAATTATAAAAGATAATAAGGAAACGTTCTACTCTTCTAAAATAACTAGTATCCATCGACTTTGTGATCCAAAACAGGCTGCCAAGTGAGAAAAAAAACATATCAGTACAGCTACTTACAGTATATCATAAAGAAATATATATATATTTTTATTTATTATTTATTTAGATTTATTTATTTATTAATTGAACATTTATTTTCAGTCAACAAAAATATTTGTAGTGTTTTAGTTTCAGTTAAATAAATCATGTCTGATTCAGATTTTGTACAATTATTTATGTTTTATGTAAACATTTCAGTTGTTTTTATGAGGAAATGAATTATCTCCTGTCTATATTGCCTTAATTACGAGTTGTTTCAGACAACCTTTCTTCTCGGATGTTTTTGAGACTCCATTTACAACCACAATGTTAAAGGGAGAAATCCATATCACCCTCAAAGAATCCCTCAGGTCTATTTTTGTGTCACAGTAAGCTGTGTGTATGTGTGTGTGTGTATGTATGTTTGTCTTTATGGGGACGACCCTGATTTGTGCTTTGTGCTTTATCAGTCAGAGCTCTAATCCTCTGGCCTTGAGTGGCTGTTCATCCTAAAGTCTCCCATGATCACTGTTTACCATCCAACACACTGAACTATATCTCAAAAGTAGATTTTTCTGTTAATAATAATAATAATAATAATAATAATAATAATAATAATAATAATAATAATAA
>CAIGQW010052715.1:3622751-3633782 GCA_903798125.1 Danio choprae | reverse complement strand
AATAATAATAATAATAATAATAATAATAATAATAATAATAATAATAACAAATAAGTGATGGTTTCACTAACAATGTGTTGATCTCTGATATGTCACCCATATGCATTGCAATATTTTAAGGCAAAACTGTGCTATAACTCTGCTAATTAAACCTTCACATTCTGCTCCTACTGGTTGAGTGTGCAATCAATGAAGATTGGCCAGCAGGCTGGTCACATTTAACCATAAAAACCTCCAACATTAAGTTGGCCAGTGTTTCAGTTTCATTGTCCAACCCCTGTATATTGATGCAGTGAATCGAGAATCAAATCAAAAGCTTGTGAATCAGAATTGAATCAGGACATCTGAATCAATACCCAGCTCTAGAAATCTCCTTACGTGCTACAGAAAGGCAGATGATTGTAGTGCGTTGTAGAATTTTTAACCATCATGGGCTTGAATAATTCACGAATAGTAATTTGTTCAGTAAATCAAGCTGAACTTCTGCATGACACATGCTGTGTCAGATACATGCTGTTAATTCCAGAGGCAGTTTATTTTGGCGTTTCCTTTAAGACATCCTCTGGACACCCGGGGAAAAGATGCTGCATTCCAGGATGTCTCTGACCCAGATTTGAGACGTCATAAAGGGCCGCAGAGCGAGTCACAGCACGAATGCGTTAAAAGATAAAAGGGCTTTGGGAAATATCTGGAATGTGACCGGAGGAATAGACTGGCTTTTATGTTTTGTGGTTATAATGTGTCTTAATTCTTGAGTTAACTGAGAGATGCAGATCTTAAGATTCTTTCGCGCTAATAAAATGATATAAATATCTATCTAGCATGATCTATAGTTACTGGGCAATAATATACTAGAATCAAATAAACTTTAGCATTAAAGGAAATTGACAAAAGTGATGTTATACATGTAGACCTTTATGTAATGATAGTACAGTGTCTGTTTAATGTTTAAGAGAGCTTTTGTGAAAATAGTGTGAAAGTATGTATTATTAGTACATATATTATGCCAAGTATGCAATATTATGCCAAAAATATCCATATTTTGGCACAATTTCAACAAAAGTAAATTTTATTATGTTTCAAATCCCTCAATAGAGACTTTAAAAAATAGTATATTATATAAATATAATATATATATATAAAAGTAAATTATATAAATAAATAAATAAATAAATAAATTGTATATATATATACATTTTATTTGGTGTCCTCAAGTCAGGGTGAAAATTTGTCATAGTGTAATTTAAAACTTTTCTTTATATTAAAATAGCACTATTAATTATTTGCTATTTGTTTCGACTAAATAGTATACAATTAAAATATCGTCAATTTATTGTTTATCTGCCATAACAAAAATAAATAAAAAAATCAATCTCTCATTGATATTGTTAACCAAAATGTGAATAAATCAGTGCGCAAATTCAGCATAAAAAGATGTTTTAACCTCTTCACGAAACCAAACGCTGGTATGTCTGACTCAAATATTTACATAGTTTTCCTTTAACAATCCCAACAATCAGAATTTTTGTCCCATTGTTTTGATTATTGCGAGTTGGTGTCCGCCTGATTGTTAATACAGACTTCAATGCTCAGACGACAAAAGCTGAAGAATGTGTGTCTGGAATGCGAGATCGTCAGTATGAGCACAGTCGACTGTAGGAGTGAAGGCAAAGCTGGACAGGAGTGTAGCAACAGTGCTCTTTGTTGTGGAGATATTTCTCATTGTTTCGTTCTCTTTGCTGCTTCCTGCCCCGGCGAGCGCAGGATGTTTAAACTGCACTGTGTTTATAGATTCAGTGTTTGGAGATTTATTGTGTTGGTAACTAATTCTCTCTAGGATCACTTTTTTTTTGTCCTCCCTGCCTCCAGGCGCGGGACAGGTTTACCGCTTAATAATGACTGTGAATGGTGTGTAACTGGATTTTAATGTTGAAGATTATGTAGTATTTATTTTAAGGTGGAGGGTGAGAGTAACACTCACCTTAACAATAACAGGTGACAAAGGAATCTACACTCAAAAATGATGTTTGCTGTTTGTTCAAGCTACTTATTTAAAAAGTTGAAGCGACACAATTCTTGAGTTTTTAGGGGGAAATCTTGATTGTTTTTATGTTCAATTTACTTAAAATTGTAAACACTAATAAGTAACTTAATTCCTTTATGTTGTCCTAACACTAATCGATTGTATGGAACCCAGCATTTTTTTAAAGTGTGAAGTGCATCAGTTACTGGAAGTAATGCATACATTTATTAGCTTTTATGGTCTTACTTTACAATAAGGTTTCATTTGTTATTGTTACTTACTAATGCATTATTAAAATCCAAATTCATTCAATCTAAGTTAATGCACCGAGAGTTATGAACAATTAAAAATTCTGTCCATTATGTTAAGAAAGACAAATAACCGCTGTAAGAAATGTATTGTTTATTGTTTATTCATGTCAGTAAATACATTAACATGATCCATATGACGTGATTGTATAGTGTGACTGCTTTTATATATCAGGCTGAAAACTATATCATTAAATATAATCATTTATTTTCTAATGATATAGCAGCCAATATACAGCTATGGAAAAAATTAGACCAGTTTCTCTGGCTTTGCGAATTATAGTTATGTGTTTGAGTAAAGTCATTTTTTTTTTTATTCTGAAGATGACATTTCTTTGTAAAATGTTGTTACTTAGAACTTTTTTGGGGCATAAATAACCATAATGTCAGGTTTTCATATGTATATTAGTTTTTAGACAACACCATTTTTTTTATTGAGATTTTTTGATATAAAAAATGACAAAACAAGTAACTCAAGGAGGCATAAAATACAAGATGAATACCATTTAACTTTTATTTTTAAAGCAAAGTTAAGAAATCGGTATTATGTAAATGATCAGTTTTATTCACAACACAATAGAACATGTATTATTCTGGCCAAATGTAATTTTCTTAAAAAAAATAAATAAATTACAATATTTTTCTTTTAAATTCAGAGGATCTCAAACTCATGCCTAATAAATCTAACTAAGAATTTTCAAGTGGCCTCTTAATTAATTCATTGCTGTAATGTGCATCGCTAATTTTCAAATGCAATTTATTGTGTATTATTTTTAGCTTTTATTTAATTATTGAATTATATATTAGCAGCCATTACTCCAGTGTCACATGATTTGCGTGTGTGTGAATTTAATATTTATTCATTTCCTTAATAATTGGAAAACACAAAAACAGCAAAAACGGTAAGCTTTTTTGTATGCATTTGTACACGTTTAGGGAATCTCATAAAAATGGCAGATCACAGTATTCTTTTCATTAGTCATTTGGCTACACGGCTTGATTCAGTGATAAACAGAGTTGTAATTAATTAGTTTCATGTGTGTCTTCAGTCTCGAGCAGTGAAAGTAGAATCCTGCACCCTGCCTCTCATCAATAAGTAAGAATGTTGACTGAAATGTGTCACCTGACCTGACCTTGACATCATTTCAGCACCGTCACCCCGGATGTTTGGAGTTTAAAATTCCCTTAAGCCGGCAATGTTGATCACAGACAAACAGTAAACCATGAAATATGAGCTGCAAAGCTTAGTAAGTGTCATGCCTCTGAGGGGAGTCTGTGGGTCACGGAGGGGCAGGAGATCTGGATTTGATGTCATTTTTTCATCCACGTTTCCTACACTGTATAAAAATGCAAGGTTTCACACAATACATTCATGTTGTCCCAATCCGAATCGATTAAATTAACTTGATTTAAGTGGATCGAACAAAAAAATGTCTCAAAGAAATCTCAAGAATTGAGTTGTTTCAGCTCATTTTAAATAAGTAGTTCGAACAAGCAGCAAAATCATTTTTTGAGTGTGTCTGTCTCAGCACTGACCAGTTTTTGTTACATATTAACTATTTTAATCAGGAACAGGAACTTCTGCTGATTATTTACAACCTGTTTCCACCTGTTATTCATTGCACTTTTGATCTTGTCGTAAGTGGACAACACTAAATACAGGCTCTGAAAGGTTTTGGGCCACTTCCAGAGGTGGTGGACAACACATTTGATGGGATTGTTTTCATAGTGTTTCATGGGGTTGAATGCATTGGAACAGACACAAAAGACCACCTGCTCATTGCCTACTGACCTAATTCTTGTACATTATGGGACATGTTGTGAAAGTGCACTGCAAAGACAAGGTTTAAAATCGCCTGACCCAAATCACAGGTTTCTTCTGAAGGCAAAAATATGTAAAGCACAGTGTTTCTTAACTGCCTTGATTCTAGCACAAACCCACAGCTTTCAGTGTAGTTTTGTGGCGTTCAAAGCAGAAATGGAAGCTGCTGCATTCTGTATCGCTTTCAGTTGTCCCGTCATGTTTCTGTGTAAATTCTGTAAGTTAATTTCACAAGAATATAGAAAGATCAGAAAAGCCCATGCTATCAGTAAATCATAACAATGTATGTCTTTGTTACTTTTAACTTATTAAAATAACTTGGGTTTCCACTTTAATTTTTAAGTTATACAAATTTAGCTCAACGTTTTAAATCAGTTTAACTTTGTGAGTCCATATAAGTTCATTTGATTAAACTAAATTTAAAGCACCAACAAATTTTAGTAGTGTACATCTGCCTAGTTTATGGACCTTTTAAAACTGTTTATGTATGTTGTGCAATATTGCCGTTTACAAGAGACAAGAATAAGATAATGTAAAAAAAAGAGAGATAATATTCTCAAGCATGTGATCTAATCTCTCATACTTCAATACTCAATAGTTTGGAAACAGGCTAGAGTTAAACAGTCGAGTTTTACCATTATTGAATCCATTCAGCCAATCTTTGAGTCTGGCGGGAGCACTTTTTAGCTTAGCATAGATCATTGAATCAGATTAGACCATTAGCATCTTGTTAAACAGTTTTGATAATTTTCCTGTATAAAGCTTGTCTTTCCTTATGTTACATTGTGTGGTAAAACCACCAGAAAATCAAAAGAAAAATCCTATTTTCTAGGTCGGTATGGCTAGGAACTCAACTCTCATTACGGCATAAAAATTAAGGAACTTTGCTGTCATACCATGTCTGCAGCAGGCGTATTAATATTACACAGAGCCTGAAAAGAGTCCCCAGCTAGCTAACTAGTAGGTAACAGCACTGCAAAAAAACATTGCACCTAATGATAGTAGCCAATTTTTTTTTTTACATTTAGGAGCGAGATGCTAATGGTCTAATTTGATTTAAGGATTAGCTAAAATAAGCTAAGGATAAGCTAAAAATGTTCCCGCAAAATATTGGCCGAATAGATTCAGAAAATGTAAAACTTAACTGTTTAACTCTTATAAAATGAGCCTAATTCCAAAATGTTAAAGTGTTCCTATAAGTTAGTCTGTGTAAACTGACATTTAATTAGGATATTATACTTCCACATTTAAATGAGCAAAAAATGGAGGGAGTTTTGTCGGACGATGACACATTTCTCAGTATTTTCTGTACAATTTTAACATAATTTACATAGGAATAATACCCCTTTAACCACTACATTTGCACAGTCACATTTAGGTTTCTGAGGCTGGGTTTCAGAAAAGAAAAGTGCAGGTCTGCAGAAGTCATTGTTCCTCACACATGCCTCGAGTGCTCCTTGCGGTTCAGCGCTCTAGTGTTTTATCCATAAAACCTGCTAGCAAGCCTGGCTCACTGTGGACGCTTGTACAGCGGTATTGACTTGAAGCTTTGGCTGGGGAGTGCAGTTTACCTTTTAAGGACCTGATAATGCACCTCAGAGAGCAGGAACAAAAAGTATGTGATGCAGAAATGGAAAGGCTGGCAGAGGAACAAACGGGCCTGAGAGGAAAAGTGCATCTAGAAATCAAGTTCATTGCAAAAGTCATAAAATAACTGTAATATTGCAACATATTAGCAACACTGTGACCCAGACTAAAGGAGTAAGAAATAATAATAACTAATGCATGAATCAGCAGGAACACTCACCTTTTTTTCTGTATGATTCCCATGAAGCAACTGCTGACTAATTTCCTATTGAGCCTCCACAGTGAATATGTGTAGAATTAGCAACACCATCCTTATTCTCAGATACAGTATCATTGGCTTTCTAGTTTGCTTTTGTCCTAACACTCAATCCAGTGGAATTCCTTCTTTATTTAGAACGAAGGAGAGCAGAAAATCAATAGGCCTAATGGTGTAAGTGGTGTACACGTCGGGCCACATGGTGCCATGATGTACGCAGTTATTTGAAGTGTTAAGGTACTATGGCATAATTTGTTTTCCTGTTTCGCTGCAGTACCTTGGGGGAAAATCTTTGTAGTTTAAGCAGCTTGTAGTTGTCTTTTGTTAAAACCAGATCAAACCTGATGTTATTAGGCTGATGCATTATTCCAACAATACAGATCAGGTTATTTATAGTTTTTTTTATTTTTTATTTTATTTATTTTTTTTGCTGTGTCACAAATAAAAAGGGTTTATAGTGTTTCTGAAAACAGTGTGGACTTCTAAGTAACACGTATGAATATCATTTGCATTAATAATGAATAATATTAAGTGCCAATTAGCGATATTACGATATAAATTGGAAGGATAAAGACTTTCCTAAAAATTCACCTTTTGAAAATTACAAATATGTTAGATACAATAATAAAATAATATATGCGTTTTGATTTGTCATCATGAATTCAGAACTTGCAATTAAAGGCATATTACAGTTTGTTAATAATCACAATTAGTTTTATTATTCATGTGCCTTGTAATTTTTAATAAAAAAAAATATTAAATTACCAAATGACAATGATCTGAAGATCCAGTCAATTCCCAAATCATCCTGTCCTACATTTGTCATCATTCACAGTAATTATTATTGCAAAGACTATATTATTTAATATTAATTTATTATTAAAGACAAGTTTGGGTGTCTGAATGCTTTATGGCTTCAATTTCATTTGTGACATTTGCACACAAGCAACATCAGTCCCGTTTCCAGTATATAGAAATATGTTTTATGTTAAATATCAATATTCAGCTGTTTTTACCTTAATAGTTTGTGTACTCTTTTTATAAACGAAGATAAAATACACTGAGTTTCTCAATATTTTTTTATTTTAAGTGAATAAAGCAAAGTCGCATGCAGGCACAGTACCGATGACGGTGGTCTGTAATCTTTTGGACTGACACATGAAGTAATGCTTTGTCTTCCTGCGGTTGGTCTGATCCCCCTTAAGTAGCCATTTGCACATTGACTTGCTAACTAGCACACCAATCCTTCATGGCAGCTCTCTATTTATAGGCATGAGTGTCTCTCCTATCAATTCTGACTACTTGTAGGGTGGACTGAACACGTTTGTTTTGGTTCCATAGACATTAACAGACTTTAAACCTTAATACAATCAGGTGTTGGATTCTGAAGACAAGCTGTCGCAGTACACTTCATAATGCCAATTATCAATAAAGGAATATTCTAGGAAACTGGTAGTCATGATTGAGTCTTAAATAATAAATAAACAAGCTTCATCATGTATTTAGCTTTTTATACGGTCGTGTTTTTAAAAGGCAATTTAACAAAGGCATCTAGTTGTTTTGCTCGGTCATACATACATGCTTGATAAACAGCGCCATCTTGTGGTAGATTTGAAAAGGCACTTCTTTTGAGGAAACGTGCTGAATTCCTACAGTAGGATCATGGAAACATAAATACATTTGGGAATAATATGTGATAAACAGGGATCTTGTCTAAAATATTACAAAACAACAAATATTACAAAACAAAAATATATTTTTCCATGGTTATTGAATCAACCATCCAGCTATGATGAAATAAATCGCATTACTCCCCCCCCCCCTCATCAATATATATATAATACAATACCAAATAAACAATATGGATAATTGTACAAATCTGTATTATTTTTAGTATATGTTACCTTTATTGAAATTGAAAAAAAAATCATATTAAAAATTGATTTTACATATTATTTAAAGTTAATTACACTGTAAAAACTAAATATCCTGATGAAGAAAATAAAGGGTTGTTTTCAAAACCATTTGAACCGTGAATTGATACTGTCAAGTAACACTTCACATCTGTCTGGCTTATACTTACATTATTTATCAAATGATTCTGTAATAACTCTAATATATAATTTCGGATCATTCTAGTTTTTGTGAAATGCTATATTGTGCATACCAGTGTGGATTGAAACCCTCTTTTATCTCTTTGTGGACATTTACAGGAGAGCTGTTAAGCCAGCCTCGACCAGAGGGACTTACGGAGATCATTTGCCCCAAGAACGGCTCCGAACGGGTCAACGTGGCGCTAGTTTACCCTCCAACCCCGACTGTGATCAGCCCCAGTCATAAATGACTCTGACTTCACTACACTTTCCTGTCTCCAGAAACCACTGCACCACTTTCCCCTTTATCTTACATCACACATGTGCGAGCGCACACACACACACACACACAGAATATACATGTGTTTGTGTGCGCAAAAGTTTGACCTCTGCTCTGATGGACCACTGGATGCTCCACCAAGAAAGTTCATAATGAAAGCTTGGCCATTATATCAGGACATACTTACTATAGGTAGGATTTTGTTAAAGGCTACATATATTCTGGTCAACTATACACTGTAAAAGACGATTAGTACTAAACAAAAAAGGTAAATAGGTAAAAACATTACCTTAAAAACGATGAATTGGCTTTACTTTAAAATTGGAGTAAACCAGTTGTAACTTGGAATTGTTGAGTTGATTTAACATAATTGTTAAATGGTTGATTTAACTGACTTTAAGTGTAGTAAACTAATGGCTTTAAAAAAAAAAGTTAGTAAACCCATTGCTTTTAAAGATACGTCAACTAATCACTTTTACAGTGTATTATAAATGCATTATATTAGGAAAAAACTGACACTTTCTGACATTTTGTTTTTCTGTGATATTGTAATATATGTAGACAATTTCACTAGGGGCTCTTTTCTGAAAGGAGGTTAAGTGAAAACTCTGAGTATGTTAACCCTGAATTGAGAGAAACCCTGAGTTTTCTATTTCAGAATGGGAGGTTTGTTGAATTCGAGAAAGCGCCGTAAATCAACCCTGTTTCTAAAAGGGAGGAAATTTATACTATCATGGTAACTAGCTCTGTGAACCTACCCTGGTCAGGAGAATGTTTTCTTTAGTAAACTCAGAGTTTCTTTCGGTCTCCTCTCCCTTTTTAAAGCACAAACTGTGTTTAAACTTCACTCAAAAATGCTTTTCTTATCTGCCAATGTGATAATATTAAAAAAATCTTTTCCAGAGTGTCAATTAATAAGTGTAAATTTACTGTAGCTCTGCCCTCCAAGGTCAAACGAGTTTAAATTCGGAGTCAGCCTAATCTGAAACTGAAAACTAAGATCCTCTCAGACCATGTCAACTCAGAGTGCAAGTTTAAACTCAGACTTTGTTGAACTTCCTTATTGAAACGAGCCCCAGATGACTGGAATAGCTGTTTTTGGAAAGACTTCATCATTTTAGAATGATTGGGATAGCGAGTACATCTACAAATATAATACAATAAAATAATCTCATGTTTTTGTAGTTATACAGTATTCAGGTAATAATCAAATGTCTTCATGATATAAACCATTTAATACAATTAATCCCAGGCCTTAAAGGGAAAGTTCACCCACAAATTCTGTTATCATTTACTCACCTTGTACTTGTTCAAAACCCATTTCTTTCTTCTACTGAACACAGTCAGAACAAGCTATAAACCGGTAAATATCGACTTCAATTTGTTTTACCTACTGTGGAAGTCTATGGTTACAGGTTTTTAGTTTTCTTCAAATGATTTTTTTGTGTGTGTGTTCAACAGTATAAGGTGTTGAATAAAATTTGAATCTACTATTGAGTAAATAGTGAGCACATTTTAATTTCTGGTTGAAGTATTCTTTTAAAAATACATGCAAATGATACAATTTCAGTCTATTATTGCCCGATCAATTATAATCCCGACCACACATTGCATATTTGCAATTAAACTATTGTGGATGCGCACATTTGAAGTGTCATTGCTAAAGTTATATATTGCTGAAGCCCTGAATGATCCTCTTTTTAATCATTAATCTCATCTTAATCATGTTCTCTCTCTCTCTCCTTTTTCAGATGTTCAGCTCTGACTGCCAACAAACAATGAACTGAAAGTATTAGAGACTGTTGCCCAGACATCCTATTTATGTCAAAGTACATCGGTCAACCTGAGATTTCCTGCAAAGCCTTTCAGTTCAGTCTTCTGCGAGTTTTTGGAAACTCCCGATTATTGCATATATTAGATTGAAACCACATTTTGTGTTACAGCGAGTGGTTCGGCTGACAGAATATGGACAAGAAAGGACCGTTTTCCCTCAGACATAAGGCAGACTTTGATTATCAAGGTTAGACTGATGAATTGAGCGAGATTGTACTTGAAATGCATGCCTCTGAAATGCAAAAAGGATCATTAAGTGACCCAGCGCAAGCCTTTTGAGAGGTTTAATTGTATGGAATGTGAAAGGACACAACTATTTATTGGTTTTCTACTCAGACACTTTTTTGGGGGAGTCAAAAATGGGAGGCATTTCAAATGATTTTAGTGACACGTGTCGCCAAAGATGCAGTCTCTGTCTGTTCTTTCTTTCTATGCATAATTTTATACCCACACACACACTTCAGTGCTTATACAGAAACAAAGTGTACTTCATAGCATGAGGGATTTTATTTCAAGCATGTAAACGTAAATATCAACTGTCTGGAAAATATGGTCACTTGCACATCTTCAGATTTTGCCGTTAGATGCAGTTTTTGATGCAGAATTACTGATGTAGATATGTACAGATATGGTAAAAGTCCAATAATTCAGCCAAGAATGTCTTTTCACTTTGTTTTTATATATTTAATACACTGGAAATGTTCTTTAAAAGCAGTGTCCATATTGTACATCTTTGTGTAAAATGTTCACCTTGCCTAGGATAAACAAGTAATACTCATAATTGTAAAAATTAACATCAGTAATTCTTATACATATACATATATATATA
>CAIGQW010052715.1:3591138-3607352 GCA_903798125.1 Danio choprae | reverse complement strand
TGTGTGTGTGTGTGTGTGTGTGTGTGTGTGTGTGTGTGTGTGTGTGTGTGAGTGTGTGAGTGTGTGTGTGTACTGTACTGTATGTCCCATAGGCTACTACATATCATAACTAAGACTACGATGATAGACTATGTGACGTGTTTAAATGTGTGATAAATTTTGGCAGGTACACCAACCTTTAACCTTCCTTATATGTGGATAAAACAAACATCATCCTTCATAGTTTCTTAACACCTAGGATTACTGACTTTTTGTTATATAATTTAGAATTAACTATGAACCCACCTAGTAGATTCAAATAGTATGTTAGTATGTTAAATAATATGTTCGGATAGTCGAAGCCATACATAATGCAAAACTGATAAAACATACATTCAATGTCTGTTTTACCTGAATGTTTATTCTATCTCAGTTGTGAATATATTGAAAAGAATAAACAACTGTGTTGTTATCTCATTCTGTAATATAAAATGTTTGCTTTTGTTGTGTAGAACTGTCAAAAGCAGTGCTATATACACAGATGTTTGAGATTTGTGTAGAGGTTTTTAAATCAATTATTTGACCTTTCTACTTGATAAACTGAGCATAAAACCCACAAACAACAGAGATTTTTGACATTTATCGTAAGCCACATTGCAAATGAAAAATAGCTTATATTTTACCTCCGATTCTTCACTACAGTTTAGCATAGTTGATTTTCCATCAGAGCTGTTTGTTGTCAACTGCACTGAGCTTGAGACTTGTCTGAGATCACACAGGAACTGAGAGCATTTGTCAAACAAACTAGCAGGAAGTCACTGCACTCACTATTTCAGAACTCATATAAAACACTCATATGCATAAATAATGAATAGAGAATAATTTTGTTCTAAAAGTATATGTAAAACTTGTCATGTAGATGCACAGCAGACACAGTAAAATGTGCTGCCGTCACTTTAGGTAAATATAACCACTAAAGGGCTTCAGATTTGAAAGCCAGTTACCAGTTGGCCATCATTCAAATTTTACGCAATTGGATGCAAATGTCTTTCTGTAGCAAAAAAATAAATAAAAAAATGTTTTTCTGTGCCCATAACATTGCTTATCTGTAACCGAGCTGTTCCCCTCAATGCTGTGCACTACTTTCACAGAAACACAATGCTCTAGACCCATGTTAAAATGTCTAGCTACACAAAGTGTGCATGAGTGACACTGGGTGATGTGTTTGACGCACCCTTGGTAGCAAGCGTTTGAATCAGGACAGACCTCTCTCACCAGGAAGAGCTGATAAGCCTCAGACAAGCTTCTAATGTGACTGGCTTGACCCAGAGGTACACACTGTGCTGTTGACTTATTGTGCAAAAACGAGAAACTGGTAGACACACAGGAACTAACATTGGCCAACCAATTACAATATCACTACGGTCTTGATAAACAACAGCGATGTAGACATTTCTCACAAGCTTTAAACCACACGCTGTTCTTTAGTATACGGACATTTGCTCCACATTTCCCTTTTTTTCAAATTTAAGTTCAATGTTTTGCATAAAAAATACATTGATGGTGTTTCTGATTATATGCAATGTCTGTATATAACAGTATGTTTATTTTAAATGATAGTTCACCCAAAAAGGAAAATTACTTTATCATTTACTTTTATTTAAACATTGAAAGTAAATGGTTGCTGGCACCCATTGTCTTACATAATATAGGAAAAAGAAGTTGATGGGTTCCAACAACCAGCATTTTTGAAAATATCTATAAGAATATATATATAAAAAAACTTGATTTTGTTTTAACAAGGGTCACTAAATGATGACAGAATTTCATTTTTGGCTGAACTGTCCCATTAAATGGTATGTTAAATGTTACATTTATGAATGGTATATGTTATATAATGAAACATATATAAAATGAAATTTCTGGTTGTAATTTACCATCATTTATTATACCATGCTGCAAATGTCCCTGTTTTTGAGTGGTTTTTGTGCATGTAGCTTTAAATATAAACGAGTCCACCCTTTTTTGGAAGAGGGCTGTGTCTTTGCAGCTTGGGCGTTGAATACTGTGCTAAAATGAACATGTATATTTAAATACAAGTGAGCTGCTGCTCCCCACCTCTATTTTAGACAAGGATAGTGCCTTTACAGCTTGGGCATTGAATACTGTGCTAAAAATGAGCGTAATTTAGTAATAAATAAAACATAATTTGATATCAGTCATAACACTGATAATGTATTATACCATATTGCAAATGTCATTTTTTGAGTGGAAACAAAAACCGATTTGTGCATGTAAATACAATTAAGCTGCTGCTCCCCTCCTCTTTTTCAGAAGAGGGTGGTGCCTTTACAGCTTGTGCATTGAATACTGTGTTAAAAACAAACTAAACGTCTGTTTGGTTTGATTCTTATCTCTGTGGTGGTCATCGTCTCATGAAACTGTTTTATTTGCAAGCAATATCATTTTTCTGAGGGTACATATACTGTCTGTATGAAGGAGATGGGTTAGACGGCATGTTGTGCGAGCGTTAAATGTTTTCACATTTCAATTGCATTTACACTGTTAAATACACACAATGCTCGCATAAACACAGTCTGTCTTTCTGATTTATAGGGAAAAGAACAATGGGGTGGGTGGATTTTTATTTCAAGTAGTTTTGTTGTGTACACATAATTAATTCATTTATTCATTCATTTTCCTTTGACTTAATCCCTGAACGAACACCAACTTATCCAGCATATGTTTTACACAGCGGATGCCCTTCCAGCTGCAACCCAGTACTAGGAAACATCCATACACACTTATTCACACACATACACTATGGCTAATTTAGTTTACCCAACAAGTTAGTTTTTTAAATGTACTAATACACTTTATAGTCAACTTGCCATTCAACCTGTATGTCCATATTTTAAAAAACTAAATCAAATAAAAACATTGTGCGTTTATGAAGTGTGCTTCACACAGGTGAGTGGGCTTGACAAACCACCTGTAGAAACACTCTTCCCCCTCCTTACTCTAATACTTAATTCTCTGAGCACTAACAGTTCCTTTGTATAATTAACACTTCTTGTGTGTATTGTCTCTTCTTGTTGAATCGTTGAATGTCTCCTCAGGCGTCTGCTAAATTACTAAGTTTACTTAAACGTAAATATATGTCATTTTCTTAAAAATATGAACCATATTAGTGTTCACTAAAATGTTATCCCTATACTATTTTTGTAGGTATAAGGGTGCATTGTGCCCGTTCATCTAAATATTAAAAATCTTTATTTGTAGAGCATTGCATCATAGTATCTCAACAATCGTGCATGATCTCAGAAACACACTATGAAAATGTGCTCCTTAAATAGACTGTAATTCATGTTCCAGAGCCTCTGCCAAATGTAAATGTGCATTTTGTGAATTGAAGTAGGAATAATAGTGGGTCTTAATAGTGTCTAAGAAGTCCACACTTTGTGTTTTAATTGAACCTGCATTGATCTGGTAATGCCAGTCATATGTAATTTCATGACAACATACTCGTCATACATACATGTGGCGTACAGTATACATAACATGGTGCTGTTATTAATTGAGTGCTTAACTTTAAAATGTTTCCATACAATGGAATAATCTGTTTTGCCCAATCAACTTTGGTCTTTGGAGGAAACTTGTTTTATAGGACAGGTGGTAAAATAAAAAAGCACATGATGGAGTCAGAGTTCATTGAAGTCAAGAAGTTTCTTCATAAAGCATGTCTTTTATGTGTAATAAACTAAACAACAGACTGTGTAACATTTAAATGAACGACAAACAATTAAAATTGCCAAGAGAAATTGTCCTTTTACATGCTAGAACTTTACCATGTTGTAAAGTTATAATTTGATGTTCAGTCATTACACATGATTGGTCTTGGTATTTACATTGAACCTAATAAAAGATTAACATTTTTAGAGCCTGTCCCTTTAAAAAAATACAATGACCTAAAACACACACACACTTAAAACAACAGATAAACTGTTCAAATTTCAGACTTAAAAGATAGATGTGGTGATGTTAGACTTTGCTCTGTTCATGTGTATGAGAATGTGAGACAGCAGGAAGTTCATATTGATGACCCAAAAATTCCTATAGTAATAGATTACCATCTTGCCTCAGTACGAACAACTCACATTTTAAAGCTCCAGGGCAAGTGTGAGTACTTCAAACATTGCAAATTGCTTATATATAGATTACATATTTAGATATACATTTGTTTTTGTTATATTGTTTATAATTTTACAATTTGACTTTTTGTTTATCCTGCACTGTAAATAGACTTGCTGCCTTACTGTAACGCCCGGAGGGCGGAGGATAACAAGACGAGACGGAGAAGGATGAACATTACAAAACGGGTTTAATAACACTTACGGGAACTGATACAGGGTATGGGAAGACAGGCAGACACAGGACCACACGAATCACAGGAATCAAAGGACGAACCAAAATACCGGACAACAATGGACACAGACGAAAGGGTATATATGGAGGACAGATTGATTACACAGATGACACAGAAGGGATGAACACAGGTGGAACAGATTAACAATGACAGTGGCGGGAGAAAGACAAAGAAAGCACATGACATAAACAAAGGATGACGCGGACGAACACTGACACTTACATTATTTTAGCCAAATATATTTATTAACATTTTGTACAGATACAATATCATGTTCATACAAAAATAAGTAACACACTGTTCTGCTTTTTCACAACCAAGAAATAATGACCATAAAAACAATGTAGTTATTAAATAAGACAGTAAATGTAAATAATAATAATAATGAAAAGAAAGGCATTATTCCTCTTCTGCTGCCTTACATTTTTATAGATGAATCAAATTAACTTGTTTAGTCATCTCAACTTACATCAATCAAACTGACTAAAATATTAAGGTAACTTAAAAAAAAAAAGTTGAAACCTGATAAACTTATTAAAAGTTAACTTTAGTTAAAGCAACATAAAAATATTTGTTGTCTTGACTTTTTGTCATAAAACATTAGTGTGTAAAGTACAGCTATTATTATTATTATTATTATTATTATTATTATTTTTATTATTATTATTATTATTATTGTTATTATTGTTATTGTTGAGCTTTTTGAAGACACCAGCAAACCAGTGCCCCATGATAAGTGTATAATAAGCCTAAAATTCAGCTTAATATCTAACCTTAATGTGGGATTAGTAAATGAACTACACCTTTATTTACTCGATAGGAAACGTGTGTGAACATGCACCACAAATTTTGAGACATCATTTGTTTGTGTGGATTGATTGTTATCTAATGCAGTGACATGGCACAAAGAGCATGTGTGTGTGTGTGTGTAATCTCAGACATCAAACGGCTCTCATGGAAAAATCAGGGAAGGAAGTTAAGACCCAGGGTTAGGAGTAAATTCAATGAATTCATGTTCACGCCAAAACAAGTGTATTTGCTACAATATTTGCTGACTGTTGATAAACTAAAAGCGACTCGGTGGCCCAGTGGTTAGCATTGTCGCCTCACAGCAAGAATGTCGCTGGTTCGAGCCCCGGCTGGGTCAGTTGGCATTTCTGTGTGGAGTTTGCTTGTTCTCCCCATCTTTGTGTGGGTTCCATCCGGGTGCTCCGGCTTTCCCCCACAGTCCAAAGACATATGGTAAAGGTGAATTGGGTAAACAAAAATTGGCCGTAGTGTATGAGTGTGTGTGTGTGAATTCAAGTGGAATAGTTGGTGGTTCATTCCGCTGTGGCGACTAAGCTGAAGGAAAATGATTATCTATAGTATTTTTTTTCCTCTTTATTCAAACAGCAAAGCCATTTAACCTGAATAGCGCAGTAAAATAGCCTGAGATGAACTCTTGTGTTATTACAATCCTAACAGCTGCAGTTCTGATAAACACAGAATTTTGTTCATTTTTATTTATTTAATTATGGCTATTACTTTAACAACAGCTGTACTGTTCAAGGTTCCCGACATGCAAAGTAGCCTCACAAAAACTCCACAGTTCCGTTGTTGGGATGGATGACTTGTGTAATGCATGTTTTGAATATTAGACTTGCATAGGCCAACACGTGCTTGACAAAGAACCAATGGATAGTCTGTGTGTGTGTGTGTGTGTGTGTTTCTCACATGGTTATGGAGAACCTTAGGTGACTAGGAGAAGGTGCTTTGGGAGATCCCATAATATGATGCAATCTGAAAGAGGCGTCCTACCATAGTTTCACTTCGACATTGTGCTATTATAGAGCTCAAGCAGAATGGGTTACAGTGACCACAAAGAGCAGAGCCAAATATACAGTACAGTTGAAGAAATTATTAGCCCTCCTGTGAAACTTTGTGTTCTTGTTCAAAGTGATGTTTAACAGACCAAGGGGATTTTGCACAGTATTTGCTAAAATATTTTTTCTTCTGGAAAATGTATTATTTCATTTAGATTGGCTTGAATAAAAGCAGTTTTTACATTTTTAAAAGACTATTTAATGTAAATATTATTAGCTCAATTTTTTTTTTGATTGGTTACAAAACAAACCGTTGTTATGCAATAGCTTGCCTAAGTATCTTATATTGCCTAGTTAACCTAATTTTTTGCCTAGTTAACCTAAATACTAGTATCTTCCAAAATAAGTCAAAAAATATCATGTACTGTGATCATGGCGTAGACAGAAGAAAGAAATTAGAAATTAGTTATTAAAACTATTATGTTCAAAAATGTGTTGAAAAAAATGTCTTCTCTCTGTTAAACAACACTTGGGAAATATAAAAGTATAAACATTTCAGATAATAACTTAATAATGTTAATAATTGTAATAATGATAATAATTTTGACTTCAACTGTATATATTTAAACTGTTGATGGCTATAAAATCGTGTTTTGGTTAACGAAGAGGCACATTTAGCTGATGTAAAACCAGATGGTCAAAGAAATCAAGTGAAACTCAAGTGTGCGTTCAGATGAAGAGGAACTGAGTTGTGTTGTTGAAGCAAAAAGAAATGGCCCAACATTACACAATCTTATTTTACACAATCTAAATTTGCAAAAACACATGATAAAATCCCTTAAATGTTCCCCAGGTGAACTTTAAGTTTGCAAGTTGCTGTGACAATCAGCAGTTTTTCATAACTGCGTAAATGAATCTTTTTGCATATTATGTTTTTTTTCCAGTAAACCTATGATGATAGAAACTGCACATACATGTTTGTTACAAAAATATTTGAGGCAAAAAGTAACTAAATTAGTTAATAAGTACAGCAGTTAACATTTGAAGTAGATCAAAAAATAGTTCCAAGACAAAAATGACTGTTGTTTAATAGTTTTATCACAACTTTAGGTTTGGATCCACTTCAAATGTTGCCTACTGTAGACATAGTATATCTGATAAATGCTGTCTTCCTAGTCAAACAACTATATGATTTCACACCATAAATTTCTCAAACGAAACTACCATAAAGATACATATCCGCTGATGCCTTGTGACCAACTCAAGGATAAAACGATAAAAATAAAAAAACACTCACCATGGTGGTACAGCCAAAATCAATATCCTTTCCCAGATCTTGCTGATGGGCTGGCGGCTCGCTGGCAGATTAATGAACGTGTTTCTGTCTTACTTGAGTTTATTTGTGACTGTAAATGCCTGCCCACTCCCGGCTACTTCCCCTATCTGCTGGTCTGGCAGTCCTCTGCATGCGCTGTCATCACAGGAAACCCTATCTCGCTCTCCATCGCATTTATTTGCCTATTCTATACTGCACAATTGCTCTTTCTATACTCGCACATGCCTCCTTGCTCTGCATATTCCAGTACTTTGGAATAAATATTAGAATACTGAAGCATCTTGATTTTTTTTTTTACCTTAAATTTGTATTAATTATTTGTCATTTGCTGGTTATTTTATTTATTGTTTTTTTTTTGTATACTGTATATTGGTTTATGACTGATGCTATTGAGGAGTGAATATCTACTGGACATTTGGACAAATACAACCATTCTAAAGTTTGAGTTCAGTGAGATTTGAAAAATGAATGAATGAATGAAAAACATAATATGTTTTTCAACAAGGGTGCATTTAAATGACCAGAAGTGGCAGTAAATAAAAGCAATTTTATTTATAAAAGATTTATATTTCAAATAATTGTTGAACTTTCATATTTATTTAAAAAAAAGCTCTGTAAGCATTCATTCGTTCATTCATTTTCTTTTCGGCTTAGTTCCTTTATTAATCTGGGGTTGCCACAGCGGAATGAACCGCCAACTTATCCAGCATATGTTTTTTGCAGCGGATGCCCTTCCAGCTGCAACCCATCACTGGGAAACATCCATACACACTCTCATTCACACACAATTCACTCTACGGAGTATTTAGCTTACCCAATTCACATACTGTATACCACATGTTTTTGGACTGTGGGGGACACCGGAGCACCCAGAGGAAACCCACGCATACAGTGGGAAGAACATGCAAACTCCAAACAGAAATGCCAACTGGCCCAGCCGAGGCTCGAACCAGCTACCTTTTTGCTGTGAGGCGATCGTGCTACCCACTGTGCCACTGTGACGCTGCTACCCACTGCGCCCAGCTCTGTAAGCATATTAAATTGATTTGTGAAAGCTCTATAAATGCTGGAGTAATGATGGTGAACATTTTTTGACATCACAGGAGTAAACTATTTTATTTAAAAAATATTTAAAATAGAATATATTATATTTTACATCTAATATATTAGATAGAAAATATAAAATGTTTATTATTTACTGCCTTCAAAATAAAACACTTGCAAGACGTTTCTTATTCTTACTAATTTGCATAAGTTGTCAATAGTATCTAACTGCAGACTTGCATATGCAAGCTGAGACATAGTCTCAGGCATGCAATGTCAGACACAATGCACTCAATGGAGCTAGTGATGTCGCCATGAGGGACAGGGTTAGGGGCAATGTTAGGTGTGCACATTAAAAGCATTGCATGCAGCTCAGCTTGCATATGTCAGAGATTGTTTCGTGCCTGCATCCAGACCCTTCTCAAATTTGCGAAAGTCTTACTAACATCAAACTTTGAAAAATACTGTAAAGTCTTATTCACAACAAGGATGATACAAGATATAATAAACAATATATAACATACTAATGATAATTACATAACAGAGGAGCAATATTTGTAATGAGTACATTTAGAATAACTGATGAACAATAAAAAAGACATAGCCATGATAGCCAATCATAACCTGAATAGAGTTTAAAGACATGATATGACAGAACTGCAATGTATGCTTTTCAATAAACAGAACATTATTGTGGGCTAGTTTTAATTTGAAACTTCTGTTCTTGGTGTGACCAGGCCATAATAACTCAAAATAAATATAAGATATTTTCTTCAGCTTAGAAAAATATCCTTTAATATGAACAGCTTGTAAAAAAACAAGAATTGCACACATTCTCTTTTAGCTATACTTAAGCATAGTAGCATGTGTAAAACATTTCTGAAAAGTTACGTTTCACAGGACACCGCGGCGGCAGGTAAGATGTCTGTATTGATTGAAAGGGATAGTTCACCCAAAAAGGAAATATCTTTCATCATTTACTCACCCTTCACTTGTTCAAAACCTATTTGAGTTTTTTTTAAAACACAAAATAAGTTATTTAGAAGAATGCTGGTACCCATTGACTTCCATGGTAATTTTTTTACTACTATAAAAGTCAATGTGTACCATGAACCAACATTTTTCTAAATATCTTCTTTTGTACAGAAGAAAGAAGCCCATAAAGGTTTAAAACCACACAAGGAAGGGCAATTTTAAATATTTGTGTGAACTATCCCTTTAATATTGAGATAAACTTTAGCATGATGTCTTTGTATGTGACTTTTAGTCCTCCGATCTGTGGTACAAATAGCTGTCCTCTGTTTCTTCTGTGTAGCCATGATAAGTGCCGGTATTTTCATCCAGACAGCGAATTCCTAGAGTTTGCTGCAGTTTATGTTCTTGCTGACGCAATTCCAGAGAGTCCACGAGGTCATAGATGCTTCCCAGAGACCACATCGGAGACGTGAACCAGGCCTTTACATCTCCATCTTTACCCACCACCAGCATGCTGAAGTACTCCCTGTTGATCTTCAACTGATTCCTCAGACTCTCCACCACGTCCTGCGAGAGCGTCTCCTTCTCAGGTTGACTTTTACCTGTAAGTCATCATCAAGTTTTCACAATTCTGTAATATTCAATGAGAACTTTATGATGCTGGAAGCATTATCTCACCGTTTAGTGGAAAAAACTCCACTGTTCCCGAAGCTGTCGATCCAGTTCCAACAATCTTCAACAAGGCAAAATGACGGATACCTGTTCATGTGGATTTAATGAAGTTAGTTGGCCACACATATCATGAGCAATGTTTCCATCTGCGTGTTTTATGCAAATTTTAGGATACTGTACAAAAAAATGGCTGGATAAAAACACCAGGATGTGTGTTCATTCTAAAAATGAGCATAAAAGACGTGTGCTGAAACCACATTGTGCATAAACCACAATGGAAACACATTTACATTTATGTTTATTCATTTAGCAGACACTTTTTTCCAGAGTGACTTACAAATGCGGATATTAGAAGCTCTTCAAATCAGCAGAAAAGCAGCAATATGTAGATGCTGTGACAGGTTTTGGTTAGTTTAGCATTGTATTTTTTTTTTTTACATTCAAACCAGCAGGACAAATATCAGTAAATTAGCAGTTTTCCGTATTTTGTGATTCATGTTTTTATTTATGGTTTTGAATTGCATTATAGGACCTTGTTCTTTCTTCCAACAACTTTTAACCTTAAAAATTAAAAAGAGACTTTTTTATGAACATTTTTAATAGTTTAAAAGTGTATATATTGTCTGTTGTAGGCTATATTACGCTACAAAAACATAAAAATTTCTCTATATGTTATTTCTCTATATACATTATATAATTTCAAACTACCAAAATGTCAATAAAAGTCACTTTGTTAAACTCTGGGGTTGAAGTTTTAATATCAAAAGTTGACAGAGCAGAGATCAACATCCCATAATACAATTCACAACTGTAAATAAATGGAAAACCCTTGTGAATCACAAAATACGGAAACTGTTAATTAACAGATTTTTTTTTACAGTGCAGACAAAGAATAAATAAGGTGTGCTATTGCTGGAGGATTAAGTGTTGAGGAAATCTTTCAAATGTAGAGTTGTTGTTTTAGGTCAGTCTTTTACTTAATAAATTCTTTGATGCATAACAAATAAATAAAAAAAAACTCTTTTGTTGCATGTCATATGCATACTTTGTGGTGCAAAATGAAACTGCAAGTTGTTAAATACAAAAACAAATAGTGGCTTCTCCTATTGAAGCAGGTTCACTTTTTCATTTTAACGCCAGTTTATAGACCAATTTTAAACACAATGGAACACTTGGAGTTTGTGTGAGCTCATATTTCAATGATTAAATCTTCAATTTATCATTATAGCACTTTTTACAATGTAGATTGTGTCAAAGCAGCTTAACATAGATGAAGAATAGAGAATAAAAGCCATGATTTTCAAATTGTGGAACATTCCAGCAAATCAGGCAGTTAAATGAACACTGATTCAGTTCAGTTTAGTATAGATGCTGTTGAACATAAGAAATTACATACCATAATCTGGTCAGTGTTTGCATTTGCTGGAGTCAGTGCAGTGTGAAATGAGCTTCAGGAAGTCACAATTTTTAGTCACTGCTCGAACCGTGAAAATAAATATTCACAACTTTGGATGGAAACATTGCTAAGTTGCTATTTTCATAAAATCTTTGTGTGGGCATTTTTTTGCAATAGCCAAAAACACATTTTGTGAGTCTAAATTACTGATTTTTCTTTTAGGCCAAAATCATTAGAATATTAAGTAAATATCATGTCCAGTAAATAAATCTTGTAAATTTCCTGCTGCAAATATATATATAAAACTCAAATTTTAATTAGTATTGTGTATCGCTAAGCACTTTATTTAGACAGATTTGAAGGTGATTTTCTCAATATTTAGATTTTTTGAACCCCTCAGATTCCAGATATTCAAATAGTTGTATTTCAGCCAAATATGTCTGAGCATACATAAATAGAAAGATTATTTTTGAGAGTTTTGTCAATTTAAAACAAAATGACACTTATTTTGTGGTCCAGGGTGACATTTGATCATGTTTGCAGAAAAATCTTTACTAGTGAAGTAGTAAAAACACGATGCTCACCCAGTGGACATTCCTGTCCGTTGACTGCCTGAAGCTGCTGATGGAATGAGTAATCATCGGCATTGGGTGCTGAGATGATCAGAAGTCTCCGTTTGGACATAAACCTTAAAAAGTCACATATGATAATCAGAATAATTAAAAATATTAGCTACACTAATTGGAAGCATGCATGGGTTTTACCTCAGAAGCGAGTTCTCCTGATTGTTTGCTTCGGCTTTAGAGCAGGGTGATGGAGATTTTCGCTCTTCTTCCTTCTCAGACTGACGTGAAGGGAAGCTGTCAATGTAATCCAGTAAATCAGAAGGAGCAGTTGGCTTGTTGAAAACCCTGTTAAGCTAAAACCACAAGAAATGACTTTGATTTGGTAGTCAGTTAAAGTCTTTTTGAATTAGGAAATAAAGAGCTCCTACATTAGGCCTCAGGTCATAATCGGTCAACACCATTGAGAAGTTTTTAGGGTCCAGCCCATATTCTCTGCGGATCTCGCCGATTAACTCCGGGTTCCTGAACTTTTCTGGCAAGGATGCTTGTGGAGGCTCAGAGTCTGTTTCAAAAAGAGTGTTTTTAATATGTTGTATGAAAATAGTTCACCCAAAAATGACATTTCTGTCATTATTTACCCTTCACTTATCACAAGCCTCTTTGAGTTTCTTTCTTCTGTTGAACACAAAAGAAGATAATTTGAAGAAAGCTGAAAACCTGTAACCATTGACTTCCATAGTATTTGTTTTACTACTAATTTATTATCAGTTTCTTTTTTGTGTGTTTTGTGTTTTTTGGTTTCTGTGTCTTTTTGTGTTCAACAGAAATAGAAACCCATAAAGGTTTTGAACCACTTGAGGTTTATTTTCATGTTTCCCTTTAAATAAGTCTGAAACACTGCTTATTTTAGTTGCTGTATGAAATACAGTGTGATACAGTGCTAACTGACTCAGTTTAGGCATAATATTAGTTTTATTGTTAGTGTCAATGAAATCATATTTTTTATGAGTAGTTGGGTAAATATGTGTTTTCATTCTGATTGTAATGCAATGCAAAGACTTTGACAAATAATATGACAAAATATTTCCAAAAATAAACTGTAGGGTCAGAAACAAACAAGGACACACGCACGCACGCATGCACGCAAGCACGCACATTTTTGGGACAACTCAATTGTTTTGTGTTCAATATACTTATACTTTCAAAGATCATAATATTTCTTCTCTAATCTGCCTGGTATTAGTCATAAAAACAACAAAGATACAAATAATAAGCTGATTGTAAAAACTGCCCTTGAAGGTAAAACAAATGCAGTTGAAAATGATTTCCAGGGGGCAAATATTCTGATCCTTTATTTCTTATCCTTCTGCACCTCAAAAGAAATGCAGGGTCATCAGTTTGAGATTGATTAATGAAAAACAAATGACTCTTTTTGAGCCATTCTTTTTAGGGCTGAAAGGCCAGTGTAGCCTGATTCACAAGAAAATGACTAACATAAATATTGGTGAATTATAAAACATACAGCATTTGACCTGTTTGCAAAATAAATGACTCATGTAGGGCAATTCTGTATTCAAATGTTCAAAATCACTGATTTTAACTAGCTTGAATGAAATGGAACTAAAAAGAATGAAATAAAACAAAGTAGATATACTATAACCAATATATCCATACATAAATATACTGTAGTTGGTAAATCTGTATCCAAACTAATAAGCAGCATAAATAATTTAACAAGTTGACTCATTTAACAGTCGTTACCTTGCTGGTAGTGTTGAATGTGTAGCGTAGGATTATGTTCTGAACCCATGATGGACAGCACTGAGATCTTTCTTTGGGAAAACTCACAGCTATGCAGCTCATTATCATCTCTCTGTTTGATATGCTGAGTTGACACATCACTCAGAGATGAAATCACCTGTGCCATGAAACAAACATCTAAAAAAACAATCCTTTTAAGTTGAGCTACAATAAGTTTGGATTTTCTTAAGTACTTACAAGAAGTCTTCTCCTCCCTTTGAGGTTCTGCATGAATTCCTTAAGAGCTCCCTTTTCCTTATCATCTGCTTCTCGTTGTGACTTCCTCCTCCCCCCTTTGCCCCTTTTCTTCTTGCCATCCTTTCCCTTGCCTTTCTTTTTGGAGCCTGAGTGATCAACAGTTTGTTCTCCTTTGAACTCCTCATTGAGCCTATCCGATTTCGATTGTACACCAGCAAGCTTTTTATCTGCTTCCGAATCATTTTTCACTTCTTTTACAGGCTCTTTGTTTCTGTCACCATCTGAAGCTTTCTTCTGGCTGTCGAGCTTCGGTTTGGCATTTTTAGAAGATTCAGAACCTCCTTTAGTTGATGGTTTTCCATTCCCAGATCCTCCCGTTGTTTTACGAATGACAAATCGCGAACGTCCACTCAAAATGTCTTGCACTTTGTTCCTTAGGGTTTCCTTTTTGTCCAGCCGTATCTTCTGTGTGAGGACGATGGATGTGGTGTTCATCTGCCTCTGTGGGCTGAACGTCTTACGCTTGCTTGAACCCTGTTTCTTCACCACTATCCTTTTCTTTGTGATTTTGCATTTGACCGGCAACCCCTTCCTAGCGACCTTTTCAAGTTTTCGCACAGGCAGCTGATCGATGACCTCCAGAATGGCTTCAACCCGAACCGGGTATGGAAACCTCTCGCCGACCCTCATGTTCTTCTTGAGAATCAGCATGGAGAAGGTTTGATCCTCCAGTTCAATATAATGGAGAAGTTTGCTCACCATCTCAGAGTCCATGGCCTCAACGTTGGCTTCTCCTTGCAAGGTCGTACGTTGGATTTTGCCTTCCATAAGAGCGTTTTGAATAATAGTGACGATGAGTGTGTCTCTCTCTGCCAAGCGGCAATTGAGTCCTTCAGACTCCTGGATCTGCTTCTCCATCATGCGCAGGTAGTTGTCATTATGTGATGGTGCGGAGATCACCCACAGGCGATGTTTCCCAGCAAAATCAGCCAAGAAGTCAGACTCTGATGGACTTTCGCGAACCCCAGCATCCTCTTTGGGAACTGTAAGGTCACTTTTATTCTTAGCTTGGTGTTTCTTCTTGTCTGCTTTTGCAGAAAGCACCGGGCTGTTGATCAACAAGATAAGTAGGATCCACAGACGAGACATATCGAGGCGTTACGCTGTCCACTAACCAACAGACTGAGGAGGCAGAGAGAGAATTCGCAGCTTCTGGTTCACATTAGGGTTCAACCTTGCTACAGGAAACTCTTGGAATTTCTGAGCTTCAAAGCAAGGCTGAGCCGTGTGGCATGCAGAGCCGCGTCCTGAGCCTCATAACTTGGGGTCTGCATGGAGGATGAACTGTTTGTAGGAGAAGAGGGAAAGGGGAGGAGTTCAAACCAACCCCCCTTTGATGTAACTTGATTGTAGTTGTCAACATCTTATTCATTTTAACACTTTCTTTAGTGGTTAATAATTATTGCAGGGAAGATCTTGACCATTGTAATATGTGTTGATGTTGCGGTTCAAGTAAGAATTACAGACTTTTGTTTTATAGATGAGACTTTTTGCCATTTTTGTGTCTACATAAAATAAAGTTTACATAAGTGATTTTATTTACATAGAGAGCATATTAAATGTGTCAGTGTTCGTCCACGTCATCCGTTGTTTGTCATGTGCTTTTGTTGTCCTTCTCCCGCCACCGTCATTGTTAATCTGTTTCACCCGTACTCATCCCTCTTGTGTCATTAACGTAATCATCCTTTCCTCTATTTCTACCCTTTCGTCTGTGTCCTTCGTCGTCTGGTATTTTGGTTCGTGTGGGTCTCGTCCTGTCTTCCCGTGTATGTTTCCCGTAAGTGTTGAATAAACCCGTTTTTGTAATGTTTATCCGTCTCCCTCTCGTGATGTCATCCTCCGCCCTCCGGGCGTTACAAAATGCAGTTAAAGTGTTTACTTAAATTAAGTCCAATATGATATATAGGCTTATTATTATTATATTTTTTTTTCATAATTGCACTGTTAAATATCTGGT
>CAIGQW010052715.1:3559683-3579553 GCA_903798125.1 Danio choprae | reverse complement strand
TAATAATAATAATAATAATAATAATAATAATAATAATAATAATAATAATAAATTACTTGCATTTGCTTTTTAAAGGTGCTGTATGTAAGTTTTTGACTCTTCTAAAGCATAAAAATACCATAATATGTTTGCAGATATTTAAGAAACATGCCAAGTGAACATTCTTGTTTATCTGAAAAACAATGCTGAAGTCAGATATTCTGCTTTGAAAATGTGTTTTTCGTGCCGGAACGTCTGTCTTGTTTTGGTCACTTTAACCTGCCCGATGCCAGTTTAGCCAATTATATTTTAGCAACCCCGGCTGCCTTGGTGGAAAACCGTGTATTTCATTCATTCAGTCAGAAAGGCTCTAAAAGTATGTGTCCGTGACCGAAATGCGACCTCCAGTGGACAGTAGCAGACTCCCAAATGAGAGCAGATTTCCATACGAGGTTATTAATTAGCAAATGATATAAATATTTCGAACGTAAACATTAGGTGAGCAGGTTATGTTGTAATCGCGTGTCCTAACAACATGATTCGTGATGAGATACGCAGTGATAAGCAGTTTGGTTGTTTGCACCAGACGAAACACGACAGAAATTTAAATACAGCCATTCAGAAGCACAGAATATGCACTCACGAAATGGTTAGGTTTGTAATCTGTTCAATACATATTAACTCTCTTTAACATTATTAAATGTACATGCTGAATCACTGATATGTGTTTAGTTCTAAAGTTCAATTTCAAACGGTTTATTTTATTTTCAAGATCTGAGGTAAACTATCTGCTGCTAGCAATTGATGTCATTTAAAATGGCATCAAAACTCACATTGTTAGCATTTAGCACTGAATAAAACACATGAGGTTTACCTGAGGTGATCATTGTCACAGTTTTCTGTTGTTAAGCTGCAAGAAATAGAAGCTGTTTCTAATATATCAATTCGAGGTGTTGGTTAGGACAAAAACTCCTTTTAATAAGGAAAATATCCCTTCTATCGGGTGCCGTTGCTTTTTATATAGAACACTGTTTAAATCACTCGCTCCTGTCCCAATCTGGCAACCTGCGCTTGCGTTTGTTTTGCTCCAGGAGTGCAATACCTAGTTCAACCACTGGGTGTCAAACTTACATACTGCACCTTTAAATGCAACATTTCAGAAACATTCAGAAACGTTTCTTTTTAATGTCAGTTTTGTTATTTTTGATTCCATAACATACCTTCTTTCAAACTTGTGGAAAGAAACATTCAAAATAGAGCTTTCTAATTTACATTTTACAAATAGGTTTTCTAAAAAAAATAATCAGAAACAAGTAGATGCTGCTTTTCTCAAACATTAAACCAGAAATTGTCAGTTCAGTTACTCTTGCACCAAACTTTCCAGTCTTATTATCAATTTATAAGCTTGCTTTATGCAATGTTTTATTTCAAAATCATGATAATTTTTTTGACATCTGACAAATTAAATTATTTATGGAGGAATTACAAATAGATTTAGCACTTGTTAATAAAAGGAAATTTCCAATAAGTAGGGTTGTATGTATTCTACATATAGCCTCTTTAATGTGTATATATATATATAAAAAAATTTGACTATTCTAAATAGATGCAGTTGAACTTAACAGGTCAGTCGGCTGTGGCCAGCTTACCAAAGTCTTAAATGTCAATATTGTAAATAAAATAATATTTGTGGCTAGTGTAGCATGTCTTGATTTCTGCCACAGCAGCAGCAGCAACTGATGCATGTCTGTTTTTGTTGGCAGCTATAAATCCGTGGTCCTGGCAGCTAACAACTTTGGCCGCTTCTTCACTGGTCAGATCACAGCCGCAGGGAAGGTTCCTCCTGCTAAGGTATTCGCTGGCAGAAGCCGCACACATGCCCTACTGTTTGCTTTTCAGTTTGCTTGATTCATTGCCGTACACTTGTCCCATTAGATTTTGGATGAAGATATAAGCATATATTTTTCCTCAAATTAGGTTCTTCTGTTGATTTTTTTTTTTTTTTTTTTTAAAAACACTGTTCTATTGGCAGGTGTTGATCATTGGAGGTGGAGTGGCTGGATTGGCCGCTGCTGGATCTGCCCGCGCTATGGGTGCCATTGTCAGAGGATTTGATACCAGGTAAAAAGTCACTTAAACAACAATTTTAGGGGTAAATTTGCTTCTGGTGTTTTTTTCTCCCTAAGAAATTAAGTTTTATTTAATTTTACATGCATTTAATTGATAAAGTGACAGTAAAAACTATTTTGTTACTAGGGCCGTCAAGCAAAAAAAAGTAATCTATTTAGTCAAATGTGGTGATTTAATTAATTGATTTAATACCAAATGAATGGCACTTTTTATAAATATTTTATAAATATAAAACTCTTCATTTTAATTCAACCGCACAGGAACCTCAATTTTTAAAGCCATTATTGAGAAAGTGAGAAATTACATGTTTTTTTTTATTCAACATAACATTTATTGCCCATAATTAAAAATGATTTATTACAATGGCCTAACATAAAATAAGGATCAGAAGAGTTTTTTTTTTTTTTTTGTTAATTCAATTCAATTCAATGGTTTTCAAATGTAACTTTTGTTATTAATATTTAGTAAATATTAGAGTTCTTTATATTTTGTGAAAGTTTTAATTATTGGGAGAGTTATCACTTTTTTTCTGTTATTAATTTTACTCCTATAAGAAACTAAAACTACCAATAGGTGGTGGTAATGTCTAAATGCTCAAATTACTTGAATTTTCAAGGAGCCTATAACAGCATTTTGAATTGTGTATGTCAGTAGTCAATGGCTGTGTTAAATGTGTCAGTGTAACATTTATTTTTCACAAATATTTAATGCATGTATAAGCTGTAATTTGATTTAATACAATTTATTGATAGGGCTCAACTACGTGTGCAGTTTACATATGTTGATATGTTTAGTTGTGTACATTCGCTGATTTCACCCCAACTCCTTTGTTTGTGGTGGTTTGCTCTGGCTTTATTGGACTTAAGTTATATTAAGAGATACGAAAGTGAAAGAAAGATGGAGCAACACAGTTTTTTTGACAGGAGTTTATTCTTCTACTGCATGAGAATTTAGTAAACATCTTTAATTGGAACAAAACCCAAGATAATTTATTGCTCGACTGATTTCCTGAAAATTCAGATAACCACTACTGATTTTAAACTTGATCATGTTTCTTGAGTCGAAAAATCAACAAATCTTTGACAGATCATGCAACACAGAAGTGATTTAATGCTTAACAATTCAGCTTCACAGTAAAGCAACAACACGTTTATTTTAAATTGCTTCATTATTCACTATATAATATCTCATAACCATTTTAAATCATAAGGGACTTTCAGTATATTTCTTACTTACCCCAGTCATAGAGAAGTTGGGTGTATTTAAAATGTATACATTTTTCATATTTAGATGTTTCAGAAACTTTCATTTTCTGATTGTAATACAGTACAGGTTTGTTTTTCAAACTTGCATTGAATTTGGCTTGAGGTGTATCCATTTAGTCAGTTAGTGGTGGTAGCGGCCGCTGTATCCACAGATCCATGTTGGTCCTTTATCATAGTTAAAGTTCACCAGCCCAACTGCTACCTTTAATGCTACTTTCTTTTTTTTCTTCTTTTTTTCCAGTGTACTTTTTTTGACCCGGATGATTGCTGCTTGCGTCAAAAGTTTCAGCGTGTTTTATGTTATTTCCTCTCGTCTTTTAACCTAACAGCGCATCTGTTATTTCCCTTTTTTGTCAGTATTTATAAATGAGTAATGAGTCATTGTTCTGCTCAAGTTTGGATTCATGATGTTTGTTTAATCTGCAAGTGTTTTTTTATTTTTATTTTTTTTATGCCTTCCCAAAAACAAGACCATAAAAAGATCTTGCGCAAGAAAACCACTACTAATTTTGCCAAACTGTTTGAAAATACAGTTTAAAAAGTTGTATTTTACAAAAATATTAAAAGTCAAGTTTACAAGGTTTACATATTTTCACTTGGTTTTTTTAATTTTTTATTTATTATGTTATTTTTTCCCCAATGATTCACTCATTCCTGAAAGCCAACGTGTTTTTAGCAAATGTCCTCTTGATGGCAGTGTTGTGTTAGTCACAGAGTCTGTCCTCTCCTTCCAGAGCGGCTGCACTGGAGCAATTTAAGTCTTTGGGCGCTGAACCTCTGGAGGTGGATTTTAAAGAGTCAGGAGAAGGTCAGGGCGGTTACGCTAAGGAGATGTCAAAGGAGTTCATTGAGGCGGAGATGAAGCTGTTTGCCAAGCAGTGTTTGGATGTTGACATCATTATCACTACCGCGCTCATCCCCGGTACGCACACCTGCACTTTTCACTCCCTTTCCGTCTGCTTTTCTGCTGTTTTTTCCATCACTTGCCCTTTGGCGTGTACTAGGGCTTGCAGATATTAAATGATGTGCTGTTTGCTTACACTCTTATTTTTCCATCGTTTGACTTTTAAAGGATTAACACACCCAAAAGTTGAAATTTTTCTCTTTACCTAGGCTTTTTTTTAAAAAAAAAAAAAAAAAACCCATATGCTGATATTTTTCTGTAAAACACAAATTCATTGCATATTTTTACAAGATTTTTTTTGTTATCACAAGCACAGAAGGTCTAAAGTACTATCAGATGCTTTTTTTGTCGTATGAAGCTGTAAAAGATTTTAAACCTTTGTTTTTAAGATGTCGTAATTGCATATAAGGGGTGTGTAAATTTATTTATTTTTTTAAACTTAAAAATACTTTCAATATTGTAATTATTAGAGATGCACTGAAATGAAACTTCTGGTACGAAACTGAAAATGCTGGATGCTCTTGGCTAAAAATCTAAACCAAAAAAAGCTTTATATTATTTAAGAAAATATTAAATAATAATTATTCTAAATTAAATAAATTATTATAAAGCAAATAAATTAATCAAATTTTATTGAGAGTAACAGGTGTAATCATTGTCAAGTATTGGATAACATTACTGTTAATTCTCAGGAAATATATTGACAATATGCCAGTAGATGTTATTGCTGCAAAAAGGTAGACATGGCTAATATTACAGTTGTGTTGTTTTACCAGTGTTGCCATGACAGCACCGTAGCGCTGTTGCAAGCTGCAAGAACAATTACACAACATAGATTTGTCCTGTTTATTATTTGAGTGGACTTGCATAGATGTATTAAGGTACATAAGTAGATTTTCAAGCTGTTGTGAATTTAGACCACGGTGAGCACAAGCCGGTTGAAGGTGCGTTCTGCTGCTCTGTGCTTTGGTCATCACAGCAACAAACAGTGCTAAACACTGACAAGCAGTGTGCCACAGCATAGCCTTTTTTCCACTCCTATTTTCACCCATTTTTTTCTTAATGCCATTTACGCTTGCCTAAAATGTAATGCGTACCTAGTTATTGTTTTAATGGGCAAGCTGACTATCAGCTTAGTAGGGGTGTAACAGTATATGTATTTGTCCCAAACCATTACGGTACGCTGGTGACGGTTCGGTTTACGAGCATGGACGATGAATACAGCCAGTCTAGTCACTAGTCAAGTGAGTCGTTTTCTTTACACGCACAAGATTGAACAGTTGTTGTTGTTCACTGCACCTGCTTTTATGAATGGACCTCCAGTGAGTGCTAGCAATTTCATAAAAGAAATTTCAGTTTAGAAACTTACTGAATTCATGCACAATTACGATTTTTGTTGTTGTTAGGAGAGGGTCGGGCTCACTCTTTAAAAAATTTTCATTATTCTTTTTCATTTGTACTTCATCACAAGAAGCTTTTCAGTTCTGTAGCCAGTTGTGATAAAACACTTCTGCCTGTTCAAAATAAACAGAAAAAGCAATTACTGGAGATTTGTTGCTTATTCCTGTTGTATCAAACCGTGAACCCAAACCGATGTACATACCGAACTGTGACTTTAGTGTACCATTAGTGTACACCCCTACAACTTAGTCATACACTAGTTGCGAAAAATGAATAGAAACGTGTCCAAAGTTATATGACTGTGTGATGAAGCACATTTGAATCATAACCCTATAATTCAAATGATAAGCATTAAAATACCCCTGTATGGATTTTTGTTTTTGATACATTGTTTTTGAACAAATCATTTGAGTTAATGAATCCATGATCCATTCATAACAATCGCATTGTTTCTGAATGAAACATTTTGAATGAATTGTTGAAATAATTAATATGAGATCCTTTAATTCTTTTTTTTTTTTTCTTTTTTTAACTGTGATCCTGGTTTATTTCCGAATCCTAAAGTTAATACTTGTATAGCTTTCGTTGGCATTTGAAAATAGAAACAGATTACCAGGCATAACCAATTATATAGAGCATAATTACCAATTTAACTGCTCTGTGCCTGCAGATATCCTTCATGTTTATTTGAAGCGTGTTTTGTCCTAATCTCCTTGGTCAAGAGCTAATAAAAATCTTGCAGCGTCCATAACAGAGCATGTTTACAAAGTCTTTCTGAGTGCCATAAGAGTTGCTTTGGGTTGCTCTGGCTTTAGATTGGTAGAATGTTGTCTTTCCACTTGCTGTTGCTTTTTCAGGTCTTGCTGGCACTCTAAAATCAGTTCCTGTCACCTTTTTTTTTTTTTTGCATGCTCATGCATACTCCAGTGTTATTTTATTTCCATCCCTTAAGCTATGGAGCCACCGGTTGGACTTTTTGTACTGAATTCCTACACAAACTGCATACCTGGCAGTTTTAAGCGTGGTCTGATTGGTAAAACCCATTCAGTCTGTTTCACTTTTATCAGAACATTTTTCTTTTAAAACCAACAAGCCGCAAAGCTCCTTATCTGTATATTAGGTTGCAGGGATAAAAGGCACATCAGAGGAGTCTTATTAAATGCATATCAGTCATGGTTTGGTTTAGCGTTCTCACTGTGCTGAAATTATTATGCAGGTCGGAAGGCCCCTGTGCTGATTACTAAGGAAATGGTGGAGACCATGAAAGACGGTTCAGTGGTGGTGGATCTGGCTGCAGAGGCAGGGGGAAACATCGAGACCACGGTTCCTGGAGAACTGTCTGTTCACAAAGTGAGTTCACTTCAACTTGACCATTTGGGGTCAAAGATTTTTGCAAACACCCCTTACCTCTTGTGTCCTTTCTTAACCCTTATGCATCAAATTAAAAGGTCTACATAAGTCTTTAAAGACAAACATATCTCTATTTGACTTTTATATGTATTTTACACTTTCACTGGCTTCAATGTCTTTACCAGCATCATTTCTAATGATAACTACCCAAAACTAATGTTTTAAGTTTTTGAAGTTTGTTTACAGACTGCCACTGTTTTTGAGTTGGGTAAAATTTAATCTGTTATTTACCATACAACTTTTTTTTATTTTTATTTTTTTATTATTATTACACTGTGGCATTTTTTCATAAGTCAGTGATTAGACATTACTTTCACATTATTGTTTTGTTGTGTAGTGTCACATTATTTAAATGAATACATAAGAATCTAGTATAGACATGCAAATACCACATTTTAATGAATTCTTACAAATTGAACATTTTTGAAGCCTTGCCAACTATATGGAAGCCTGTTATCAAACAATGTGCTTAAATGACATCATGCTTAAAATGGAACTGGTATAAAATACTGTATTCACTACAGTACTGGTTTCAATGGCAGCATTTTTATCCTTAAGGTCCTGATTGTAATGGTTTTCGTGGCTAATGTAAAATAGATTCATGAAAGGAAATGTCAATGTTAAAAGCTCAATCAAAATACAATTTGTCTAAAATGCATGCTGTTTGCAAACTTTTAACAGCAAAAAATTATCACAAAAAATGCAACCGATTTTGAGCATGCACAGGGGTTAATATTTTATTTATCCATAAAATATGAAAGTATTAGAGATCAGTTAAAGGAGCTAGCAAGTAGCAGATACTTGAGTTTAGCTCGCCTGTCAAGAAGAAACTACAAGTTTGATTATGCAGATAAGGCTAAATATTCCATTTTCCTGTAAAATAAAATGTCATAAGAGAAACCTCTTTCAAAAGCATAAAAACAATAGTGTATAGTCATGTTTGTCTGACTAAAATGTTGTTGTGTTCTTTGCTCTAGGGTGTTATCCACGTCGGCTATACTGATATTCCCAGTCGTCTCCCGACTCAAGCCAGCACTTTATACTCCAACAACATCACTAAACTTATCCGCGCCATCAGCCCGGACAAGGAAACGTTCTACTTTGATGTCAAAAACGAGTTTGATTTTGGCACAATGGACCATGTCATCCGAGGTTCAGTCGTTATGCAGGTAAATTTTATTTTATTTCATTTATTTAAAAAAAACTTTGTTCATTTTTTTTCAAGTTTTCTTTCTTCCTTTTTTATTTTTATTTATTTGAAAAAGAGACATTTTCTATTTAAACGGCAAGCTAAAAAGTTGATTTTAAATCAAAGTCAAGCCTAAAATAATTTATTTTAAAAAATTTAAAAAAAAAACCTGAAACTACTGGTGTTTGAGAAATGTCATACAAGTACTCTGATATATTTTGGAAAGCTGTTAGTAATTACAATAGTAGTTCCAGTTTTTTATTGTTTGTTTGATCACAGAGTTGGTGTAAGTGTGTTTTTGTGCAACTAGACATCTATGTTAGGATTTAACACAAGTTATCACTGACAGCGTTAAGGGATGCCAGATTGTCACCAAGGCAGTTAATGTAAGTGATATGAATTTAAACTCTTAACGATGGCAACAGCAAAGCTCATCTAAACAGTCAATTTATTTTGGTCTAAAACAGTTTCCTCTTTTTCTTGACACATTATCTTTTAAAAATACATTTTAGTCATGTTTTTTTTTAATCAAAAATATTACATTTTAATTTTTGTAGTCACAGTTAGTTATTGGCAGTGATCATTGTCATCCTGTCATGAGGAGAAAAAAAAAGGTTTTTGATGCAGATTCTGTCATATTTTGGTAACAGAATGAATCTTGGCCTGCCATTTGACAATGGTCAACGTGACCCAAACCATTCCTTTATTAAAATAAATTGCTTGTCATTTCAAATTAAATCTATTTTGGACTTGTCACGCTTGCAGTCTTTAAAGTTAAACAAATTCACGACTCCGGCCTGCATAAGCAACATTTTCTTCAAACTGACCATTGACCTACAATGAGTTTAACACCCCTTTAGTTTTAAGGGTGTGAGCCGTTTTAAATTTATGACTCAATATCACTCTGGCGCTCATTGAGCTTTCAAGGAGTTGAGTGCTGGTGTTATTTGAATTCTGTCTCTCTTTGTCTGTCTACAGGATGGAAAAGTGCTTTTCCCTGCACCGCAACCTCAGAACGTACCAGTGGCAGCCCCTCCAAAACAAAAGTCTGTCCAGGAGCTGCAGAAGGAAAAAGCAGCTGCCGTCTCACCCTTCAGAGCCACCCTCACCACGGCTGGGGTTTACACCGGAGGTAAATCACACTCCATGCCTTCCTCTTCCCACCGGATCCCTCCGGCTCCCTCAGGGTTAATATGAAAGCAACTCCCCGTGAGGGTTTTTTTTTTAAGAGGAAAAGGCCACTGCATTGGTGGTCTCTGACATTGAACTATGCTAATAAGGCTGTCGTGTACATTTAAAATGGCCCCTCTTTTATTGCCTTTGAGATTAATCCGATTTTTACTTTCCTCCTTTTATCCACTTTAGCGATCTTGCATTGCTCAGAAATTCCAAAAATAGCAGCTCCCCTGTTTGGCCTGCTTTGTCCCAAGATGTGATTAGACTCCAAAAAAGCCCCGCTAAACCAAAGGGCACACAAATGAATTCTATTGGTTGCAGACGCCCGAGGAACACTTGTGTGAGGAAAGGCAATGTTGGCTTCTCTTCAAAGAGCTCACTTCCTCACTCAGACCAGCCGCAAATACAATTCGCACGTAAATAAACACTGGCTGATAAACAAACATGCAAATGAGATCTTCCTGCCCTTTCATGGTTTGCTGTCACTGTTCGGGCTTAGGAATGGGGAATCCTGTCTTTTGCTCGGAAGTCTGAAATCGCTGCCTTTTGAAATCTGTGATTGGTCATCTAATTGCTGCACAAGTTGTTTTATTTTCCACATCACCTGGGCTTGTTCTGGCATCTGAATGCCAGGAAACTGGGATGATAAAGTGCTGGTTGTGTTGCTCTTTTTTTTTTTTTTTTTTTTTCTTCCCTCTTCCTCCTGCTGTGTATGTCTGTTGCGGTGGAGTGGTTTGCTTACCCACGTGGCCAACGGCTGTGAGCAGGCAATAACAAAATGCTGCTCATTATCAGTGGAAATATAATAGTAGTAATAATAATTAAATTGTCTTATTAATTATTATAAATGTACTTACTTTTTTTGTAATATTCCTAGCTATGAAAGGTAGTTAATTATATATTTTGTATTTTATTAATGTATAATTATGAAAGCTTATGTAGTTGTTGGAAGTAAAATACATTTAAATAAACATTTATTTATTTGAAACTACCAGAGCTTATATAGTGAGTATTATTAGTATTATCAAATAACAGAATAAATTAATAATACTAATGGAAAAAAATAAAGGTTCAAATAATATTTAATATTTTAATACATTTATTATATAAATTAATATTAGCATTGGAGTAGCAAGTGTATCCAGTTTAAAAAACATTATGGCATGAAATGTTTGACATGTTGTTATTTCTCCTCAGGTCTGGGTACAGCGATAGGTCTTGGTCTATGTGCTCCCAATGCTGCTTTCACTCAGATGGTAACAACCTTTGGCCTGGCAGGAATTGTGGGATACCACACCGTATGGGGCGTCACTCCTGCTCTTCATTCTCCACTTATGTCTGTTACAAATGCCATTTCTGGTAAGTTTGTCAATTAAGTGTACAACTGTACCACATTTTCTTAGTAGATTAAGGATCTACTAATATGCAATTTTGATAAAAGTTACATTAAAATATGGCATGAAAGGAGGATGAAAACACTAGCTTTTTATTTTTTAAAGGGTAGTTCATCAAGGAAATTTGTTAGAATTTTTCCTACACTTGTTTCAAACCTCTGTCAGTTACTTTCTTTTGATGAGCACAAAATATTAGGTTGTGAAGAATGTTGGAAGCTGGTTATATAACCAATTAAGTGTTATTTTATTTTTTATTTATTTTACCTACCATGGATGTTAATGGTTACCAGTTTCCAACATTTTTTTAAATATCTCTCAAGCTGTTAAAGTTTGCAATTACTTGTGGACAAGCAAATAGTGAGAGTTTCCCTAAAACTATTATTTATTTAGCTTGTTACAGAAAATCAGGTTTATTAAATTGGAGATAATTCAAATGAATAAATATATATAAATTCAAATGAAAAGACAAAAAATAAATTCTGTAAATAATTTTTCTTTTTTACTTTTAACAAGCAATAATGCTAGTTACAAAATACATTTTGTACTGTCACAGGGTCTTATTTCATCCCAAGCACAGGTCATCAAAGAGTTTGGTTTTCTTCATTTGAGTTTGCCCTTTAGCTGCAGGGGGCTCTCAAGTAGGTGTGAATTACCCACTTCCTTTAATGGTCAGAAAAAGTCACCTAATTTTTTCTTCTTACCACCAATGACTTAGCGCCTGTGATGGCCTGACATGGCCCACCCGTTAATGCAGCTCTTCATTAGTCTAGACTTGAGGTCCTCACAGGGCCACATCATCATCATCAGCCAAGCACATCAAGGATGCTTCTGTGCTTCATTAAGCTTTTATTCATCTCTCGCAGCAGGCTGAGAAACCAGGAAAGGTTTCATTGTTTTTAACGAAGTTCTTGGTGGTCTGCATTAAAGAGTCCTATGTCAAGAGACTCATAAACTTCACATTTAGAGTGTGAGGAATCAACCAAAGCAATTCGTTTCCCTTGACCTACTCCACACTTCCTGTGAATTACTTTATTAGTCTTTTAGAGTCAGTCCCTTTTTTTTTTGTCTTTTTTTGTCTGGCAGTTGTTATGCCAGAATAAAGCACGACAGGCTGATTGGTAGTCTAACATTAAGTGGAGGGATCAGGCTGAAGGGCGTAATTATGTGAAAAAACAATCACCTACTTGATCCTATTTATTACATGATTACTTGCTACAAAATGTAAACATTAGACACAACTTTGTTCTGAGCCCTAAAAGTTTATAAAATCTTTAATTAAACTCAAAGCTGGCAGAAATGAAAATGGCAGAAGGGAGGACCCGTTACACTAACCTAAGCATTATTTAATCACAAGATGGTCAAAAATGGTGGTGGAGACAGACACGTTTACTGATGGTCAAGATGAATCGAAGTACCCGGAATAGCCTGTGTTATTCAGTGGTTATCTCTGAATAACACACCTTGGAATGTCATGACTGACCAATCAGATTCAAGTATTCCAGACAGCAATATGAGCCATGTTACATATTTGACACTGAAATTGAGCTGTGTAAACGTGAGTGAGCAGGAATTTGGATTTATTTCAGCGGCAGACGTAATGAAGCTCTCACAAAAGTGACCGAGACGTGAAGCCACTAATGTGGAATTTCACATTCTTATTGAAAGTGTGGAAGTGTAAGCTTACTCTCTCTTTTTTTGCTCCTGGTGGCATAGAGTTCATCTCTCGCTCTTTAATCTACCTGAAACTGGTGAATCAGAATGACTGCTCATCTCCTGACATGACCGTTTGTACATCATCTGATCTTCACAGAATGATCCCAGGCTATGAGATATAGTTTTGGGTCCATTCTGGTCACACGCTCATGAGCTAACGAATGTGTAATTTCTTCAAAATGACCCTTCTTTCCAAATACCTCATCGCTTTTATTCTCTGTGATCACAGAAAGGCCGAAATATTATCCAGCAATCCATTTGCGCGTTTCTAGACAAGCTCCAACATCTTTCATTTCCATCCAAGGGTTTTATTTTACTGATATCCAGAACTCTGGGTGCGTGTGTGGCGGCGATTTACAAATGGTCTGTTGCGTTTCCTGCAGTGTTGTGGTAGCGTGATCTTGGCCCGCGAGCTGGTCTGTGATCAATTGTTACTTTGGAATTACAAAGTGAGAGGAAATGCTTACCAACAGTTACACACTTCATTGACTTAAGATAGCGCTAACTAACAGGGCCACCTCAGGTTGGGTCAGTCGAGTAGATGCCGCGGAAGCATTTGAAAACGATTACAGAGGTGATGGTTATCAGATTTCCCTCAGGGATGCCGGTGTTGTCCTCGTTAATTCCCCATCAGAATGAGTTACAAACAACTTGTTTTGAGCACTGAGAGTGCTGTGCTGCTGTGTATGTGATGTCAGCTGGCTGGTGGAGTTAGAAAATGACAGGAGCTGTTGTTTTGGGACTTGTTTTCATTGCTTAAAATAGTCACCACTAACCGTTTGGAAGTAAATCTGGAAACAGATTCCATGAAATCTGCCAAATTGTCGAGATGTTTATCGGTTTATGCTTAATTAGTCACTATTGCTCAGCTACAGCATCTGGCTCAATTTTAGCTTATTGTTCTTCTGTGGACGTTCTATGTTCTTTTAACAAAAATGTAGTTTAGTGTTTGAAGCGAAATCTTACAAATATTTAAGTGTGTGGCAATGTAAGGCGATTCGCAAACATGCCAGACTAAACCAAAAAATTAAAACGCTATACACGTCGTAACTGCCAACGTAACGCAAAACAAGTCTAGTGTTGAACAGGACAAACTACAATGTTTGTGTGTGTGTGTGTGTAAGAACGTTTTACAGTACATTAAAAGACTTCATTTTAAAAGAAGATCGCTGGTTCGAGTCCTGGCTGTGCCGGTTTGTATTTCTGTATGGCGTTTGCATGTTCTCCCTGTGTTGGTGTGGGTTTCCTCTGGGTGCTCCGGTTTCCCCCCAACAGTCCAAAGACATGCGCTGTAGGTGAATTGGATGAACTAAAATTGACCGTAGTGTGTGTGTGTGTGTGGGTGTGGGTGTGGGTGTGTGTGTGGGTGTATCCCAGTACTGGGTTGTGGCTGGAAGGGCATCCGCTGTGTAAAACAAATGCTGAAATAGTTAACAGTTCATTCAGCTGTGGCGACCCCTTATAAATAAGGAATGAGTGAATGAATGAATGAAATTGGTTGGAAAATAGTTTTTTAAAGCTACCTTAAATAAATGTGTAGTTTTCTTATTTGCATCAAGACTTTTTATTATTTTAAGTGAAACATTTTATATTAATGTTTTTTTAAATAAACTATAATAAAAACTTTTTTTACATCTTTAATTGCAAAAGAATAGATAAAATCTTAAAATAAACATTTATTTTAAGATTTTTGCATATTGCATATTTTTTGCATATATCATATTGCATTTAAAAAATATGTAATTAAATACAAAATAAACTAATGGAAAAAAATATATACAAAAATAAATCAATGATATTTTCCAAATATTTGTAATATGTGAAGTGACATATTATTTTTTGTTTTTTTTTAACTGAGATTTATACATCAGAAATAGAGATTTGTTATATTTACAATAGGACATTTTTGTGGTGTGCGTGGAGCATTATCTTTACTTGATATTATGATTTTTTTGCATAGCATTTTTTTTGCATTTTTTTTTTCGTTGCAACTTGAGACTGATTTTGTGGTCCAGGTCACATTTGTTTTTCAATCAAAATTTACTAACGCGCTATGTACCAAATGCACTTTCTTATTTTTCTGGTTTGTGATAACATGGATGCTGTGTTTTCAGGTTTGACCGCTGTTGGTGGTCTGTCCCTCATGGGTGGTGGCTATCTCCCCAGCAGCACAGCCGAGACCCTGGCCGTACTCGCTGCTTTCATCTCCTCCGTCAACATCGCTGGTGAGTGCACCCAACACACGATTACTATTACAATTACCTAATACGATTACGATAACTTGCCAACAGCAAAGCAAAAGACAAAATTTCACTAAAACGTCAGTCTAAAAGTCGAAGTATGATTCGCTGCCCTCTGGCTGCCCTGCATCTTGTGTTTGTGAGAAAATCGGCATCCAGGTGGAATAGTTTAGTCCGTCAAACCTCACACCTGAAGCAGGAAATGTCAGCACGGCAGTTTTGCTTCAAAGAGCCTCGGCCGTGTCATAAATCAGGCTCTGCTCAAACCCAACCAGCAGGGCCATTAAGCAGGAAAAGAGAAAATGGCTTCAAGTGGGCAGGTGGCCAAAATGCCATCCCGAATCCAGCCACTCTTTCATCCGAGATGCCAATCCAGGTCAAAGGGAGTGTTGGTGATTTAATGGCAGGCTACTAGGCTTTTACAGACATTTTTCATCATGCTACAATAACAACTTTTTGATATGCGCTCCAGGGCACATAAAGTGTCTGAATTTATATATTTATCTTCTCAGAAGGCAGGTGTTTAATTTCAGGTGTTTAAATATATATATTTTTGGTTATTTCCATTCCTAATATGCAGTATTTCAACTTTCAGTTCCATTAACTATGAAACCTTTTGGAAGTTAGAAATATGAACATTCCACTCGCTTTTCCTATCATCTTTTTTTGTACTCATTTTATTGTTACAAGTGCATAGAGGGGAAAAATAACAATTGCCCTTTCCAATTTAATTTCAATAAAAGACGAGGAATTTATGGTGAGCCTGCTCCATTAATGGCGGGAATGAAAACATATTTTATTCTTGGGGCCCGGCTGTAATGTCTGAATATCCTTCACATTTAATTGTGGTAAAACGGAACGTTCTTTTCTAATACCATATATGTCGTGTTCGACCGTCGGAGTGCATTTGCTTCTAAGTTGAAATGGTTCACCTGGATCCTCGAAGGAACGGGTCACTAAGGTTTGAGTGAAACTGGATATCCGTCTGAGTATTAAATGAAAAGCTTTGGTTTGGTAATCGTCCTGGTAAGTTGCTTTGCTAGGCCGGGCGTAAGCCAGGAAAATGAATGTAAATGCGCTCACGCGGCAGTTTAAAAATACTTCACTAATGAGCAGCAGATGAGAGTCTCCTGTCATTCATTCTTCATGGCATCTGCTACTCAATTACAACATTTACACCCAAGTGACAATAAAAATAGAAACATTAAAACACACACTGCAAAAGGAGAGGATTCACTATAAAAAGAATTGTTGCACATCTAGTCAAAAAACTAGAGTAGATTTAAAAATAAATTAGAGGCAGTTCTGATGCGCACCATCCAGCAATCCAATATTCAGCAAAGTAAACCCAGGGATCCACAACTTTTTTAGGAGGGCCAGAGCTTTTTAGACCAGTCAGAATCTGATCACATGGAGATGCCATAAAAAAAATCTAATCCAACATTGATTTTCACGTCAACGTTGAAAGCCAAAATTTCATTTTGTTTTTCTATAATATTATTTAACACAAATGTAAAGTTACGTAAATTTGAATTGAACTTTGTGTACTGTGTTTTAGCAGTTTCTCTGTTCTTTGTTTGATCAGGTGGTTTCTTGGTCACTAAGAAGATGTTGGACATGTTCAAGCGGCCCACTGATCCTCCAGAGTACAACTACTTGTATCTTCTTCCTACTGGCTTGTTTGTCGGTGGTTATGGGGTTGCTCTTCAAAGCGGCTACAACATTGAACAGGTAAAACGCTGTTACTTTAAAGGGTAGTTCACCCAAAACTTAAAATGTACTCATAATTTACTCTCCCTCATGTTGTTCCAACCCTTTGTGTTTCTTGTTTCCACTGAACTCAAAAGAATATATATTTAATAAATGTTGGATACCGGTAGCCATTGACAAATATATAGGGTAAAAAATACTGTGCAAGTCAATAAATACCAGTTTCCAGCTTTTGTTTTCCCAAAATATATTTTCTGTTCATCAGAAGAAAGAAATACAAATATGTTTAGAACAAGGGGAGGGTTAAAAAATGATGAAAGAATATTTTTTTGGGGTGAACTTTCCTTAAAACTAACTTACTCTAAAAACTGCGTCAGATCTTGCTGTTTGTTGAGTTACTTGGGGTTAAATTTAAATCTTTCAACATGACAAATGATAACATATAAATAAGTTTGATATAAATAAATTGTCTATTGAAATTAAGCTGAAAATAATACAAGTATTACACAATTATTTGGCTAAGTGGTTAGCTCATATTGTTTGACAAAACGAAAATGTGAAATTTCATTTGGCACCTAACTTTTTAGTTTTTTATTTTCTCGTGAAGTTTTGGGGCAATTCTAATAAGCTGAAATACTCCAATTACTAACATTACATTTTTAAGCTAAAATTAAAAAAAAACCTCAAAATATAAAATAAATGTCAATGTTAATTATATCATAGTTTAGAAATAATACGTAAATAACACTGGTTTATAGACAGACACATTTGGTTGACCAAAATATCTACGATTCTTTGAGACCTGCTAAATTCAGCTTCATTGCTACCATGTTAAAAAAGCTATTTAAGTGTAAATATAGTTATTCTGTAGCAAAAGAGAACAGGATTTGGGAGGATGTGCATCCTAACTTCCTGTGGTTTTCTGTCTGGATAACAGATGATGTATTTGGGCTCCGGCCTATGCTGTGTGGGGGCTCTGGGGGGTCTGTCCACACAGTCCACAGCCCGTCTCGGAAACGCCCTTGGCATGATCGGAGTGGCTGGAGGCATTGCAGCCACTTTTGGAGTGCTGAAACCCTCTCCTGAGCTCATGGCACAGATGAGTGCAGCCATGGCTGTGGGTGGCACTGCTGGTGAGTATTTTTTTTTTCTTTTTTTAGTTAGCGGCCTTTGAACATGGTATGTGTATGTAAATGGCGTTTGTGATTTCCCCGCAACCTCAGGTAATGGTCATCAGGTCGTGTGAGTCACACAGCACGTTATCGCGCTTTGTAGCCAGTCATGTCTAATCTAAATTGCTAATTATTCCTGGAAACCTGCTGGAACTTAGTTTAAAACCATACTGAGCAGCCCCAGCTCAAACCAGAAGTCTGCTTGATTCCAGATGGTTGAACCCTGAGGTCTCAGCCCGGCCTAAATATGCCCTGTACGCACACTTCCCCAAACCTGCACTCCAGATTCACATCCACACATGTACACACGCCACATCTTGACGTGACCCATTTACCAGCAAGTCTTAAAGGTGCATTAAACGAATGTTGATTTTTGTAAGCACTAAAAACAAACACACCTGTACCCCAACAGGATCTTGTTCTTATTTTGCTCCAATTGGGTACAACCCTGGCGACAGCGATGGCCGAGTCTGGAATTGATGTCATCAATAAGTGAAAGCGACGTGTCTTACTATAGTAATTCAGGTTGGAGGTGTTTGATAGTAGTGTTTATAATCACTGGAATATTTTAGCACTGGATCACATAGAAGGCTACATTTAATTTGAAATATAAAGGCTTGTGCACACCAGGATGATTTACTCAAGCTTAGTGCTGATAATTAACACCTTGTGACTAAGCAAAGTGCAAACCAATGTGCAAAAAGGAGATCTTTGCTTTGTCAATGCTTTGTTTTGATGCATCGCGTTAAAAACTTGTCGAACAATGAGATTGGCTTTTTTGTTCCTGTGCCTGGAGTTGCTAAAGTTACAGTAAACATGACTTGGTGCTCAAGTACAAGATGGCCTAGGCAAGCATATAATCCTAATGAAGAAGATGATGCATGGAGGAGAGATGAATGTGGAGTTGCTTGTTTTATTAGTGTCTGAACACAAAGAGCTTTTTGATAAACCAGTTAACAAATGCAATGTGAATGGTTTTGACAAGCACATAAACAGTCTCTCTTCTCCTGTGTAACAAGCAAATATCAGAAGTGTAAAGTTGCAAAACACCACCTTGTGCACTGGGGTATTTCTGTTTGGATAACAAGGTAACTCGTTGCCATGGCAGCAGCAAATTTTCTTGATTATTATTGTGCAATGAGAGTATAGTTCAGAGCCATATTGACATGAATAGCAACTTTTCATCTTCAGTCGGTCAAAAAAAAGGATCAAAACTTTTTTTTTTTTTTTTTTAATGTTGTTTATTTTTTATTTTAATTGTTATGCTAAGCTAAAAATGCTCCTGCCAGACCCGGAAATTGGCTCCGTTTCGAAAAAGGTAAAGCTCAACTGTTTAACTCTATTTCCTAAAAAAGTGGAGTGTTCCATTTTAATAATCACTTTTCATACACATTTTAGTAGTAGAGTCTTAAGGTGTGGAAATGAATGTGTCTTTATCGTGGCTAAAGTGAATGACAAAAAGATTGCAAATGAACAAACAAGCTGAGCATAAGAGCATATTCAAGGAAAAGCCAACACCGATTGCATTTGGTTTCACTCAACATATCTATGTTACTCGCCTGTCAAGAAGAACGAAAGAGTGTCCAATTCCATACTCTATCTGTATTGGATCTGCTAATTTCCTGTTCTCTTCTAGACATGCCTATTGCTGCTGATTGGCTGCAAGTGTATATTGGGACTTGTTCCGACACTGTGCAAAAGCTGTTTCAAATATTGCTTAATGCATCTTTCATTTCACTTTATTGTTTGCTCCACTTTTTAGGTTTGACCATTGCTAAGAAGATCCAGATTTCAGACCTGCCGCAGCTTGTTGCTGCTTTCCACAGTCTGGTGGGTCTGGCCGCCGTCCTCACCTGCGTGGCCGAGTACATGGTGGAGTATCCTCACTTCGCCACCGACCCTGCTGCCAACCTCACTAAGATTGTGGCTTACCTGGGCACCTACATCGGTGGAGTCACCTTCAGTGGGTCTCTGGTGGCTTACGGCAAACTGCAAGGTACTGCTTGTTTGAATGTAAAATAGTAGATAGATCACCAAAAAGTGACATAAGTGTCAACTTCATATTGTACCAAAACTGAATGACAAACTAACTTCTGTGGAGCACAAAAAGACAACAACTTTTTTTTTAAATTAATTTAAATAAAAATTTTTTTTTACTTTTTTGGTTTGGTGTCAACCAGCCTTCAT
>CAIGQW010052715.1:3507101-3559283 GCA_903798125.1 Danio choprae | reverse complement strand
CTCCTCAATTGTTAGTCGCTTTGGACAAAAACGTCTGCTAAATGACTTTAGTTTATACATGTTTATAGTTTATGTTGTTAAAGTACTCTTTAACAACATGACGTACAGTTGTGTATCTTTATTTAAAGCATACTTACCCACTTTGAGCTGCAAGTCAAACTGATGTTCTGCTGTGCTCATGCAGGTCTCCTGAGCTCTGCTCCTCTAATGCTTCCTGGTCGTCATGCGCTGAACGCCACCCTCATGGCAGCCAGTGTGGGCGGCATGATCCCCTACATGCTTGATCCCAGTTACGTCACTGGCATGACCTGCCTGGGCTCTGTGTCCGCTCTCTCTGCTGTCATGGTAAGAAGTTCACACAAAGAGATTCTCTGAAAAGAAATTGGCCTGGTAAAATTGTGTGAGTGTGTGAAAAAAGTTTGACTTGAAAAGTTTGGAGCGAGTTAAATGTTTTGGGGTTTTTTTTTTTTTTTTGTATTGTAAATTATAATCTTACATTACTTGGCAATTTTTGAGAACATATTATGGATGATATTGAGGTTTTATGCACTTTTTAGTAGAATTATGCAAATAATATGGATTGTAGTGGAGATAAATGCGAAAGAAAACCATTTAACATTTCTAGCCTCATTCCTTTAGAATTCATTCATTCTATGTATTTGTTACTAGGCATGAGATTTTGTTTCTAGGTATTTTATTTATTTATTTAGGACAACAGTATCTCCAGCAGCAAAGGACCATTCACATCAAAAGCTACTGGTCAGCCCACAATTCAGCAAACATTTGAAGAACCAATCACTTTTACTATAATCGATTTATTTTTATATCCAACGAAAAGGTGTTGTTTATTACCCAGACAAATAACTTATTTTAGAGTAGCAATCACACTGCTGTGATACTGTGAAAGCGTGGTATTTTTATTCAAGTTTATCATACCCTCAGAATCTTATACCGGCCCTTGCCTATTTGTTACATTTCAGTGTAAGTATGGTCAGTAAAATGTACGCAATTTAAAATGCTTGTGCAGTATTTACTGTAAATTTTACACCATGAAATGTGCACTCATAACAGACATTAGAAGGAATTCTGTAAATCGTCATTTGAGGGGATAGAGAGATTGAGAACATAGTGCAGCTTCAGCATGTACAACTTAGCTTTTTACAAAGATGATTCAATGATGAGTTTGTGAACCCTGAAACGCATATAGCCCACCCTCCTTTGGCATTTCATAAAATGAATAAATTAAAGCCAAAGAGCATGCCACCATATGATGATGGATAAAAGTGAACCACAATCACGAAATTCAGGAAAAAATCTAGGAAAACATTTGGTGTCATGAGCCTTTTGTCTTTTGTCAATATTCAGGAAGCTGACATTTTCATAAAGCTCCTTTTACCTCCTATAAAGATAAACAATCACCTGTAGCATGGCTCTTTTTACAGCGATATTCTTCAAGTCTTCGTCTTTTTTCCTTGTTCAACCGTATTTTTTACGTGATGTGTGGTAGCTGGCTTTGTTTAAGCCTGTTCCCAGTGGAACATGCATTGTTTAATAATACAGGGATGATATCATGTACGAGTGAAACGAATACTGTGTTTTGACAAACACCTCATGCCTTAATTGAAGCCCATTGCAACCAAATCTGTGTGAAATGTGTTGCTCTGGCGTGCGCTAGATCGCCTTTCCTATTTGTATCATAGCCCAGTGTGTAAATGAACAGACCGGTTCATTTACGAGAAATGAACGTTGTGTACAATGCTTATACCTCAGGCTTGTGATTTTTCTTTTGGTGGACTTTAAACGATGGAATCGAGTTACTGTTGTGCTTTGCTCACTTGTCATCACTGTAACCTTTGATCTCCACCCTTTTTTCTCTCTGTGACCCTCTTTCTGACCCTGCTTTTCTTTTTGTTTGTAGGGCCTGACCCTGACAGCCGCCATCGGAGGGGCCGACATGCCCGTGGTGATCACAGTGCTAAACAGCTACTCCGGCTGGGCCCTGTGCGCTGAAGGCTTCCTGTTAAATAACAACTTGCTGACCATTGTGGGCGCCCTTATTGGCTCTTCTGGTGCCATCCTCTCCTACATCATGTGTGTGGTAAGTTTACAGTCACACTTGATTTTTGTCCCCACTACTTTAATAGATTTTTTATTTATATTTATGGTGTTCACAACAAAATGTTCATGATTTGTTTGTAAAAATAAAACATCACATTGTTTTTAACATATTTCGCCTTTATTATACATAAAAAAAGGCTGTTAATTTCTTTGTTCTCTGAAGGCCTTCCTGAGAAATTCACAGTGGGTTCTGATTGGTGAGCTGGCCGAGTGTGTTATGATTTGCTGATTGGCTGGAAACATCATGCTTATCATAACGAAGTTGCATGAACTCCAATTGTAAATAGATAAGCGTAGTTAACCTACCTGTAACTAAAATTGAACAATGCAATTATACCGTACATTGATTACAGAAATGCCAAAACACACTAGCATTTGAAGTTTTATTTCGAAATAAAACTAACATTGAGGGAGTTTGTAGGCATTTGACAGATGAATATGAATTTGCTTTCAACTAAATTGCTAGCAAGCCAAACAGAGTTGCCCCTTGCTTATGTCGTTTCTACAAAATACTATAGGGTATATGCAGAAGTATGTAGAAGGACTTTTAGTTTTGCAGTAACCTGGGTCAAGTGCTTCCGATTAACTGTATACAGTTACAAAATCAGCGCGTTTAACATCTGTTTTTTTTTTAAAAGTCAACGATCTTCACTGCCTGATTGATATACTAAATAAAGTGGGTCTCAGATTGTACCTGAGAAGCACTGCATTAAATTACATTTTCCCGCGCCATGTCTTTAAAATATTAACATTTATTTTACTCCAGTATTTTCAATGGTGTTTTTGCGCTCGCCTACTGATCCTGATGGGCGTATGAATGTAAATAGCTTTTCTCGGATTACGCCTAACAACTAAATGAATGAAGTCTATTTAACTGATTATATTTGAATATACTTTATCGGTATGGGAAGAAACACTACCTTTGCATATACCCTGTTAATGCTAGAAAAGATTCATGGAAAATGTATCAACAAACAATAAAACATACTTGCAGGATGTAACGGTTAATCATGAATTCGGCATTGAACTCTTAAATTGTGGATTCATTTATTTCTTCCTTAACAGCATTCCTGCATCAAAGACTGTGTTCATATTAAAAAACCTCTCGGTCATTTGGTTTTCCTCAAACTTTTTTTCAACAATTTTTTTTTTTTTATCTTCTCCCAAACATTGATCAAATTTTTATTACAATTAGAAATTTTCACGTCCTATTGAACTGAAGTGATAAACCATTAAATAATTTCAGCACTGATTTATAAATATTGTTTTTCAATAATTTTGACTTGAATCATCTTAGAATGTCCAAGAATGGATCAATATTTTAGTATTTATATGTTTGAATTATGATTTTAATGCAACTAAATATTCTACTTAAACGTGATAAGAGAATCAATTCATTACAGAGATTATCAAAGAAATAAAATGTCACTGTAAATCGTTTGTGCATTGCCTAATTAATCTTAGCTCATAAAACACGTGTGCCGGTCTAAAAATCTTGATCTGGAAGACTGGATGTTTCTGTTATAATGACTCCCATGGCTTGAACCTGAGCGATTTGGAAACTCAACACTACGGCTTTTTTTAAGGATGGACAAATGGCATTATTTTACATGTACTCTCTTTTATCCACATGCAAATTCCTCTTGAGTCACTTTGGCTTTCCTAATATCCTGTTAATAATGTCTGAACGTTACAACACAAGTTTGATCCACGTTTTCTTGACACAGTCTTTCCACTGTGCGGTTGTTTTTAGTCCCTGCATTGCCTTGATTTTCCAACTTCTGATCCATCTTTTTCTCACTAGGCCATGAATCGATCCCTGGCTAATGTCATTCTGGGAGGCTATGGCACATCATCCACCGGCACAGGGAAGCCCATGGAGATCACCGGTACTCACACCGAGGTCAACGTGGATCAGACGGTGGAGCTTATTAAGGAGGCTAATAATATCATCATCGTTCCAGGTAATGGCTCTTTGCAGACTTGCACATCTAAAACTTTTTGGTTTTTAAATTAGATCTGGGGAAACTTCAAACGAACCTTTGTTATGTCTGTTAAAGCAACCTCGGTTTGCTCCTATTACATCACTGGTTATTTTTTTGACCTCTCCTGTTCTGGATAAACCCCTCAGATTTTTCCCTGAGGCCTGCTGGGGCTTGTTCTGAGGTGGACTTTTTTTTTTTTGTTTTTTTGTTTTTTTGAAGTGAGGTTCTAGATACATTTGTGTTTGAGTTTTATAACTATTCAGTTGGAGCTTGGTATGTTTTGTGAAAAGACATGGTTTACCTCCGTTTAATTAAAAAAAAAAAAAAGCCTACATTTTGAAAACACAAACGAGTTTCACAAAAGAGCAAGCCTAATAAATAATTTTTATTTTATTTTTTTTTTTTTTTTAAGTATTACTTGCAAACAGTTGGTCATAAATTTCTATATTGATCTTGTTAGGTTAGGAGTTAAACAATTTTCAATTTTGGGTCTTGGCTATGTTGAATTCGGTCGAATTTTCTAAACGCGTTAACATCACAATGAAACTAGGAATGGGTCTTTGGCTCTATTCTCTGTAAATACTTAATGTTTTGGTCAAGTATTATTATTATTATTATTATTATTATGTTTTTGAGCCATTTAGAATGATAGAATTGTGTTTTTTTTTCTGAACAGTCCTTTGTCTGTGAAAGAAACATTGCTTTAACCCCATTACATCACTGGTAATTTTCTGACCCCTCCTGTGTGTGATAATCCCTTCAGATTTTCCCTGAGGCCTGCTGGGGCTTGTTCTGAGGTGGTCTCATGTATCTGTTTGGGTGTTGCGTAAAAAATGGTGTGATTTGGCCTCATGTGGCATTATCCTGGCAGGGTTGCGCCATATTTCTTTAGCCCAGCTGACTGTTTGAGCTGTGTGTGTCTGATGAACTTGATCCATGTTTAGCTTTTAATACAAGCTTGGTTGGCAAATAATTTAGTTGGACTCGTGTATGTGAAGTGCATATTTTTCTGTGGTCGGTTTCGTCTTAGTATTGGCCTCCAGCAACTGCTTTGTTCTTCGCAATGGACTGTTTTATAGTCACATTTTATGGTCCGACAGCAAGTTGAGATGATCAAGACCTTGAAGGCGACAGGACAGTGGAAAAGAGGAACGATTAGATGCGGGAATATGAACAGAAAGAAAAGGAAAAATGATAATAAACAGCTCGTTCCAGAATAAACAAGACTGCAAGGCCAAGCACAACAGAAACGGCCCTTTTTATTTAAAACAAACGGCCAACCAGCTCTTAGGCATCCAGATTTTCCCTCTTGACTGTTGCCTGTTTAGTCACTGCCAAGATGTCTAAGAGCCCTGTGCTTATGGATAACACAGGCCTGACCCATCATCAGCACCAAAGTTTGCTGGGATAAGCCTATTGGATGTAATCAATTAAAGGTGCCCTATAAAGAGAATATGGGTATATCTAATCATAGTCTAATAATAAATCAGTATATGGAAATGGACATACCGTGATCCTCAGACACCATTGTTTTCTCGTTCTCATGTAAATTCTATGAGTGTAAAACCCTGTTGGACTATAGGACAATTGGAACACAACTCACAGGCCATGCCCTCATCATTTGCATGTAGGCCTACTTTAGGTCATTCATCCAGACCTGACAAGACGCCACGCCGTCAAGAGAACACAGACTCATATGAAGCTCTGAGGTCATTAATATGCAAACCTCAGGCTGTGTTTGATAAGCAACATTTTCTAGTGAGAAAACAATGATAGTTTCCCTCCATTAGTTATTTTGAAGTGTATATTTAACTTATGTGGGACTTTTATTTTGAAAACGCAACCGCAGATTGTTTACTATGCATTACTAAGCAACGACTGCTTGAGACATTCAAACTCGCGTCAAGATGCAAAATGGAAGATTTTACAGATTATACATTTATTTAGCTCTACTCCGAAGAGGCATATGATATGTTAAATTGTATCTTATTAATTTATCATGTTTATTGTGAAATTTGAAGCATATATTTCAACAAACACTGGTAGAATGCTGAATTGTGTCAAATCACTCAGCTCAACTGTCATCTGTTCATGCAGAGGTTAATATTAAGTCCTCGCTGTGTTTTCTTTGACATTATAGCTTTAAAATACAATGCGATGCTTCTCTAACGGTCAAGTTTAATTATAACTTATCCACATCCACATCCACTTATCCATATTGGTAGCATTCTTTATTCATGGCTGTGTTTTTGGGCAAAATTGGAGAGAAGCAACCCCACATATGAATGGTCTCAGGATGCTTTACTGTTGGCATGACACAGGACTGATGGTAGCACTCACCTTTTCTTCTCTGGACAAGCCTTTTTTCAGATGCCCCAAACAATCGGAAAGGGGCTTTATTGGAGAATATGACTTTGCCCCAGTCCTCAGCAGTCCATTCGCCATACTTTTTGCAGAAGATCAATCTGTCCCTGATGTTTTTTTTTTTTTTTGGAGAAAAGTGGCTTCTTTGCTGCCCTTCATGACACTAGGCCATCTTATAAAAGTCTTTGCCTCACTGTACGTGCAGATGCGCTCACACCTGCCTGCTGCCATTCCTGAGCAAGCTCTGCGCTGGTGGCACTCCGATCCCGCAGCTGAATCTTCTTTATGAGACAATCCTGGTACTTGCTGGACTTTCTTGGACGCCCTGAAGCCTTCTTAACAAGAATTGAACCTCTTTCCTTGAATTTCTTGATGATCCTATAAATTGTTGATTTAGGTGCAATCTTAGTAGCCACAATATCCTTACCCGTGAAGCCATTTTTATGCAACACAATGATGGCTGCACGCGTTTCTTTTGTAGGTCACCATGGTTAACAATGGAAGAACAATGATTTCAAGCATCACCCTCCTTTTAACACATCAAGTCTGCCATTATTACCCAATCAGTCTGACATAATGATCTCCAGCCTTGTGCTCGTCAACATTCTCACCTGAGTTAACTAGACAATTACTGAAATGATCTCAGCAGGTCCTTTAATGACAGCAATAAAATGCAGTGGAAAGTTTTTTCAGGATTGTTAATTTTCATGGCAAAGAAAGACTATGCAATTCATCTGATCACTCTTCATAACATTCTGGAGTATATGCACATTGCTATTATAAAAACTTAAGCAGCAACTTTTCCAATTTCCAATATTTATGTAATTCTCAATTTTTGGCCACGACTGTATATCATGCAGTGTGTCTGTGTGTGAGAGAGAGAACTGCACGTCAGAGCAAAGCTCATTAATATTCATGACATGATCCATATATGGTCAATTATGGACCTTCTGATTCTAGGGGTATTTTATGGAGTAATAAATGAGCATATAAAACCGTTTCTGGAGGATTTTTACTGTTGTTGTTGTTGTTATTACTACCAATGTTTAATAGTTCTGATATTGAATAAATGAATTTGCAACAACATTTCTAATATGGTGGCAGTTCATTCCGCTGTGGCGACCCCAGATTAATAAAGGGACTAAGCCGAAATGAAAATGAATGAATGAATGAATTTCTAATATGGAAGATGGCAGATGTTTGTGTATAGTAGCTGCAGTCTGGGCAATCAGACTCTCCTTATTATTGAGCCCTGGACTGCTAAATAACACGTAATTGAAGCACTTAAGTTTTCTTCCCTCATTTGCCTCTAAATTCATCCATCAGCAGTCATTGTTTTTTGGTATGTTTTGAATAGGGTTCTCTTTACTGCTCACTCCTTACACTATGCAAGCAACAGCTTTGTTTTCATTTACACCTTTTTATATAATTTAAGTTGTCATGGTGTGTTCGGATGATCGACAGCTGTGAAAACATTTAAGCCTTTTCCGTTTAAGTGTAGGGTTTGCCAACCATGGCTGTTTTCTCAAGGAGAAAAAAAAATCATTAGTAGTAAAGAGGGTTGGTCAAACTGTGACATGCTTTTTTGAGCGGGACGATTTTTAAGGCTGTTGTGAAAGGCCTGTCATATTGTGTCAACTGTAACTGACTGACATGGAGTTTCTTTTAGTGCTACTTTATTTTCTTTCTTTTTATTATGTCAAGCTCCTTCTGCTCCCATTTTAAACCTAATCTGCAGTGCTCTCAAACTGGGCCAAATGTGTACAAATAAACACATTTGTGATATATTATAATATATTCTCACAGTTCTTGAGATTAATCAACTATGTATTTCAACATGAAGCAATTTGCTTCTCTTTTTTTTGTTTGTTTATAATCTGTTCCAGTCATTCGAGTTTTAATTACTACTGCGTCTGTGAGTTATAAATGAGTGGAAGCAGGTCACTTGTTTGCTTTACTATCAAAACATATTTTTCCGATTGTTTATAAGTTGGAATAATTTATTATGGCAAAATCAATTCACGTGGCATATTGTGAGAAGGATGAGCTATGATTAGTAAAAATATAGAAATGACTTGTTGGGATCATGTGGAGTTCATTAGTGTTTTCCAAAAGGAATTTCATAAACTGTTTTTCTTTATTTGGGTTTTAATCTAGGACCAGACTTCTGTTGTCATTCATTTTGAAAACAACTAAAACCGTTTAGCAGCGCACAAGGTTTTGGTATAATATTGACCAACGTAAATAGAAACAAATATATGTATTATAATGTTGTTTAATTATGTTTTATTGTTAAAATTACAATCAGAATGAGCTTTATTCATCATGTGTGTGCATATACGCAAGTAATTTGTTGTTTTTCAGAAGTTTTGGGTACATGCATACATATAGACATGAGAAGACAAAAAAAAAAAGTACAATTGTACATTTTTATAAAATGTGTTTATCTGTGACTTATCTGAATATTGCTGTAATTCAGGTGAGTAAATACTTATGTAAATATACATAACTACATTATATTTAATATACATGCATAACATAATATGTAAATACTCTTATGTCTTCTAAGCATAAACACCATAACAGTACTTTATTAGTGTGTGTGCATGTACGTGCGTGTGTGTGTGTGCATATATGTATCTGGATTTAATTTCCTATGTCTTTCACTTTAGGTTATGGTCTGTGTGCAGCGAAAGCTCAATATCCCATTGCTGATCTTGTAAAGTCACTGACTGACCAGGGCAAGAAAATCAGGTAAGAAATGTACAAATTACTTCTTTTTTTTTTTTTAATCCTTCACTGAAACTGTGATTTGACACCATGATTAAGTCATGTATGAATAAGCAGATCTATGAGCCCAGGAGAAAACTCTTTGCTAGCATTTCCTATTTGTCTTATTTGTGATAGTTGCTCAGCAGATGCAGGACTTCCCTAGTTAGTAAACGTCCTATGAATTATTAAAGTGGATGACACTTTTTTTCTTTTCTTTCTTTTTTTTTTTTTTTTCTTTCTTCACCCAAATACACTTTCCCCCCCCCCCCCACATATGTGCTTTTAAAATTTTTTGGTGAATATGTGTCAAAACATTTTATTCATTTAGCTATCCAGATGTTTAAATTACTCTAAAGTATATATAAATATGTGACGATTGATTGCATTCATTAGGTTGTACAGGAATACTAACATTTAAATATAAAAAATTTTTTAATCAATCAAAACATTTTATTTAATATATGGATTTTAAAAAAATATATGAAATTTTAAATTAGATTACGAAAAAAGTCAAGGGTGCATTTGTGAAGTTAGATAGTATAGGAATATTTTAATAGATTTTTTGCATAAAAATGCATTTTATCCAAGTTATGAGTGAATAAAAAAAAATTTATCTGCAAATTTATCTTACTAAATTATCTGTTCTTTTTTTTTTTTTTGAAAGTTTGAAAAGTCTGAAACATTTTTGTCATTGTATCTGCAAACTTTTTTTCTTATGAAAAAAGATATCAACAGTCTTCTATCTGGCTGGCAATGTAGCAGTCTCATATTTTATTCAAAGTCGAGCCAAAAAGTCAAGCGTTTTCTCTTCTATCTCTGTGTCTGTGAGCGTTGGTCCGTCAAAGAGGCTCGGTACTGTTTGAATATCTCCCTAACTGCAGGTCAGTCTGGTGCAACTCTCAATGGCATCTTTCTCTTTGCATGTCGGACTCCTCCATTTCAAAGAGGGCTTTTGAATCTCGTCATTCATTTGCTCTATTGTGTGGGGCTTTTGTTAGCTCTCCAGTGTACGTGCAATGCCCCTGTGATCTGAGAGCGCAGTGAACCCCAGGCCTCCCAGTGCTGTGAAAGAGCGACAGGTGCGTAATACGCAATACTTTCCACAGTCCCACTGACGCCTCTCGGGTTGCAGGGCGTGGAAAGGCTGTGCGCTTGACCCTGGAGATGCTTCAACAGCCACACCATTTCAATATTCGACATATTGATGAGTAGAGCTTGTGATATCATGTAAATGTCAAAGGCTGAAAATGTGAATGGTGGCAGGTTATTAAAATGGGACATGATAATAAAGATATGTGATGTGGAATGGGGCCAAATTTGTTGTTTATTACTAATGTTTTCACCAAAACCCTTCCCTACCATTGAGTTATTCCATTGTGTCATCTTTCCACAGTTATTTGGTAGGGATAGTGTTTAAAAAGAACTGTGTATACTAGGAGAAGACTAGGAAAAAAATGTTTTTTTATAAAATAAATTTTTTTTCAATTAAATTTACCAACATTTATTTGATTAAAAACTGCAAAACTAATGAACGACTGCTGACACGCTGAAAGATTTATATTTTTTCCAAACAATTTCAAATTGGCCAACCTCAATCTACTGCTTGTGTGAAATTTAAATGATTTATTATTTTAATATTTTTAAATATTAAATTTAAGAGCATATACATTAATTTACAATATATCAAAGTGTAATATTTAAATGTATTTATTATTTTAATATTTAAAAATGGTAAATTTAAATATACATTCATTCATTTATTTCCCATCGCTTAGTCCCTTATTTATCAGGGGTTGCCACAGCAGAATGAACCACCAACTATTCCAGCATATGTTTTGCACAGCGCATGCTCTTCCAGCTGCAACTCTGTACTGGGAAACACTCATACACTCTTGCATTCATGCACACACACTCATAATCTACAGCCAATTAAGTTAAACTAATTCGCCTAAACCGGCATGTCTTTGGACTGTGGGGGAAGCCCCAGCTGGGACTCGAACCAGCGACCTTTTTGCTTTGAGGTGACATGCTAACCACTGAGCCACCATGCTGCCCAGAGTATATACATTTATTCACATTGTAGTAGTGCACAAAATGAACTGTATGTCTCCTACAAACATTCACAAATTAGTTTTCTAGTTTGTCATTTCTCTAAACAATTCTTTTTTTTCCTTACACTTTCCTGGCCAAAGTGCTCAAAAATGGCCATCTGATTTAAATGTACTTTTCAGACAGCTATGACTGACCACTGTGACCATTTTTGCCCTTCTTTTCTTCCCTCTGTCTTGTTTGTGTCTCTCACTGGATGGTGTCAGTTCTTTTGTTGTCTTGTTCCCACTAGATAGTGGCAAACCAATGAGCCAATTATGGCATCATCTGTGACTTGAAGGTTCCTTGGGCATTTTTCATGAAGGCACAAACAATTTTTTTTTTAATCAGTCCCAGAGTGTCATGGTGTTGCTGCCAACCAGTCTTATACCCTTAAAGCCACGGTCACACTAGAGTTAACATACAGAATTATATCGGACTGTGCTGCGAAAAAAGGGCAGTATAAAACAAGATGATGCAACACTGATATGATTGTTCATTTACTGTATATATAAGTTTTTACTTCATTTTTATAATTTTCTTAAGAAGAAAGGCAGAGACCAAAATAGAAAGAAAAAGACAGTGAAAGAGAGAACTTTGAAAACATCAGTACTTAAAAGAAAGTTGACTGGCCACCTATAGATCCTTACAAGTCATGCTGACAGATGCATATACATTAAAGGTTTACAAAATATAAAAAATATATATAAATAGTTTTCCCAATATTGTAAGCATTTGTCTTTGTAAGGTTTGTTGGAGGTTCAAATTGTAGCCACTTTCACATTACAGCCTTGTATTACATCCTGCCAGTATGGCTAAATGACTGAGCTCCAAAGTACATGAAATTTGTTTTAGAAATGTTCCCCACATTTCCTCCAGCACAGTCCCCTGTCCTTCACACTAGTCTGTATACGTTTTAACTTGAGGGTTATAACATAGTAAGATTCTAGTAGGATTTCTCCAGCAAAAGTCTCACCACATACCAGTGCTGGTAGAAGTAGCCTGATATTCAAGATTGCTCCATATTTTACATTTCTGTACTGAGATGTGATTCATGTGATGCAAATTCATAAGTCAGAGTTCACGCAAGTGTCTGGCGCATATGAATGGAAGTCTAAGAGGCGAAAAGTTCAGCTTAAGACATGAAACACTGGTCATCAACTTGTTCATGTGGTTGTCACCCATGCATGCTTTGTTCAGTACAGGAAATCATTGCGTCCTGCATCAGATTATCATTCCCTTATACTCCCCCATGAGCCTCAATACAATTTCCCACAATGCAGGTAATGGGGCACTAAAACAGTCAAATTGAAATTGCCAACTTATTTCATTCAGTTGCCACCTTGTCAGATCTGTGGCATAAGCTGCATTTCTGCTCTCTCTCTCTCTCTCTCGCTCTCTCTCGCTCTCTCTCGCTCTCTCTCGCTCTCTCTCGCTCTCTCGCTCTCTCGCTCTCTCGCTCTCTCGCGCTCTCGCGCTCTCTCTCTCTCTCTCTCTCTCTCTCTCAAGAGCTATGGGCACTGTTTGATTGTGGAGGAGAGATGCAGACCGGAAGCTTGTGTAATTTTCCTTCATTCGTTTGATCTGAGAGCCCAACAGCTGCTGCCAATTAGAGCATTTGCAGTTGATTAGAAGGGGAGATGGGTGGCCAAAGAGTGGACAGATTAGGTAGCGCACCCGCCGATCTCCTCCCCTCCCTTGCTCTCTTCAGGATAATTGGCTTGGGGTGTCGCCCTGTCCAGAGGCAGAGACACTATGTAAACTGTCTCCTAATCGTTCCTGTTCTGTCTGTCTCTCCATCATTCCTTTTTTTTTTTGCAAAGATTTGGTTCATTGCAAGAGTCGGCAGTTTTTAAGCAGTAAAGCGCCGTCTCTTTTGGGTCGTAAGATTTTGTGGTGGTTTTCAGAGCATGTTGGTGAAAAGCTGCGCGATTGTAATGGGAATAGCAGAACGATCGGGCTAGATTTGAGCTTGGACTCACTGTTCGCCCATGCTGTTTTGTCCGCACTGCAGCTGGAGTTTATGTAAGCCAGAGACTGAGCTGATTGACGAAGCCAATGTCTCAAACTTAAGGCCTGTCTGTTAAAGTATATTTTGTTTTAGTTGATTATTGGACATGTTTTTCCCTCGTTTCCTATTTGACAAGTTTAGTTGAAGGAAACTGATAATCAGATCAGTCAGGTTTTGTAAAAGTCCACTTTTTTTTCTTTTTTTCTTTTTTTTTTAAGGAAAAGTTGGGAGATTTATTTTTTTCTTCAAAAAATGGGCAAGGAAAAGAATTGCCTATAGAAGTGTAAAAAACGTATATGCACTCAAATAGGGCATACATGTGTTGGGGAAAAAGTCGGCCTAAATGATCTGGATATTGACTAATTACAAAGAAAACAGCTAGTCCAATGGTCAAAATGGTCAAAATGTATAGGTTTGCATTAAAATTTTACTTGAATACTATATAAATGAACCTCATTGCTGTTTTTAATGAATTTTAGAAGTCTTTCATATTTTTGGATTTGTGATTTTTATCTTGAATAATGAATAATGTGCTGTATTGATTGATCTTTATTTAAAGAAATATATACAAAAATGGAAATATTGCTTACTTTATGAAAATGTGAACACGGTTGCATGTCTTTTAACCTCAAAACAGTGTAAACAACTTGGAAAAGTGGAACATGCTTTTACACTGGTTTAAAGTACATATCACTTCCTGTGTCTTTCCTAAGCCAGTTGGCTGTGATCTTCTGTGTTTTACAGTGAAGTCGTAAAGTGACCCACCTGCCCTGAGGGTCCACTCGTCTTCCTCAAGCCATTTCCCCAGAGCTCATGCACTTTACTACTTTTGGCATTAAAAAGATAACTTCAGCCACTGCTTGTTTCCTTCTCTCTTAACCTTTTGCAAACAGCCTGACCTCGACCCCGAAGCGCTTCACTTAACCGTGTTCAAAAGAAAGACTGCACGCACTGTATAGAGAGTCACTCAGCGCTGCTGGAAAGTGTTCTGTTTGGATGCCGTGTGTATCAGGCGATGTAAAACAATCATGTGGTCTGTATTGTTTGTCTGTGTTTTTAGGTTTGGAATCCACCCTGTGGCTGGTCGAATGCCGGGCCAGCTGAATGTACTGCTGGCTGAAGCTGGTGTGCCATATGATGTTGTGCTGGAGATGGAAGAGATCAACGATGACTTCCCTGGTATGGTGTCTATTTTGTTGTTTTTGTTTAGTATTTTGGCATTTGTTTGTAGGATATAAAATCCATGATCTTGTGTTTTGTCTTTTTTCAGAAACTGACCTAGTTTTGGTAATTGGAGCTAATGATACAGTGAACTCCGCAGCCCAAGAAGACCCGAACTCCATCATTGCTGGCATGCCTGTTTTGGAGGTCTGGAAGTCCAAGCAGGTGAGCTGTTTAGTAGTTGTTAATGCCTGGCTTTTTTCAGCCATAGTCTTATTTAATTACATTTTATGCACTACTGTTCAAAAGTTTGGGTTTAAAGAGTCAAATAAAATAAGCGACGATCTAAAAATAATATTGCTGTTCATTTAAACTTTCCATTCAAATCAAAATGTTCAGGAAAAAAATATATATTTTCTAAAGAATGTTTCTCGGGGACCAAATAATTGCATGTGACAAACTAAGAGTTGAGTGATGCAGAAGACTAATGACCACCAGTAACCTCTTCCATCACCTGAATAAATGGTTTTAAAATATATAAAATCAGTAAATAATGTGCAAAATAACATACATTTTTGAGAAAGAAAAAAGCGTAGTTGCATTAGTGGCACATCTTAAAATTCAGTTCAGGGAAAATAAGATATTTGAAATGGGCTATATACCATAGCCCCCCCAAAAAACAAAGAAATAATAGAGTCCTATATACGTGGATTTTAGTTCTCACTTTTTAACAAATCCCTTAATTTGACTATTGAGAACAAATATAATAAAATGTGCTTAACACAAACTATTATTTACAGTGGCAGTCACTATAAATAGAAGTGAATTCCAGAAAATTAAGTTTGTTAAATATTTTTACAAATTAATGTTTATGTATTTATTTATTTTTTATATGCAGTTTTGCTGAATATAAGGAACTTTTTTAAAAAACAACAAAAAAAAACACAACTTACCAACCTCAACATTTTGAACCATAGTGAACATGACATAGTCTCATACTGCATATGAATCAGACTTTTACGGCCTAACTGGAGTAAAAGCCAGGACAGTAAGGATTACCTTCAAGCCTTATAATACAGACCATCCCTCATTCTCCCACCCAGAGCGATATGAAAATCTCCATCCCATCCCCGCAGCTGCTTCCCACTGTAACCACAATCAGTCCAGGTGTATCTCCAGCAAGCCAACCTCACGCTGCTTTCATTAGCTCTGACTCGCTTCTTCTGGAATGATGACATTTCAGTGCATCCAACCCATACTTTCCCTAAAATGTGGAGCTGATCTGCCTCGCCACATGACAGGCCCATTGCGGCCAGACCTTCTCTTGGGAAATCACTACTAGTACTGGGGCTTGACGTTTGCGAATACATTGTCCGTCTCCCACGAGTAATTGCACGTAGCTTCTTAACCTGTTCCATAATTCCAGATGGGATTTACAAAAACCTAGAGCTTAAACCAAAGCCTTCCTTATTTGAATGTGTAAACCAAGGCTCAGCGAGAGAACCCAAACAACTTTGTACACTCTCGATGACATGATAGCGTGGCAGAACGCAAAGTTTTCCTGTCGATTGTCTCCGTTGGTTTTGTTATCGTCAATCTTGCACTACATCCACCCGTCCTGATTGCTCCCAGCCTTGTTAGAGACCTTCATGTGTAACCTCATTCGCAAATGAAACCAGCTGCCCTATGAATAATTGAACAAAAGGATGTTGTCCTGTCCTGGGGGATGCGGGGCTGGGTAAAGTGGTCATGTGACTCTGAGAGGCGCTGTCCCCGTCACCTGACTGGCGCTGAACATCTGCAGGGCTTTTTGAGGGACAGATGATATGAAAAGGATCCGTCTACTGATTTTCGAAGTCTTAAGATGAGGGTCATATTGTTCCAAATATCTTTCAGTGTATTGAATAACACTAAAGTTAGACCAGCGGCAAGGGCTCTCCTCTCTGGTTTTACTTATTCAATTACCAAGTGTTCCTCCTTTCCCAAACAGATGCTCCCAATCAAAGCGCTACTCTCGACGATTTTCCCAGAAACTTCTCAGCCTAAAAACTGGTGTTTGAGACACTAATGACTCTTAATTTTGCAAATGGCAGATACTTAAATAACCATTACACGTTGGAAGCTTGGCCGCTTTTTGCGCACTCTTGTGCAAATCCTAAAGCCATTCTCCACCACTTCCCATGCAGGTGCATGCATGTTATTTTTGGGCGCTTAAACATTATTTCTGTAAAAACGTGAACAAAAAACGTGCCACTGAACATTTCAATGTACATATTCACAGGATTTTTATTATTATTATTATTAGTTAATTAAATGTATAATTTAACCTGAAATTTAAATTTGTTGTTAAATTATTCACCCTCAGCTCATTTTTTTTCTCTCTCTCTTCAGTAGAACATTAAAGAACAATTTTAGTTGAAACCATAGTCCTTGGGGATTGCTGAAATCCATGTCAATAGCTCCAAGCACTTTGAGTCAAAGAAAAAAACAACAACAACCACATGCTGGCAAAATAAAGTTAATAATTGTGACCCCTGACGATACATTGAGGTCTTGTGGAGCAAAATGATTGGTCTATGCAAGATAATTTACATTAACATGAATCCACAGCATCTGCAAACAGCCTTGAGCGAATGTTTCAAATAATGTAGTCACACAAGCTGATCAATTCACTTAAGACCTCAAAGTATCAAGAGCCATCTGTATTAACGTTTTAACTGTGCATGGATTTTTGACTCTCAAAACATGCAACTTAATGGCTGTAGTACTTTGAAACACATTTTTTAAAATTCATTTTGCCTACATGTTTTTTTTTTTTTTACTCATAAATTGCAAATTAACTGTTACCGCACTTTAAAACATCACATTTGTTTGTTCTACTGAAAATCTGTCACCTACATCTTTGATTTGTGAGGGTTATGTTTTAATTTTGGGGTAAACTGTACCATTTTTTTGTCACAAAAGACACAATGCATCAACCTCTTCATTCATTCCTTCAGGTCGTCGTGATGAAAAGATCTCTGGGAGTTGGATATGCCGCTGTGGACAACCCTATCTTCTACAAACCGAACACATCTATGCTTTTGGGTGATGCCAAGAAGACTTGTGATGCTCTGTCTGCCAAGGTCCGCGAGGCCTAGAGAGGAAAGACAAGATCTGACCTTGCTTTGCACCAGATGAGTCACAGAGATGAGGAGATCAAACAAACCCAATAAATCCTTAGATAATAAATTAGCACAAATAGGATTAAGCTCTTAATGGCACACACTATGCCCGTTTTGATTTAAGTAGCCATAAGAATAGGAAGTTTATTTAGTGTTTCCAGAACATGTATTTTTTTCCTTCATTAAACACTTTTTAGGTCCCATTTCAATCGAGTTGAAAGGAAAAAAGCATTACAGCGTCATTACATTGCATCAAAGCATGACATTGATTAGCATTATTAAATGAAGCTAACCACTTATCCAATTTTGTATTATAAATACAGTTTTTATGTTTTTTAGCATTATCAAATATTATTAATTTTCTCAGAACTCCAAACTGTATGCTTTTTTCCTTTTTTCTTGCTTATTGTTAATTTTCTGTAAACTTACCATGTGCATTAAGTGATCAGCTGAGGGTATAGGGTGTTGTTCCAAGCGAGGAATTACCCATGCAGCTTTAGAGGACCGTTTCCAAACAATGCAAATTTTCTCTTAAGAGCTCGAAGGATCGCTGCTGAAATGAAGTACAGTCCTGGCTAATATCACTGAAGATTTAAACACCGAGTCCCAAACACCTGTGGCTCCTCCATAAGACAAGATTTGTATTTCCCAACCACTCGTAATTCAAGTGAATGTCACTGTAGCGGTGAGGTTAGCATGAGTAGTTACTGTATGTCTGCCCTATTGTGCTCACAAATTTGTTCCCAGCAGTAATCCTCTACAGTATTTGACAGGGATTGGGACAGATGTACTGTACTTTACCCACCGGGACCTAAAGGAATAGATCTTACGAGATACAGGAACCAAGACAGACCATTACAACGACCCTACCTCTCCATAGTTTCAACTCGACCAAAACAATCCCTCACCTCTCTGATCTCACACTCCTCTGCTAATATTTTTTTCTAAGCTGGCCGACATTTGGGTGCATAGTTTGTTCCTCAGTGTAGACTGGATGTAGGAAGTTAGATCGCAAATAAGCTGCAATTTTCCTGCTTAATATCACCAGGAATATTTTATGTAAAAAGAAGTAAAGTAAGGGAATCAATTGTCAGAAAGAACAAGAAGTATTTATCAAACACTCGGTTAATACGACGTGTGCATTCCCTCCCGCTCTTCAGGATATGTCGTGTACACAGGTTCACATAGAAATGATTCTTTGATAACTCTGCTTTGCAATACATGGGAGGGAAGAAGGCAAGTCTCCAGAAGTTTCATTGTGCCATGGTGAGGAATTAATGTCATACTGTGAAATGTTTTTTCTCTCTCCACTGTACCACAGAACATCCCTCTTAATAAACATCCTGATAAGAGAACCGATGGCACGAACATTCATTTATTTCACAATATTGCATGCCTTCAGTGTTGCGGGCACCACAATACCTAAATTGGGCTGTTAAAGAAGCCACTTGGATCTTCTGATGAGCGAATATCTGCGCACAAGTGACAGTGATTACCCATTGTCAGTTTTGAGGTTTTTCGAGTTAAGGGTGGAGATATTTTGTCTGATCTTGAGCCCATGTGGGTCCTTTCGCCTTCGCAACAAGTGGCACTCAGACATGATGATATCTTCATGCACCTTCTCCCAATCTTCCTTAAGAGGTGAGGGATTGTTGGAAGAGTGATTGAAAGAGGCTTTAAGCAAGCTGTCACGTGTTTATTTTTAATCAAAATATGGGATGCTTTTGACATAGGGAACAAAACATTCCAGCCATTGCTAGTTGATTCATTGTATTTTAGTTCTCCATGTCTGGTCCTTCTATCAGTTTCAACATTTAATATGCTGTATCTCTCTCTAAATTCCTGCCTTTCCAATGTCCCACAGGGTCTTGTAGATGTTTGTGGTCATGCTAATGAAAGTGCCTGATGTTGCTGCTTGTTCTCTGCAACCGTGCTGAAAGCAGTTTAAATTGGTCTTCGTGACTGTTTCATTACCCTAGGAGTTATCTCCAGTCCTGTAAGTGCTGAAAAACACCAGATGAAATATGATTGGAGCTAGCTAGACACACTGTGTTCCTTCACCACAAATGTGACAATAATTGTGTGGTTTTTTTCAGTGATGCCAAAGGATGTGGCTTTTTTTTCCTTTTTTTTTTCTCTCCCCCGTCTGGACTATTTTGCTCAATCTAGATTCTTGGAGATGATTCTAGATGCTCACTTCCATTGATAACCTACAGCTTTATTTTTTACAGCTTCTAAACAACTGAAACTCAATCAGCGGCAATAATTTCTGTTCAGTATGCATTGAACGTTTCTTGCTAAATTTAGTGGCCTGTATATTTTTAGAGCTAAAACATTTTGACTCAGTCTAAACTCAAAAAAAAAAAAAAAAAGAAAAAAAAAAAAGGCATTGCCGTTTGCAGAGTTAGTCATTTTGAATGCTTGATGGTCTAGTTGGACTGCACGTTAAAGACTTCAAGGAGATACAAGAAACTAAATTTGGGCCATACTGAAATTAAAGCATCAAACAGTTTCAGATTTGACAGCTGCGCATGAATGATATGAATCTTGTTGCAACCAGATAAATTAACAAAAAAGTGTAGTCAAAGAACATGCCCAATATCCAAACACACATCTTCATATTCCTGTCTTTTTATGGTGACAGTAGTTTTTTAAATTTTTATAGATATTTGTGAGCTGCTGTGCATCCCTGTGTGTGTGTGTGTGTGTGTGTGTGTGTGTGTGTGTGTGTTTGTGTGATAAACAAGGCACACAGCAATGGACTTTAGACCAGCTTTTAGTTGGTCAATGATGCTGATGCTATTACAGTTGCCTCAAAATGGCAATGAGCCAACAAGTATTTTAGCACACCTCCTTTTCAGACAAGCACTCCCATAGGTGCACAAATATGTACAAATGCATTTACTATTTAAACAACGTGGCGCAGGACATGAAAATGATTTTTTCACTGGGTGTATGATAGGACCCAGTGTGTGCCAAGAAAATCTTACCTATACAATTGCACTATTACAGCAACAGCACCACCCTGATCTTATACGGATCGATACAAATCAAGCTTTCATGTTTATACCATAGTCTTACTCTTCCATCTAAATGGTGCAGAAAACGCTATAACTGATCAGATCAGGTAACATTTATCTAATGCTCTATGGTCCAATTTTGCCAATTCTATGTTAATTATATCAATAGTTTGCTGTACTAGCTGACTGGAGTGTCAACGATGTGCCACCAGTCTTCTGCTACTGTAGCACATATGCTTTAAGGTTTTGGGAGTGTTGTGTGTGCTCAAAGATGCTGTTGTGCAGACCTCAGCTGTAATGAATCATTATTTTCTTTCTATCTTCTCAACCCAGTCTGGCCATTTCCATCAAGGCTTTTTCACCCACATTTCTGCTGCTCACAGGAAAGTTCAGACAGTTTCTGAAATTCATAGACCAGCTCATTTGGCACCGATAGACATTGACAGTTTGACCTGTACCAGATCATCTTGACCACATATACGTACATGCCTTAATGTATTGCGTTGCTGCCATATGATTGGCTGGTTAGATATTTGTATTAACAAGAACTTGAACAGGTTTACTAATAACGTGGCTGGTAAGTTTATATTTATGTATATACATTTTTAAAGCATCATGTGGTTACACCCATGATATGGAACACCTCTTCTTAAGCCACAATTTTTATTTTTGAATATTAGTAGTAATGAACGCTTGCCTTGGTAAGCACCACAAAAAAAGCTTCATGTCTGCACAGAATCTTCTTGTTTGTATAGTGGCATCTCATCTTAATCCCTAAAGGAAACTGTGACTTCAGATAAAAGGGATGCATAACAGTTGATCATCTCTCCATACACTGAATCAAGCCCACCTGTTCCACCTGTTTGACTCTTTTAACAGTTTAAGTACACAGAGCACCAGATGCAGCGCATGCAAATCCCTTTCATCATCCTGCCGGCCGAACATTACTCTGATTTAAAACACACAAACAGTATCTCCAAACGTGCAGCGCAGACGCTCTTAAAAGCATTTGTCCAAGCCATTTCACTCTTAAAATAAAGATAAACGATGACAATGTACAACCCTCATCGTACCACATCCTCGCTATTAGGCCTGACATTTTAGAAACACAAACAGTTCAAGTGTCCTTTTAAGATACTTTTATTGTCTAAATTCCCTGAACGTGAAGCTTTGGTTAAAATGGAGCGGTTAATGTCAAAGACGTAGAGTTCTTTTTTTTTTTTTTTTTTTTTCTGCTTTTGAGGTTTTGCAGGGGGAGTTCTGGCCTGAGAGAGCTTTTAGTAAACAGCACACAGTATTTGGCAGCGCTGTTATCAGCAATAGGGTGAATCTGAGATTGTATACAAGAAGTGGAGAGGATATTACATGTTACTATGCATGTTCTTCAGTTTGTCGTCTGATAGCAGGTCGTCATTTTAATAGCAGTCGGTTTTATTGATGTCGATGCTTTGTACTTATTCCATACTGTGCATGTATAAAGATAACAAACGCAAAGGTGCTGTAAGGATAGTTTTTTGGGGGGTTTTACTTCTTGGTGTCTAAATGTAATAGAGCTGAAAGTGAAACATTAGATATTTAGGATTAAAAAAAAAAAAAAAGTTGAAATTCATTTAAATACAGAAATACTGCAATGAAAAGATGCCAAAAACTACAAATAATATGAAAATGTAAAAGTTGATTTAAAATATTTGTTAATGTCATTTATTCCAGTAAAACCAAGAAAAAAACTGAATTTTCTGCAGTCATTAGGCCAGTTTTTTGTCATAATTTAAACAAGAATGACAAATTATGTGCTCAGAAAACAACAACACACTATTAAAAGCAGGCCTGTATAATAGTTTTCTAGAAAGTATGTTTTGATGAAAGGTACAGCATTTAACTAGACAATTTTTGTAGCCATATAAAAGATCACCTAATCACTGTAATGTATTATTTTTTCTCTCTAAACAAACAAACAAACAAACAAACACACAAAAAAAAGGGCAGCAATGTATAAATGTAGCTGGTTTTATGTACTGTACATAGCTACATATGGCCGGATGTTCACAGTTGCAGTGTTTTGTTGTTTGTAAAGTTTGGATTAGAAGTAATAGCCTAGTGGCTACTGCCTAACATCAATGCCTAATGTCCAGGCTGTGAATCTCCTGGTCTTTAAAGTGTGTTTGTGCAGTTTTGGCCAGGGACAAAATATTTACTCCAGTAAAGTCCGGGTTGTTTTAATATTGGAGTCACAATGTGATATTCAAGCAGAGAAGCATCCATGCCTGACCTTCACACAAACATCAGGCACATCTATGCCATAAATGCAGTGTTTTGCTTTTTTCCTCTGAACTGTAGCCTGCTAATGTCACTGAATTTACGATCTGAAGTTTGTGAGAACAGCCGGATGGTTATTTTGAGTCATCACCAGCAGGCAGTGCTGTTTCAGAGCTGTAACTGTATCCGTTTACTTCAGCGTCTTATATCTTTCTTAGCAGTAATGTTTGCTTCATGCATTTTTATATATTTTGTTACTTAATACACTTATAAAATGATTGTTATTTGATATACCTCCTTAAACATATGCTGTTTGATGGTTAGCTGTGTTTTAATCGTTTCTGGCTTGTCCAAGATGCTTATCATAAGTTTATTGATAGAAGTCATTATTATTGTTTTAATGGTTTTTTTTAGTTTGTCCAGGTTTAGCTGGTCTAAGGGCATTTTTAATTGGCACAAGTTATTAGCTAGTAGAACAGACAATATATTGCAGAAAACAACTTGATCACCTTGAGTGATGTTTGGTTAATGTGATTTCTAGTTTGAAACAAACACTTCATCATAAACTTGCTTTCAATGATTGTCTTCACACTTTTGCTGTTGGAATAATATCAGATTGCTGTATGAATAATATCCCTGCATCAACAAGCATACTTCTTTCATGCAGGTCTGTTTAGTGTTTTTATGGTTTGGTTTGGTTTGATTTAGTTTATTTTAAGCAGATTTGGCCACTTTTCAGTCAGAACGCTTGTTTTTTGTTTTTCATGCTAAATTACGCTTTGATAATAGGCTACATTATACATTTTCCTCCATTTATACTGTTGAAATTCATGTCTTATAACATTATAGAAGACCTAGAAGATCTTTCTAAATTGCAGAAATATCACTGTAAATTTTAGGTATGATAGATCACAAAAAGTGGTCCATATTCTATACAAGTCACAGTTTAGAAGAATTAATAGACTTCCAAAGCATTGTTGTTTCAGTTGTGTAGATGAGAAGCCCTGTGACTTCATTTCTGCATGATATGGCAGATGTACTGTCAGTGATACAATCCAAGCATGTCTGTGTTGACAGAACGAATCCACCATCTATGTCTTTTTAAACGCAAAACAGAAGGGTTTAACTGTTTTTAATGTCAAGAATCATGTACAACACATCATGATTGAAACTAATAGGGCAATTCATAAATACCATTGAACATTTCAGTCATCATAGGCTGCTTTAGAAGTTTGGCAAAGATTTGAGAAAACAAGCTGTGCATTTTTTTTCCTTGCATACAGACTTGTATTTGTGGACTTGTACAATAGTAAAGAGACGAGTTGATCAACATTGGCCAGGGTTGAGGTGTTGTACACAGGTCATAATGAAGCACGCAGCTGTATGAACAGGCTCCAGATACTGTAAAAGTGCTCATATGAAAAGTATATTAAGGCTTAGTGGATTTTTTTGGGAACTGGCAAACCCTTTTGTTGCCTCAAAGACTAGATGAACTGAAATAACAATGGTCAAATGTAGGAATGTCATGACATGAGTATTTTATGATAGCGTCTTCTCCAGATGTGGTCAAGATAAACTAAGTTTCTTCACTGCTAGTAGAGAATAGTGGATTTTTTTTAATGGCTTAAATATTGTTGTGTTGTGAAGATCTTATCATGCATTGGTTCTGTTTACTTGGGGTTTAGATGTAATGTTAAAAATACTATATTACTATATTTGAATATAAAAATTAAATGCTTAAAACATACAGATACTATGGTAAAGATACTAAATACCACTATATAATACTTCTAGATATTAAAAAGAATAGATTTCAAATTGCTCATTACCAGTCAAAAGTTTGGACTGGTAATGAGTGTGTGTGTTTTGACAGTGGTCTTTTGTGATCACTAAACTTGTTTATTTGACCAAAAATATAGGCAAAATATAATAAAAATGCTCTTTAAAATATAGTTTTTTCCAGTGATGGAAATAGACATATTTCCATACCTATGTGCGAATTGAGTTCTTTAATGTTTTCTCGTTACACGTTGTGAGATGAATTGATAGACATTCCTGGACAATGCGCTCACTGTGAAAATGAGTTGAAATGCTGGTCTTGTGGTTAAAAGAGCTGCGAAGTGTTTAGCTCTTTGCAGTCAATGCCATCACTCAACACTGTCCCTCAGCAACATCTCTACATCCTTATCTCTTTCTGTGACATGGCAGCCACTTTGGATTGTCAGGAGAGGTGCCTCTTATCTGCAGAGTTCAGAAGATTTCCGTGAGAATCCCTCAAGAAATGCCTGAAAAGCAGCCTTGGAATGGAGTTGAAATCCCACAGGAATTATCTGCCAGAGGTATCCTGTATCTATGAGGTCTGGAGAGCACCCTTTGTGTCTGTTCTGCAGGTATGTGTGTGTGTGTGGATTTGAAGAGTAAAGTGGAACAGATGACGTGACCTCTATTCCATGTTATTGTAGGTGAGGGCTCTGAATGCGAACAACAAACACACAACTTTGCTTGTTTTCCTCCTCCTGTTACATCTGGAAAATCTAGCTTAAACTAGTAGCCGTTTTTACGAACAGCTGGTTTGTAGCTGGTTGTATGCTTATTATTAGTTGGTCCATGGCAGTCATGAACTAGTCAAAACCAATTTTTTTTTTAAGTTGTTCACACTAGTTAGTAGTCCTGTATGACATTAGCTGGCCTAAGATGGCTATTATTTTGCCCAATGTAGTTATTAGGTGGTTCAAGCTTAAGTAGTGTAAGCAAGTTATTATTAAGTTAACATAAAAAAAAAGATGAATAACTGTAACCGGCTAATGACCAAACTAAGTGTTACTGACCAGTTTGAATCAGTTAATAACTAAACTGAACAAGGTAATAACCATTTTAAAACTGCTACTGCCCAATTTGATCCAGCAATGGTCAAGCTGGAACCGTTATTAACCTTTTTGTACCTAATAACCAAATAAACATTAAATAAACATTTTAAAGATCTAACGACGAGCTCTAACCGGTTAATGACCATCTTGAGTCAGGTAAGGACCATTTTAAAATGGCTAATGTCCCAATTAAACAAGTTAATGACCAATGGGGTCCAACAATGGCCAAATTAGAGTAGTTGTTAACCATTTTAGACCTGCCAATGAACAAAAACAAATAAATAACCTAATGACTAAACTGAACCAGTAATAACCAGCTCTGTCCATCAGGTGACCAATTTGTAGGAGCAGATGTCAACAAGCTAACAAACCTTCTGGACCTGCTAATGACCACATCTGACTAGATGCTAATCATCTTGGACCAGCTAATGACCAGCTAACAGCCTAAGCTGGATTTTTCCAGCAGGCAGGTGGATGGGTGTCTCGAGGTCTGGCAGTCACAGAGTAAAGGTGACAGGACAACAAAGGGCAGAGCGAGCAGACTCTCTTTGGAGTCAGGTATCAAGAGGATAACCACCACCGTGTCAAAGGGAGCCACCGCTGGCCGACACAAAAGAACGACTGACACCAGAAAAGAGGGATGGGGTTTCAGAGCCCAGGCATGAAAAGGAAAACATCATTCTCCGTCTGTTCTGTTCACAGGCAGTGAAAGAACTCGGCCCCCTTATGCGGGTCATGCTGTGACACCACTAGAAGAATTTGCACTGATGGTGTCCTCTGAAACGGGCGCTATAGTGAGTGATTGGATCCATTTGTGTTGCTTTTAATTGAAAGAGGCCATTTTTTTTTTGATGAGTCAAGGATGAATTGGTGAAGGAGGCAGCTTGAAACCAAAACAACACTTGTCAGCACTTTTATCACAGCTGAGCTGCTTTTGTGTTTGCGGGTGGCTAAATCAGCCCAGAGGCAAGCTTTGGAATCACGCCGGGCTTGTGTTGCCCCTATCGCACATGTCTTTTGTGTGCGGGGAGGTTATCTGTCGACCTCTTTCAAAGGTGGAGGACAGACAATAGGCTTTCGTGCCATGAGAAGAGCGTGTAGGATTCTGGGTCCCTCCCTGAGCATGCAAGGCTTGCCTTATGAACGCAGCACAAAGGAATGAGATCTCCACCTCCTCCAAGACTGGATTAGCATAGGCGCACATATACACAAGACATATGCACGGCAGTGGGGATCATAATAGGTCTAATTTGTTTGTTTACGATGCTTCGTTGCCAATGGCTGATTGTAACCACAACACAAGAGCTAATCAGACACTTTATGTTGAAAGTCATGCCATACCAGCATTCAAGTCAGGTATGGCGCTTTAAAATATGATTCCACAATAGAATTATGTGTTAATCTAAGATGAGAAATGTGCATACATTTATATAAAGCCTCCATCCTCATGCAGAAAAAGCCAGCTTCTCAAGCATCTTGTTAGTGGGAAACATTTAAATGACTACAATTACACATTTGCCAATCAAAACCTCCACTAACTATGTGCTGAGAAACGATGACTCACTGAACATTTGTCAGAGAAAGATTTACATTTTGGCCCAAGGCTTCTACGGTTTGCTTCAGATGGTCCAAGCAAAAGCTCCTTCGAAATTTTTAAGATTGAATTGCATTTAGAACATTTGTCTTGGCTGCCAACCCTCGAAAATAAATAGAAAAACACCACTCCAAAACCCCCGGACTGTGCTTTATCACTCAAGAGCTCCGGCTGCCCATCAGACTGTGTGTTTTACATTTGCTTGAACGGTTTGCGTGTCATAGCTAGCCGACTCGTTAAGTTATCGACCGGTTTCGAGCCCGGAGGGGGATTCTCTCAATTTGCTTGGTGACCGCTGGAACAGCAGTGAAAATCTAATTTGGAGATTCAGGAGAACGCTATACCCTTTCCCATACCGCCAAAAAACGTGGAGCCAGACCCTCAAAACAATTAATTATGGGTCATAACCTGAGAGGGTCGGCATTCCTGATGGCTGGAGACGGTGTTAAATACTCCTCAGCTGTGCTGTTGGAGGAAACGACTGGGAGAAGGGATCCATTCCAACATCACAAATTTCTAAAAACATCATGCATTTTGTACATAAAAAAAACAATCTGTCTATGATCTTACCTAAATCAGACTGACTGACAGATTATACAGCTTGGTATTCGTATTTATAGGCATCGAGTCAAATCAAACATCAGTGGCCAAAAGCACTGAAGATTTATGTTTGCCGCTTTGTCCCAAAAATTTATTTCAATGTCAGTTTTCTCAAAGAGCAGATGTTTTCATTTCTAATCCGCTCCCCCCTTTTTTTTTGCAAATAGCAAATGACTAAATAAGCTCTCATTTCACATAGGAAATATAGCGGTTTAAGAGTTTGTGACCTAATGTTGTCAATCCTAAGTAGCTAAACTCACCGAATGACTGATTAATGTGATCTGTTTAGTAAGTTTGAACCTCGTAACCCCAAATGAGGCCTATTACTTAAACCACTTGATTTGCTCACTAATTGTGTCAGTGTCTTGGAAGCCTGAGCTGATCTAAAATTTCGCTTTGATTTATCGCTGAATCAAACACGTGTAACATGAGCAGAAATACCAGCGCTAATCACAATCAATCACACAAATGTAGTTTGAATCAATCAAACACAAATGTTGCATAATTGGTTTCACATTTCCAATCAAAGATAATCGTTCAAGCTGTTTTCCCCCACATACAACAGAGGCACGCTGAAACATCTGAGGTGACACTGTGGTGTAAAATATGCAGATAACCATTTATTAAAATGCTTAATGCATTGTAGCAGTGCAATATTTTCCTCCAGTCTCTCTATGCTATTACAGATGTTGGTGACCCTTTATTTTGATGGTCCTCTTTAGACGTTCTGTTGACTTGCTAACTTTGAAATGTCATCTGGCAGTCATTAGATTACTCAATATCTGTGAACACTTATTTTGATGGTCTCCTAACCCTAACTTCACAAGTAATAAACTTATTCTACTAACCCAATACTTTTTTGTGTGTTTTTGCTGTTCTTTATTGGACAATCCTGTTTTAGGCTTTGGAAAAAATTTATATAAAAAAAAAAAAAAAAAAAAAAAATATATATATATATATATATATATATATATATATATATAACTTAACTTAACTAAAATAAAATAAAACTCATATTTTAATAAAAACCCATATAACTATATTACACTGACTTTTCCTAAATGTGTGTATATTTCATTCTAACATTAAAATTTCAAAACACAAAATAGTTCCGAGTGTTTCTACCTTGAATGGTATAATGGTCAAATTGACCACGTCACCATCAACAGATTGTTTCCAGTGCCTTTAAATATGTGCCTCCGTAACCGAGCAACTATCTGCTAACAAAACCATAATTTACTAATAGCAAAAATAAAACTTGTCTTTTAAAACATTTCATATATATATATATATATATATATATATATATATATATATATATATATATATATATATATTATTCAGATGTTTTACAATGCAGTCAGCCTGCTAGTTTGTCCATTCACACACATTTTTATCACCACATGATTGACTTTCATAATGCGCATACTGGAATTTGTTCTGTAAAAGTGTTTCCATTGTAGTTTATGCGCTTTTTTTTCTTATCGAATAAAAAGTTTATCCTGCTCAGTTATGCGCTTGCGTTTTTATGCACATTTTCTAAATGTATGCGCATCTTGGCATTTCCATCAACCGTTTTTTTATGCACATATCCATAATGCGCATACAAATAGGTGGACGGAAACATAGCTAATGATGCTCATCTACAGGACTGTATATTGCACAAACGCATACTGTTTCTATACAAAGTGACAGCGCCAACTACATGTGCCTGGCATGCATGATGTTTCTGTCATTTCCTAAAAAGGAAATCTTCTTGTTTAGTACATTTGTTGTCGTAGTTGTACAGCTACAATGTCTAAAGGTGACCCTCAAAATAAATTGTGACCCAGATGACCAATATAAATATAATTCGGAAGTGTATTACAATTTTAGTCACGCAACATAACAGACCTATCAAAAGAAAGCCAAACTGTGCTGCAAGGTAATATTTCAACATGTGCTCCTAGGATCTCCTCTCACTGGAGAACATGCTCTGTATTTATTGCATAGGAGCAACTAATGATCAGGACTACCTTTGATATTGATCCCCTTCTCTCATCAAGTGGTGCAACATTATAGATTTCATCCTGGCAAATGGTTCATTTGTCAAGAGTGTCATTAAGAAACACTAAAGTGAAATGCGAATGAGACATTTGCTTTTAGGAAAATGAATGCAGCGATAAAAGGTAAAAAGTGAGGATGAAAATGGATACGCTGCATCAGTCATATGCTGGCATTTGTGTGCATTTTAATCTCAGCTTTTTGCAGTATTAGGAAGATCATGACCTTGGCTAACAGGTAAGACCGATTACTTTGCTTTATTCCAAATTGCCAACCGTTCCACAATCAATTTCTCATTCTTGCTTCAGTTTAACTAAATCTTACTCATTTTGTGTCTCCGCTCAGTGTGCTGACCATATAAGGGCCGCTCATACCTTGAACTGACCTCAGGCCTGATTCTGTTTTGAAATGCAATCCAGCTCTGTGAGGCGATGATTAGCGGTGCAGGTAACGTAAATGGATCTAAAGACTAAGACTGAATTATGACTAAACTGAACTCCAGGTTTTGGTAATCAGATTGGTATGAAATGTCCTTGTATTGTGCTAGAAGCCTGAAACGTAGTGTTATGTTATGTTTCTTTGTATTGGGAGATTTGTTACTTTAAGTTATTAATAATGTTTGCTGAAACTATTGGTTTCATTAATGCATGAACTAATAATCAAATCATTTTGTTACAAAATTTATGAATCTGTGTTGCTGTTTGTTATTATTCATTTATTCATTTTACTTAGGCTTAGTGGAATGAACCCACAACTTATCCAGCATATGTTTTACACAGCGGATGCCCTTCCTGCTGCAACACAGTACTTGAAAATATCCATCCACACACATACACTACAACCAATTTAGTTTATTCAATTCACCTATAGCGCATATCTTTGGACTGTTAAACCAGAGCACCCGGAGGAAACCCACGTGAACATGGGGAGAACATGAAAACTTCACACATAAATGCCAACTTGCCCAGCCTGGGTTTGAAACAGCGACCTTCTTGCTTTGAGACGACAGTGCTAACCTCTGAGCCACTGTGTCACCCTGTTTGTTATTAAATAAAACTAATTATTATTAATGTTAGCTCAGGTTTATTATATATCAGCTAATACTTTTTATTTGAATGTTTTTGATGTTGAAATTAGCATTATACTAGTGCTTAGAATTTTGCGTCAATTATAGGTTTAATCTTCTTCTCTTTTTTTTTAAAGAATTATTAATTAATTAATTAAATTAAATGCATTTTGTCTAAACAACTAAACAATTTTTTCAGTAAAATTTAGAATAGTAACTTCTTTAAGAGCAATTTTATCTTGCAGTTCTGAGAAGAAGAAAAGAAAATCAATTCATCTTTATTTCTATAGCGCTTTTACAATGTGGATTGTGTCAAAGATGCTTAACATAGAAGTTCTAGGAAATTGAAACTGAAACTGTGTCAGTCCAGTTTTAAGTGTGGTTTCAGTGTGGTTTAATTTTCACTGCTGAAAGTCCAAACACTTTAGAGCAAATCCATCAATGCGCAGCTTCGCAATTCCACAATGTATATATGTATATAACCACCTAGCCACTGAAAATAATAATAATAAAATAATAAAAAAATTATAAGTTCTGAATCATCAATATCAATTTCAACTTTTTTCCTCACAATTTTCATATATTTTTAAACTTTTTTTTTTTTTTTTTTTCCCTTTTGAGGTTTTGTGTGTTTATATTTTTCATTTTTTTTTTTTTTTTTTTTTTTTTTTTTTTTCCCTTTTGAGGTTTTGTGAGTTTTTATATCGCAATTTTAAATTTTTTTTTTTTCTCTGAATGTGAGAAGTCTGAGTTGTGATATAAATAAGCTCAGAACTACAGGAAAACTTAGAATTTCAAGTAGCCACACCATTTTTATTGTTCATTGTTACTTATAAACCTGGTTAAAGGTAAAACTTAATTCGGTCTTAAATATATATTTTTAAACAACCGGAAATTGATTATTTTTGAGTCTTAAAGTTTCCTTGCATTTAATGAGGTCATTTTTATTAGTATTTTCACTTCCACAAACTCGTCTTTTGCGTCTTAAATGTCACAACTGGGAAAAAGTGAAAGCTGCCATTCCCAAAAATGGTCAAGCAATACTTAATCCTGTGACACAGCAAAGCCAAATTCTAAAACAAACAAAAATTGAGTTCAAACCCCAACAAGCAGCCTACAGATAGACGAGAGTAGCATCAAATAAACTTAACATTCCGATAATTGTTTATAAGTCAGAGGTCTCGCGGGTGAGTCATGGATGATGGTGAATGTACGCTACAACACTACTGTGTTTATACGTGTGGCCTCTCTAGGCTCAAGCTTGTTTCTGTCTGCTACTGCTCAAGGTCTTCGGCTGATAAAACATACATTTGTGGCTCTTTTGAGGTACATTAAGATGCCCGAACCAGTGTTGAGGAGATTTCCAGCTTAGTGTCATTAGATATTAAGATTACACTTCGGATCATTTTGGGACAGTCAATCAGATATATTAAATATAGTGTGTAGATGTCCATTGAGGGTACGGTAGTTGGTTTGTGAAAATGATTGTGTAATTGCTCATAGAATAGCTAATTATTCATTCAGGTATTTTCATTGAATCAAAGCATTTATGTAAACATTTATTGTATTAAATACTACTGATTTTATATTTTATATGCTTTTGTATATGAACCAATAATTTCCAATGATTCCAGCATAGAATTATTGTAACTTTTTTTGTCCTACAATTCTGACTTTCAAACAATTGATAGTTTACTGCATATCTCAATTTCCTGAATCATTTAATAAAATGATTTTAAGTTTATATCTTGCCATTCTGTGACAACAAAACAAAACAAAACAAAACAAAAAAACAGAACAAGATATAAATCAGGAATATAGGGAAATGTTATTATTAAAAATATAGCTTATTCTTTATTTCCCCGTCCCATGTAAGTTTATATCATGCAATTATGCGGAAAAATGTTTGAACTAGAGTTAAAATGTTAATTGATAAAGCCCATATGCTCACAATTGTCCGAAATAGTTAAAATGTTGATCAATTCAGATAAAATTTTTATTTCTCTTGTACTTCTAATTATGTATCTAGCGTACATAATAGTATTTTGAATATAAAAAAGTCACCCAATGTCTTTAAAAGATTAGCTTTAGGTATAAACAGCTATTGTAAAATGGCAATAAGGAATTCGGTAATTAATATATCTCAATTCGTCCTTTTTATTTCTTATTTTAACCTTTTTTTCTTTAAAATTTGAGCAAAATTCACACTTGTGTTAAAAGCTCAGAATTACAAGGGACAAAGTCAGAATTGTAAGCAAGTTAATTACCTTTATTTTTTTATTCTTGTTTTTTTTTTTTTGTCGCTTCTATAAAACTGTATTTAAAGATCCTGATATCTTGAGATAAAACAAACACAACAACAACAACAAATAAAATCTCCTGATGGCCTGGTTCAGATCAGTTGTGTTGTTGAAGCTTTTGAAACAACCAAGAGGTTAAACTGGTTAGCATAATTCACCTAGCCCCTACTGGTACATACTGCATCTACAACGTTTGGTTCAAAATGCGTCTTTTTCCACTGAAGTTGCATCAAAATGTATCTATTATGACTAGATATCATTTTGCAAGCAACATAAAAACATATATTGCTAATAGGGCCACTCGGAATCTGCACATACAGGTTTTTATATGAATTTCGGTAGTATTATTAATTAATATCCAATTGTTTCTATATTTTATTTAGAATACAGTCTGTGAAGTAATATTTTCTGGCTTTTAGTAGATATATGAGATGCTTGCTTGCTTTTCCAAACAAGTGGACCTTATTGGATTTGCGTTATAAACCTTATATAAAATGTGATTTAGTTCCTATACTCTCAAAATCATTCCACATAAATCTGCAGATTTATTTACTTATTTTATTTTTATTTTGTATTTATTTACAAAATTCTATGCAGAAATAGCAAAACATGTCTAATAACTATTGCTAATAACCCATTTTAGTACAGTAAATGCTACACATCCCCCAAAATAATCTGTCTTATTGGCAAAAAACAGTAGACCATTCCATTACTTTAATACACATAGTTTTATTAATATTTTCTGCTCGCATGCTCTTTTGCCAGATAAGTAGTATAGAAGCTGACATATTCTGACATCCATGCTATCTGTGCTTTCTAGCTAACACTACCCCTAAATATAAGTATTGAAGGTTTGTAAAGCGCTTCCAGTTTTGTGGCTCATCCTAAACATTGTAATATCCTCGTGTCTGGAAAAGCGAATTCTCACTTGAGTAATGAACGGGAGGAAAAGCGAGGATGAGTCATTGGGGAAAAGCACTAATGAGTGGGAGCCTTGATGGATTCACCTTTGGGATTGGGCTTTCTCTTCCCCAGGTTCCTTGAGACATTTCACATTTCCCCAAGTTTGAGAGTCTTGTGGAAAAAATGTCCCGCGTGTTAACATTCTCAGATTCATCCTGCGCTCGCTGCTTCTCAGAGCTCTGAGCCTATTATAAATATTTAAGGGAAACTGTTGACATGAAGATAACACTGACAAATTGAGTTAACATTTCAGCAATAGATTACCGCTCGCGTGGGGGGAAGAGAAGAGTATAAAACGCATAACAAGTCCACGTTAGCCGCTAGATCATGAGACGTTTACGCTTTTACCTATGCTGTTTGTGATATGGGTAGATTAATCGTGGAATGTGATATCAAAGGTTTTTGGGAAATAGAAGATGGGAGGCTGTTAAAAGTGTTGGAGGACACCAGAGGGTTCGAGGCAGCATGAAGAGCGCACCAGATCATCTCTTTAGCGATGTTTACAGCGCACTAGCATGAGAAAATGGATGGAGAGTCTCCTGTAAGCCTTGCAATTGATGTATAGACTAAATCAGGTCAGCAGTTGACTTGCGCCTACTTATTTATTGTTTTTCTCCTGAGGTTGAACCATTGGTGGTCTTGGTTCACTTGAGGCTGCAATGTACTGCATGATTAGACACAGTAGACTTCGTACATTAGCTAACTTTTTAAATGGTCATGAAGAAAACGTACGCTAATGAATTGAAAGTCTGGTAGCCTGTGGTCCTCAGTCAGTATTACCAATACAACAGATTCACACAAAAACATGTGGCTTGTTGCAAGTACTGTCTACCAATTTGCATACTTATACTACATTCTAAAAGTATTTACTTATTATCACTTTTGAGTGTGTAACAGAAGAGTAAGCAAGTTTTGAGACATACAACTTCCTCATTAACGGCCCGTTATGTTGCTTAGTTATGATACCTGTCAATCATCTTGACACATCCACATTTCTTTTATATTTAATAACTTTATGGGAGAAGCAGCAGCAGGTTAATCTGCCATTCGCGCGACTTTCATGCAGAGAAATCTCTTTAGGTCTTTGGATAATTATGCATCCAAAAGTTAATGTCCAAACACATCTTTATAGAAGTTCACTTTGTTGTTGCAGATGAAATATAACAAGGAAAATGTGATTTTGATTATTTTCCAATTGGCTAGATATTAATTAATAATCATTCAAACAACTTTACTGAAGCCTCTGGTCCTGCGCGTCCGCCATGTTTACACTCTTTACCTCTGTTTGTAGTTCTAATTGAATTCACGTCCAACGCGCATGTATTGTGGGCAATATTAGCGGTTAGAATATGGACCGTTCTACATTTTAAATTTCTACCGGAAATAGTGGACCATCCGGGAATTCTTTGGCATACTCTTTCCAACATACTATGCTTTGGGACACAGTAGTTCTATTTCCGAATACTATTTAGTACAGATAGTGTGCGAATTGGAACACAGCAAAGGAGTCATACAGATGCCACATCCACACATCAGCAGCTGAGCATCTGATGTGTACACAAATTGGGAAACTCTTTGGGAGTTTTAAAGGTTGAGCTCTACAGGATTTTTGTGAGGTGTGTGTCACTGCATTTAACAATCCGTCTGAAATTAAGGCCACTTCAAAACTTTTTGTGGAAAGAGAAGGCTGCCATGACATTAGCTGGGTTTAAAGTGAATCGAAATTTTTCAAAGATCGAAACAATAAATAAATAAATAAAGGGACTTTGCTGTAGGTATAGACTCTTTTTACATTTCTGTGTTTTTCATAAGTGGAAGACGTCATAGTTTGGAAAACTTTAAGAGAATGGGAGAGTAACATTAATATATTTTTTTACATTCCAATTTGCTCCAATAACATGTCTACAACTGTTTTTATGGCTAAGAAAAATATTGACACTCATAACTGCAGCAAGAAAAGAGAACAATGTCAAATTTACTGTTTATCTCCATTATTTGCATTTACTCTTTCACCAAAAGCGAACGTAAAAACTTTATTCCAAATTAAGGAATTGTATTCAAACTTTGGAATTTCCATGATTTATTTCTTATGCGATACTTCAAAATGTGCATTAACACAGGGTGATGGAAAACCATCTGATGAGAGTGTTTCTACATGGCTCAAAAAGGAATTCTTGAAAATCTGACCTACAAGCTCAAGACGACCTACCAATTTTGTAAATTATGATCTTTAAAATTACGACATGAGTCACACTTCTTGTCAGGCAGAACAAAATCTCACAGGATGGTCTGCCACTGCCATAAAACTGATGAAAACAAGGGTAGCACATCTTGTCAAGCAAGAAATGGCTACAATATCAGGGTGTGTGGCCACTTAGCACAGAACAAACTCGCAACCTATCTCAAACCTTAGTCCTATAAATTAAATAAGGCTTCTGTAGAGTGAATAAATCTGCTTTGCATATTTACTGATTACATATTAATATTTTTTTTCCTGATCGGTGTTCAAAACATGCTTGTAAAAATCACAATAGTCTTGTCCCAGGTATAACATTTAATTTCCAACTTTTGCAATGTATGACCAATTAACACAGAACAAGCTCGTAACTTATCTTAAACCTCAATCTTAATAATTAAATAATGCTTTTACTGTATAAGGTAAGTAAATTAGATTTCAGTATAAGAATCCAGCTTGAATGACAACGCAAACCGTCAATCACTTTAGTTTTAAAGCCAGAAAGTTCTTCCATTTCCTACAAAGTACTGTGAAAAGTAAAGACGCAATTAAACTGCCAGAGATTGCACAACACACCTTTTTGCTACAGAACTCCATGAACTTCGTTCTTCCAAACTGTGTCAGTCATACAACATTTCACAGACCCATTGATATGGCGTATTAATGAGTGTTTATCCGCGTGATGGATAGCATTGGTTTACTGCACAGGAAAGGCTGCAGTGAGATCATTGCTCTAGCTGTGGATTCAGAGATTGAACACAGACCAGCATTGCTGATGTTAAACATCTCTGAACTCACTAAAGTTATGATTTTGGATTTGGTTGATTTGAATGATCATGCTGTCCACAACTTTGCACTGCTCATTCCTTGTATGCAGTGTATTTTTGGGTTACATTATATTTGTTACAGTGTAATTATGCATTTGAGTACTGAGTAATATTAATGAAATACTTGCATGGTTATGGTTGAGGGTTAGGTTTAGTTGCATGTAATTCTATATAATATATTTTTATTATTATAGTACAAAAAAAGTTTCAGTAGTAGAAATCATTTTATATTTAAATTAATAGTATTAATAATCACAACAGTGCCCTTAGATCAGGTGTCACCAATCTCGGTCCTGGAGGGCCGGTGTCCCTGCAGGGTTTAGCTCCAACTTGCCTCAACACACATGCTTGGGTGTTTCAAGCATACCTAGTAAGACCTTGATTAGCTTGTTCAGGTGTGTTTGATTAGGGTTGAAGCTAAAATCTGCAGGACACCGGCCCTCCAGGAACAAGTTTGATGACCCCTGCCTTAGATGAACAAAATAATGAAAATAAATAATTTAACATTGGGTTTGAGTGGATGTTGCCGTGTTGCCAACTTCTGACATGGAAAGCAGCAATTTATTAAGAAATATTCCAGACATAATTTTTTTTTCTGTTCTCTCAATGTTTCAAAACTTATTTTCTTGGAAAAATTGCATTATTCGGAAATCAGTTTATAATTTTTTCCTCCCAATGTCCCCAGTATCACTTTTCACCCTGTCTTTTGCAGTATTCCTTTAACAAAAGCCAGTTCCTTAATGACATCGATCTCCAGGAAGTGACATATATATATATGTATGTATATACAAGTATGATAATTACAGTAGATTGACGCCCTATATATTAACCCTCAATGTAATCCGTTTTAGGAAACCTGTTTTTTAAACTATCTTACATTGAATACATTTTACAAGACAGTACCAAATTTGCTAAATTAAACCATTACTGAATATGTCCGACAGTATTTAATTTGATAAATACTAGTGTTAAATTAAAGTGATTTAAGATACATTTCAGCCTATTTTTCAGGAACTGTTATCCCAGATCTATTTCAGAGAGACTGCTGTGGACAAAAGAGTGGCAGAAGTGAAACGACATGACAAATTGCTTAGGCCTAAAATGTTCAGTAACAACTCATCATGCGGTGTGCTTGAGACTATTTTCAAATGTAAAGTTTGTTTTGGTGGCACTTTGTAGACTAAATGTTGGTTTATTCAGTGGTGTGTGAGTTATTGTGGTCAGAGGGCACTGCCAGTTCTGCTTCACCCAAACAAGTGGCAATTTGAGCTGTGAATGAATTTATGTGCAATTAAATTTAAAGGCCCGAAACAAAAAAGGGAACCGTCTGAGACCCCAGAGCAGTAAAAACACAGGAAAATATGCACAAGGAGCAAAAGGCTTGACAGAAAGATTAATACCGTGTTTTATCGACCGGCTTTTTATTCCCGTAAAGACGTAACAACTGGGAAACGCTGTCACAATATCTGAAACTCAGGGATGATGACAGCGAGGAGATTCTAATGAAACAGACGTTATCTAAGCTGTTAACTGTTTCATAAACAAACAGGGGTTTTTTTTTCTTCCTCTCCTCCACATTAGGAAAATTTTATTGCTCAGAGCATAGGTTGTGCTTTTAAACTTTAGAAATCTTAACTGAGTACAGTTCCATGGAAGAAATAAAAATGATAGCAAATGAAAAGAAATTCAGCTAGTAGCAGTAAAAGGGCAGTAAAATTCCAGATAATTTTTGGGACAATCTCGTCTCGTCTGAGATCTGAGCATTGATTGCAGCCGTAGCAAGTCAGAGAACAGTTCTAATGAAAGTCTTGTTTTCATTAATAAAAAATTACTAGGTTTTTCCACACACTAGAAAATCTGAGATCTAGGGAGAAAAAAAACTTCAGAGAGAAAAGTAGGAGTTCAGTTCAACATTTATACTATTTATTATGTGTTTGAGTTAAAAAGTCATTTAGGTTTTATTCTGTTAAACTACTGTTGAAATTTTTATACAGTGCTCAGCATATACGAGTACACCCCATTTTGAAAATGAATATTTTGATCCATTTCTCAGTGAATATGGGTCATATATATTGGTGCATTTGAACAAAACAGATTTATTAAACAGATACATTTATTAAAATAATACTTTAGTCACAGAACATCTTTAGAAATGGAAAGATAATACATTTAAATTCATGCCAAATATTGCGAAAAAATGACAAGTTACAACATTTCAACAAAATTGTATATATTTTTGTTTCTCTTGATTTTTGCAAATTTTGACAATGTTATTAAAACGTTTTTTTCCTAACATATAAATTTGTGCTCCTAATTTTTGAACCATTATTGTAAGTTGTTGTACATATATATAATAGCAAAAAGGTGGCATGTTTTACCCATGTTTAAACTTAAGAATATAAATTCTGGGGGGGAAAAAACCAAACAATTTATTGGAAAATGGAAAAAATGTGATGTCTATGTGATGTGCTCCAGAGAATTCTGTTCTGTAAATATTTTAATACTAAATGTTTAAAATGTTAATAATAATAATAATAATAATAATAATAATAATAGGGGCAACACGGTGGAGCAGTGGGTAGCACAATCGCCTCACAGCAAGAAGGTCGCTGGTTCAAGCCTCGACTGGGTCAGTTGGCATTTGTGTGTGGAGTTTGCATGTTCTCCCTGTGTTTGCGTGGGTTTCCTCCGGGTGTTCCGGTTTCCCCCACAAGTCCAAAGACATGCGCTATAGGTGAATTGGGTAAGCTAAATTGGCCGTAGTGTATGTTTGTGAATGAGTGTGTATGGGTGTTTCCCAGTGATGGGTTGTGGCTGGAAGGGCATCCGCTGCATAAAACATATGCTGGATAAGTTGGCAGTTCATTCCGCTGTGGCAACCCCAGATTGATAAAGGGACTAAGCCGAAAAGAAAATGAATGAATGAATGATTGAATGAATGAATAATAATAATATTAATAATAATAATAGTAGTAGTAGTAGTAATAAAGGACTAAATGCCCATTTAACTGTGTCATGCAGAGATAAAGTAGTCTTAAAAAAAACAGAGTCTGTTCTCAAATATACTTGCATGTGTAATTTTAAACATCTCTTTTAACAATGTAATGCAGATCTTGTGCAAACACCTCCTTATCGCTACCAGATACTTTCCCGACTGCTGTTTTCTCACTGTCATTTTTTGCTTCTTTTTTGTTATTGAGGAGAGCACATATACTCATCTAAATGTTGCTTTCAGCAGCGTGGATGATGCCTGGATGCTGCTGTAAAAGGTATTTCAACTTTATTTTACTTATGGTCAAAGAAAGAAAATTACCTTCACCGTAAGTATATCAAGTCATTGAATCACATTCAGGTTCTTGTTTGTTACTGTATGTCTTCACGAGCAATTTACTGGCTGCAATTCAGTTAATAGCCACAGGTGTCACTAAAAACAATACATTTTTGCATTATATCCTATACACACACACACACACACACACACACACACACACACACACACACACACAAACGCTGGGTTTCACACAATTCCTTCATGTTGTCCCAACACAAACCGATTAAGTTCACTTAATAATTTTTACAAATTTAAGTGGTTTGAAAATAAAACCTTAAAAATTGTGTTGCTTCAACCCATTTTAAATAAATAGCTTAAACAATAAAGATAATTTTGAGTGTACTGAATGTCTTCTTTGAAAAATCATTAGAGATTTTGTGTTTTTATATATTTGTGCTAGCATCATATAGCACTAAGGTTAAGTCTTTATCATTTATTTATTTGTATCAAGTCAGATTTAATACCATGTATTCCAGCATATTTTCTATTGTATACAGCAGATAAGTGACATAAATGTCTTTTTTTTTAATGACCGGGATTTTCCATTCTGTTTACTTATTTCTTTTCTTTCCTTTTCTTTTCTTTCTTTCTTTTTTATTTTTTATTTTGGTGCTTAACAAACTTCTGTAAAACGTTCTGTACTTTCCCGCTATTAATTATGATCGATGACGGGTAGAAAACAACATCAAAACCGTTGCTGGCAAACGATCAGGTGCCTCGGTGATGTCAGTGCTGCTTTCTTCATTTTTAATTTAGTGCAAAAATGATGTTCGCTGTTTTCCGTACCAGTTCCAATACTTGTGAGTGATCTTTTACTGTTGCCTAAGTGAAGTCCACTAAGCATTACATTGCTGAGTATAAGGGTGTGGGTCTATCAATAAAAAAAATCAAGAGATGGCCTTGCAAGATGAGAGCATTAATTTTGTGTGTGTGTGTGTGTGTTTACTGGTCTCATTTTACACTTATCAAAGGATGAATTCAAAAGATTTGCGGCGCTGTTTATTTTTATTGTTCAGCACCAGCGATTAAGATCTAGCGCTTTCTGGGTAAAATTAGCATTGTTTGTTGCAGCTGTGATTAATTTAACTGCAGCGCATGTACGCATGGGAGTCAAACAATTGCTCAATGCGTTGTCAAAAATGAGAGCGAGTAGGATTCCAGTAATGTGGAGAAGAAGAAAAAAAGGGAGAACCCCATTTTGGCCCTTTTTGTTTTTAGCTGAATCTCCAGGGAGGACAGGAATCTCGTAGTCGGTGCTCCTTTGCCGAACTTTAACAGTGAGAGAGCAGCTGTCAGTTTGAACTTGTACTCTATGCCACGTGTGTGTGTGTGTGTGTGTGTGTGTGTGTGTGTGTGTGTGTGTGTGTGTGTGTGAGAGAAAGAGAGAGAGTGTGTTCGTGTTCTGTTGTCTGGTCAAGGTATAATAAGTGAGTCAAAAAGACACAGCTGCCGACCAGATGATTGGGGCCACCTGCTTTCTTCATCATTTACGCGTTTCACAAATGTACAAACAACAGCAAATTAGAGGAGTCTATAGAAGCCTCGAATCTGTCTGTTTTCGGCACAGATTTTAATATCTTGGCACTATGAATCAATGCGGCGTGTTTGCGTTTTATGTGATGCCGCACACTGTGTTGTATAATGTGCACTGGGTGGTTCAGCGAGGGACTTGTGGCACAATAATGATGTTTTGGATGAACATCGTAAAGGTCGTACAATGTGGCTGCTAGTGCAAAGTGCGTTTGCTTGGGGGGGGAAAAAAAATCAAGGGTGTTTTCTCAAAGAGCACAAACAAGTGGCTTCAGCTTGCTATGACTGGCTGATTACCGTGTACTGTAAAATGATAATGATAATGTCCGCATGTCATTAAGGCTTCCAGGAAAATATCTGCACCAGTCCGCTATTAAACATTTAGGTGGCGAATTACGTTTTTTAGATTTACAAATTACAGAATCACTTAAAAAGGGATAGTTCATCCAAAAATGAAAATGTATTTACTTGCTCTCATGTGGTTCCAAACCTTTAAGAGTTTATTTAATATGTTGGACACAAAAGAATATATTTTGAAGAAGACTGAAAACCTTTAACTATTGGTTTCCATAGTAGGAAAAACAAATACTATGAAAGCCAAAGGTTACGTTTACACCATTTTTCTTAATATCTTCTTTTGTGTTTAATAGAAGAAGCTCTTTAAGGGTGCATAAATGACGGCAGTATTTTCCTTTTTGAGTGAACTAACCCTTTAAGGATGGCTGCTGCTGACTTTAAGTGTTGTTTTAGTATTAAGACAATAATTTACAATATATATTTATTTTAACTTACATGTGATAGTCACAGTGAACATATGTCAGTCTCAACAAACATAAACTTCAGTTTGTGATGGCTATGATTGTGGTGTGTTGTTGTGTAGGCCACTGTACACAAGTGAGTTGCAGTTCAGTTAAGGAATTTTGAACTCAGTAACTGCTTTGAACAATTCACAGAGGAGGCCGTTTATGTAACCTGTCTAGTCCTACTGACCCACTCTGAGGAGGATTTGAACTGGAGATTCCAGCATCAGAGACGTCTGTTTTCCTCTGTTTTCTGTTGATAATGTGCCTTTTGAGATCAGGAAAGTGAGGTTTAACCACATAAATCTTACATGCCATATGTTTGTTTTGGGGGGCCTGAAAATGCAAAGTTTTAAAAACAGGTTATTAAAAACAATAGTGTTATTTCTTCCACTGGAACTATACAAAAATGTGAATTTGTGGAGAGTTGTTGCATGTTAATGATCCATATTTCAAAAACCTGAAGATTCTCTGTGGGATTTCTTTAGATTTTCTAGTGTGGTTTTATAAACACCATCTCACGGCATTTCATACATTTTTGATTTAGGGGGCTATTTGTATTAATATGTATGATCTTCTTCATACTGTACATTATAGTATACATTTGTCCTCTAGTAATAATTGGGGTGGGGAAAAATTGTATGTTTTTGTACAAATGAAATTGTATGTATTCATACGAATTAGCTACTTTTCTGCCAATACGTAAAATAGTTATGCTTCCTTGTGAGATCAGGCTTTTGAGTTTTGCAGTGTTTTGAGTTTTGCAGTGTTTTGTTTTGTTTTTTACATTTATGAATAAAATAACATCTGTGATAATCAGAACTTGATACATTTTGCACTACAATGTAAAACAGACTAACTCATATTGAAAATTCTGAGATGCCGAAGCTGTCATGTGTATGTTATTAAACGTATGTGACTACATAAGAATAATTAGGGTGCAGTCTGTGTTGCAGAGCAAAATGTTCAAATAATATTGAGTTATGTTTACCACAGACCTGTGTTTACACATAAATTGAAAAGAAAGTACCAAAATCAAAGTGAATTATTCTACTGTCACAACTCTGCTATATGCACAATCATAGATGGGCCAATTTTTTTACGACTAGGTGTATATAACAAGTTGAAGTATTATTTTAAAGTTTTCTCTTTTTAACAGTGCATGAATAGAGTTCGGATGTACTACATTCACCATGTTGTCATTATCACATGACCTGCATGAATTTTTTTTTTCAAAATCCTCTCCTGCGGCTTCATGAGTACATTAGAATCTCAGGGGAAGGACGGTTGTAAATCTCATCTAGGGTGACCAAAAAAAAAAGTATCTAGAAATGGCCCTGTCCTTATGGTCCGGTCAACACTGTTACATCGGTTATAAAAAGGCATGGTAATCTTTAAAACACTAATAGAAGCACCATGCAACTTTCTTTAACTGATCTCACTTCCTCTGGCGGGAAACTCTGGAAGCCGTTGAGACATGTCATTATACTCTCACTCATTTGCACAAAATGTTTAGGATACAATTTGTCAATTGTGATGTTAAAGCAAATTTCTCAATCACTTATTAAAAACAATAAGTCTAAAATGCAGAAAATTCTGTTTTAGGCATGACGTGGTATCTGGATTGACATTAGCATCTTGAGCTAAAGCACAAAATGGTGGAAAAATGTCAACTCTGTTATTGTCAGCTCTATTATTTAAAGAGTTAACATTCCCCAAAGTAGAAAACTCCCTGTCAGCATTTTGCTTTATTTCACATTAGCAATAGATTCAGTATACTGTAAATTATTCACTTGTTTTGTATATCATTCCAGTTTAAGGTAAATGAATAGAAAATGTTTGAACTGTACTTGCAATTCTGGAATGAGTCATATATATATATATATATATATATATATATATATATATACGTACATATTTCAAATCATCTTGTCCTATTTCATAATGATTTGATCGCAGTTATTTATTTATTTTTAATAGAATGCGCTGAGGGAGCAGGTCACGTTCCGCTTCCAGGTGGGAGGCAGTGGCCAATTTTACAGGACCAAAGCAAAGCTAGGGATTTGGCTAATTTCTTCCCCGCCTTATTGGAGACAGAAATCAAAACAAATTCGGGATATAATCTGAGCCCCTGCTTCATTTTCCTTTGGTCCAGGTAATTACTGAATGTGCCATGGTGCTCTCATTACTAGGCCACCGATTCCAAGTCCCCCCCCCCTCTGCCTTCAACATTCCAGCCAAATTACACCTCCCACGTGAGCAGGCAATCAGCCGCCCAGGGCCAACCTCTCATGTTTGTAATAATATTCTAATAACCAGTTACTGGCTGTTTGGAGAGTGCCCTACTCCTACAAGTCACCATAATTAGCAGTCCTAATGAGAGGAAAGCTGGACCACCACGCCATACCCCCCTTTGCTTGGCGGGAAAAGGCCACCAGTCATTGCCCACAGTATCTGCTTGTTTGAACATCTCGACGCTTTCGTAAGTGCTCATGAAGCGCTCACGTCTCATCTTCTGTCCTCGTCTCACCAGTTTTGCTCTTGAGGTTACTGGAATGGGAGCTGCATTGTGAGAATTCCTTTGTATGTGGTTGGCATTGGCTCATTTACTGTAACTTCTCTTGCAACTTTAATAGGCTACTCCACCTGAATACCTGTATGAAATTATACGATTATGTTGGAGAAAGGAATGGAAAAGGAGTATTTTTGAGGTTTAACATGTAATAAATGCTTAATCTGTGTTTTATTGCAACTCCCATGTATTTATTGGAATGTTCTGAAAATATCTTCACTTGATACTTCAAAACAGTAGATCAGTTTGCATATTCAAAGGTATGTTTGTACATTTTTTGCGGTTGTCTTGCCGGACGGATCCCAACTGCTTTCTATTTTTAGAAATGTTTTATCATGAGAGCCCATTGTGTGGGGGGAAAAGTACCTCAATGTATCACTCACTTGGATTGTTTTTGCTGCTCGTTCTTTAGAAGAATCTGATTGTTTTTCCCCTTTGTGTTTTTGGCTGTCTCTGTGCAGATGTTAATTTAGTGCAGAATTTTCTTCTCTGTTGGTTGTGCTACTAATTTGTGGTGAAACGAGTAAATTCAGCCACGTGGGAGGCCATTTTTCTCATTCCTTTGCAAAATCAGCAACTCCAGCAAAAAAAAGGTAGAGCTGTCACAACTTTAGCACTGTATGAATTCACTGTAATTTTTGTTGTTGTTGTTCTTCAAGGTTATCAGATGTTCCAGCACAGAAGTTTATTTTTTTAATTATTATTTACAGTCTCATTGAAAGTAACCCATGCAAGAAATGATCAAATGCAGCGCTCTCACATTTTAACAATTTAAAAAAGGTTCTGTAATAATTCAGTTAAAGATGTTTCCAAAATATTTTTAACGATGTTAAATGTAAGATTCAACTCATTAATGTGGTCACAATATTGAGGTGAGAACTAGGGATACAATGCATTTATATCCCTTTTACTCCAGTATTTATTTATTCACAGTTGAAAAGGTTGCAATACCAGCTTATCTAAAAAACTGTCACTTTTCACCAGATTGCTGCATTTGTTTGATCAAAGTACAGTAACCTAAAGTATTTTTTACAGTCTAAAATAACTTTGTTATATCTACATTTTGAAATGTAATTTATTCATCTCAGTAAAAGCTGTATTTTCAGCATCATTACTCCAGTGTATTCAGATTCATTAGAAATCATTCTAATGTTTCCTTTACAACTTGCTATTCAAATTCAAAAGATCAATTTTAAACTGTTATGGAACAGATTTCAGTTGAATGCATCTTTGCTGAATAAAATTAATTTCTTTAAAAAATAAACAAATTCAAAAAACAATATTATTCTACAGTGTGATGCTGTAGATAATGGGTGATTGTACACAAATTGTTGCAAACGATATTGACCAAAAAGTCAAAGTTTGACACGTTAGCATAGTCCTGTTAGCCCCTACTGGTTGGTCATGTAACTACCCTATTCTGCTTTAATCATTAGTCACAATTACTGAATTACATTTTTATAGAGGTTTCATAAAAATTTTTAAAATCATGATCTACATAAAATACACTTTAATTTTCCCTGTCTGCTGCATTTGATATCACGTCTCATTGTAGTTGCTAGTGAAGTGTTTGGGACGATACCCATAACTAACAAGGGCATAAAATTGAGAACAAACCCATGTAATCTCCTTAGTCAAATGCATTTAGTAGAATGGGATTTGCCCTTATTTGTTTTACTGTGTACTATATTCGTGTTTTGCCAACCAATAACAGTTCTGGATGCTATAGTCACACATTTCAATATACAGTTGAAGTCAAAAATGATGCCCTCCTGAGAATTTTTTATTCTTTTTCAAATATTTCACAAATGATGTTTAGCAGAGCAAGGAATTTTTCCACAGTATTTCCTATAATGTTTTTTCTTCTGGAGAAAGTCTAATTTCAGATAGATTATACTTTTTTTCAGCCATTTTAAGGTGCACTTTAAGCTGAATACTAGTATCTTGAAAATGTCTAGAAAAATATTATGTACTGTCATCATGGCAAAGGTAAAAGAAATCAGTTATTAGAAATTAGTTATTAAAGCTATTATGTTTAGAAATGTGTTGAAAAAAATCTCTCCGTTCAACAGAAATTGGGGAAAAATATAAAAGAACAAATATTTAACAGGAGGGCTAATAATTCTGAATTCAACTGTACTTTTAAATTATAATAATAATAATTTAAAAAAGGATTCTCGTTGGCCGTTTCACCTCACATTTTTCACTGCGCTCCCACATGTGTCTTGAATTGCTAGTTTTGAGGTCCTTTCAGAGTTGCCCTGTGGCAGTTGTAGGTGGCCGAGGTTAAGCACAGAACTGGCACGGAGGGAGTTTACCAAGTTTCTAAATCTTAATATGAGGCCCAGGACAGGGAGAAGATCAGAGGTTGTGAGGGTGAAGTCAATCACAAGCTGTTTCAAAAAAGCCAAACAACAAATGCTTGTTCTGTTGCTTGTTAGGGCTTCACACATGTACGTGTTAGGTGGCCTATGATGGGCATGTACTTTATTGAAGACGTATTGTGTGGCTGTTGTTGCATAATATTGTTTGATTACTTCAACGTGCCTGCGATCTTTACCCTGAATCACACAGTTTGGATGCCGCAGACAGCGCGTCCCTTAAGGCGAGCAGTAAATTCTCACCTGCCACATTTACAACGTGTGTGTTATTTTAGCGATCTGTTACCAAGCGAATGTGTAAGAAAACATTGCACCAGACTCATTATTTTACCCTATGTCGCTCTTATCATAAGATTAAATTGGGTCTTATTTGGTGTAAACTGTACAACATGCTCTTTGAATCTGATTCTGTGGTTTCATGTTCCGAAAGTCAGTGTTTTAAGCAAAGTAAATGAAAATTAATTATTATTTTTTTTTTATTTAAAAAAAAATGTTGAACCAATTTCTCTCTTCAAAATATTACTTGAATTGTATTTTTTAATTAAAAATTTATGATCATAATCAGGGTTCCCACACATCTTGAAGGTCTTTGAAAACACTGAAGTTTCAGACATGAATTCAAGGCCTGGAATATACTTAAAAACAAACATAGGTCCTTGAAAGTGCTTGAATTAAATTTAAATAGTTTTTGAATGACTTCTTCCATTCTACTGCTGCAGTAAAACAAAACAGAACATAACAATAACAAAAAAACTATTTTTTCAGTTTTATCAGTATTTCAGAAACCGCATTTGAAAATTACTAGTATTTAATTCATCAAATTTTATTAAAGTTCTTTGAAGATGACTGTTTAAAAGCTACAATTTAGTTTAATTTCTTTTTTTTTTATGACGAATTCAAATCATAATTTCTCTGACATTTATAATGTAAATATAAAGTGTAAGTGAAATGTTAAGTGTGAATTACAAAGGTGTTTGATTTAAAATTAATGGTGCTTTAAAACGTTCTTGAATCTGGTGTTCATAAAAGAGTGGGAACCCTGTGTAATATTGGCTGGATTTGTTTTAATTGGCTGGATTTGGAATAGGAAATATTTCTATGATATTTAAAAAAAATCTTTTTAAAGTATGTTTATGCTGACTTAATAAAGCAAGACTTCTCCAAGTCCAAGTCCAAGTCCAAGAAAGAATATTAGATTATTATTATTAATAGTTTTTTTTTGTTTTGTTTTTTTTTACAGTGAGGGAATTGTCATGACTCTTTATGTTGCATACATTCAGTAAATGGCAACTGTTTTCATTAACAAATCCTTAATTTATTAAATCATTCAAGTCAGTTTCTGAATCATTCATTTTTAAACGGTTCAAAAATGCTGATTCATTAAAGGACTAAACCTGTGACTGCGTTTGAGTGAGTCACTGAATGATTAATTAATTAAATGCAGGAAGACACATGGTTCTAATTATCTTGGTGGAGCAAAGCAGACAAAGTCATTGCTGTAATTAGGTCTACAGGGTAAGTAACTAAATAACTTCTAGTTTATTGAACAACTCAATAAATAAACAAACAAACAAACCAAAAAAAAAAGGTCGTGGATGGGCGGCACGGTGGCTCAGTGGCTAGCACTGTCACCTCACAGCAAGAAGGTCACTGGTTTGAGTCCTGGCTGGGGTCAGTTGGCATTTCTGTGTGGAGTTTGCATGTTCTCCCTGTGTTCGCGTGGGTTTCCTCCAGGTGCTCCAGTTTCCCCCACAGCCCAAAGACATGATTGTAGTGTATGAGTGTGTGTGTGAATGAGAGTGTGTATGGGTGTTTCCAGTACTGGGTTGCGGCTGGAAAGGCATTTGCTGCGTAAAACATATGCTGGGATAGTTGGTGGTTCATTCTGCTGTGGCGACCTCTGATAAATCAGAGACTAAGCTGAAGGAAAATGAATAAATGAATGTTCAGTTTCTGGCTCCAGATGACAACTCAATCATCAGAAGCCATATGTATACATTTTATTTTGCCTGTGTATTCGTTTTGACTCTCACAGTGCTAATAGCTATTGACGTTCACTGTAAAAAATAAATAAATAAAAAAAAATGCTGGGTTCCACACCATCCCTTCATGTCGTCCCAACACAAAGTTAACTTAATGCTTTTTCTAATTAAGTTGATTGAACATAAAACTATTTAGTTGTCCCCCCAAAAAACCTCAAGAATTGTTGTCAGCTCATTTTAAATTAGAACAAGCAGCAAATATTTGTTGAATGTTGACTATGATTCAACAAGGACCACAGTGCACCTTATTGAAAAAAAGAGAACAAATGTCCTGAAGTAAATACCATCAAGTTTTATTAATATAATTTTTCAGTAACTATCCCTTTAAGCCTCCCGGTTTTTCATTATAAGTTGTTGATTTTATTAATAATCAAAATGCACATGTTTTTGCACTAATCCACATCTGTCAGTGCATTAATGGTGTTGTTTATGCACTGGTCCTTGTTGTGCCTAAAGCACCTGGCATTAGGAGGGAAATGCGTGTAAATCACTCATCATGTGAGGCCAGCCATACTGCAGCATTAACCTGTCTGAGACGCGCACGTACAAAACTAGACCCAACCTCACTGTGTATACAAACCAGAGGGTGTTTGTTTGCTTGCATAGGCGTAAAACCGGTACTTTAGTCACAGTTGGTGAAGCACAGTGGTTTTCTGTTAGTGGAGTCCATGAGGGGGCACACTGTAAAAAAAAAAAAGTCAGTTAATTAACAGTTAACTTTATTTTTCTGTTTATTTACGGTTATGAATTGCATTACGGGACCTTGATCTCTGCTCTGTCATCTCATGATGTCAAAAATTCAACTGTGCAGTTTAGCAGAGTGATTTTTATTAGAAAAATTGGAAAAATCTAACATTGCAATATTTTGTTATTCTGCAATATATATAGCGATATGAATACAATTTCACCAGATGACTTGTATATCTCTGGTAAGTTGGAAAGAATAAATGAAAAAGTACTTGCAGTTCATTACCAGGTTTTTGCACTAATGTTAACCCAGATAATATATCATTTCAAACTATTAAAAATGTTAATAAAAGTGACTTTTTTAAGTGTTTCAACCGCAGCAGTTTTTGGAGGAAAATCTAAGTCCCATTAAGCATTTCCCAGTTATAAATCGTTTCCTTTACTTGTGTTTGTATGTAACCACTCCGTGAGTGTTCTCGAATGGCCTAGCCAGAGCCCTGAATTAGCCCAATTGAGCATCTCTGGAGAGACCTAAAAATAGCTGTCCATCAACGTTTACACCTGACAGAACTGGAGAGGTCAGTTGCTGGGTCAGTTGGCATTTCTGTGTGGAGTTTGCATGTTCTCCCTGTGTTTGCGTGGGTTTCCTCCAGGTGTTCCGGTTTCCCCCACAGTCCAAAGACATGCGCTATAGGGGAATTGGGTAAACTAAATTGGCCGTTGTGTGTGTGTGTGTGTGCGCGTGCGTGTGCGTGTGCGTGAGCTCTGTAAAACATATGCTGGATAAGTTGGCAGTTCATTCCGCTGTGGCAACCCCTGATGAATAAAGGGACTAAGCCGAAAAGAAAATGAATGAATGAAGTTATGTTTTCAAACTTTTCAGCATCAACAGTTGTTGGAGGAAGATCAACGCCCATAATGCAATTCCCAACTATAAATACATGTAGTTTCATATAATTGTTTTATAATTGCTTTATCTCCTTGTTTTTTGCTTGTGTGTTTTTTCTATGTTTATATGTATATGATAGTGTATTTTGTGTCATGCTTTGTATTTTTAGGTGTGACTTTTTAACATTCTGTCAAGGGTCTACAGATGACAAATAGCCATTCTTGGTTGAATCTGGCACATTTTAAAGTAATTTTTATTCATGTGCATTGCTCCTGTAAACAACTAAACTAAACTAAAAATAAATGAAAAAAGAAAACAACCTGAATCTCAAAATAAAGAAAACGGTTAATTTACAGTGCGGAGTGCAGTAAGTCAGTCTATGGTAGAGGTACATTATAGGGAACCTGCTCGGAGCAGAGATGACCAGCTTTTCTCCCAGTATAATGTGAAGCAGCTGCGACTCTCCTTGCGTGATACATCGAGCCACCAATTAATGGGGGGGGGGGGGGGGGGGG
>CAIGQW010052715.1:3485849-3503992 GCA_903798125.1 Danio choprae | reverse complement strand
TTGTTGTTGTTGTTGTTGTTGTTGTTGTTGTTGTTGTTGTTGTTGTTGAACACACACACAAAAAAAGAAGATATTTTGAAGAAAGCTGGAAACGCTAAATTGACTTAGTATTTGCTTTTTTTCTTTTTCTTTTTTTTTTTTACTATGGAAGTCAATGGTTACAGGTTTTCAGATTTCTACTTAATATCGTTGTTTGTGTTCAACAGATTAAAGAAACTCATAAAGGTTTGGAACCATGAGGGTGAGTAAATAATGAAAACATTTTCATTTTTTGGTGAACAATCCCTTTAAGGTTATTCGAAGATGCAGTTTGTGCAAATATTTTTAAATTATTTTTCCTGAAATATTTGGACATGGACATTGGCTGGTCCACCCTTGAATATTGGATATAGTTGCTATTTGAACATAAGAAACAACAAGTATGATATAGATTTCCCCCATTTTTCCCCCTTTAAGTACCTGGTCTTGGATGTCCAAAATTGTTGGCTAGAGGCCTTCGCAAATATAGCCGCCAAGTGAATGGACTTTCCATGAAAGAGTCTTTGATTAAAATGTTTCAAAAGCTTACATAACGTACTGTATCTTAAAATTAGTAACAGTAACCAATAACTAATCCGTGCTTTATGTAATACTTTTCTCTCAGCACATTAATAGCACATGGAGCAATTGTACAAGATGATTGAACTCTGTTATTGGCTGTTTTCATCTCTGTCTTTCTCAGTATATTATTTAATCTCTTTGCAGAATGCCAAGGGCATTAGGGAGCAAGAGATCCGGAGTGACTGCAGTTCAGATAACCAAGCGCCTGAGGAACCGTGAGTAGCGGTAAATGGGGTTGACAGTTGACTCAGTGTGCCATAACCAGCCTTCCCCCACAGGTTACAGCCAGGGCAGATGGGAAAACTGATGGAAACTAACCCTGCCTGCCACATGCCAGTCTTTATAGATCCAGCGTATGTGCTAGATGATACATATGATTTCTGAGTCTGGGGCAAGATGTCATTTCCGCTGAGGCCTTCATCGTCCCTTTAGAGCTACTAATGTTTTCCTGTGGAGGAAATTATAGTGAATTTGATTATACTGAATGGTTAGGGCTCATTTAGGTTTGGGATGGTGATGTGCAAATTGGCATATTTTTTAAATCAATTGGTCTGTGAGTTTCCTAACCTTTATTTTCAACATAGGCTCATTTGAAAAACATGGCTTTTCTTACATTTTTACAAAACTTGACTTTCACACTTAGGAACTCGTAGTTTATGGTTATTAGAACTATAACCATCAAGCTGGTCCCCTGAGAACTAAATGTCCCTTCAGACCATTGAATTTTTACTGCACTCTGAAAATTACTGGTTTGTTTTTAAATCAAACTTGGATAAAATGTGGCCATTTAAACAATGTGTTGTGTTTGACCATATGTGACCGGCTTTAAACAACTCATTTTTCAGAGTAACATAAAAACTATATGCGGCTCAAAAAATAATGGGAACACTTAAACAACACAATGTAACTCCAAGTGTACCCTTTATTTTTTTGAGTAGTATATACAGTATATATTCATTTTCTTTTCGGCTTAGTCCCTTTATTAATCTGGGGTCGCCACAGCGGAATGAACCGCCAACTTATCCAGCATATGTTTTACGCAGCGGATGCCCTTCCAGCTGCAACCCATCTCTGGGTTTATCTCCTATCGTGCTATCTCATATTGTGCTACTCACTGTGCCACCATGCAGCCCCATATATATATTATATTACATTACACTGAAAAAATTATTCAAAGATGATTCCTTGGATTTACAAGTTTTTATTTAAGTTAAGTGGTTGTAAAGAGTGGTTGTATTTGGGCTGAATTTAAACAAACAAATTAAGTTGAACATTGCTAAATTTAATTTGTTCGTTTAAATTCAACACATATGGAATTGTGTTGAATTTTGCAGACATCATTTATTTCAGTGTATGAATGTGTCTTACATCATTGGGAGTTTCCATTGTGCTGGGTTAGACCCTATTCTGAAGTTAATTATAGGTGGCACAGAATGTATTGATACATCATTTAAATTGTTCTCTGATATACATAGAAGGTATGTGACTTGGGTAAGCGCTGATAATCAGAACTAGTTTTACAAGCCCATTTAGAACCCAGAATGTGGCTTTACATTGAAAAGCTCTTTTTTTAACCTTATTTGGAAGGGTTGTTAATATTAATGAGTTCTGCTCCTCCATAACTCTTCTTGACCGGGAGCTAGCTCTCTGCAACTCTCACATGATCGCCCACTGCAGCTAAGCAGGGCTGCGCCTGGTCAGTACCTGGATGGGAGACCACATGGGAAAGCTAGGTTGCTGCCAGAAGTGGTATTAGTGAGGCCAGCAGGAGGTGCTCAACCTGCGGTCTGTGTGGGTCCTAATGCCCCAGTATAGTGAAGGGGACACTATACTGCTCAGTGAGCTCTGTCTTTCGGATGAGACGTTAAACTGAGGTCTCGACTCTCTGTGGTCGTTAAAAATCCCAGGACGTCCTTCGAAAAAGAGTAGGGCTGTAACCCCGGCATACTGGCCAAATTTGCCCACTGGCCTCTGTCCATCATATCCTCCTAACCATCCCCATATCATAATTGGCTTCATCACTCTGTCTCCTCTCCACCAATCAGCTGGTGTGTGGTGTGCGGTCTGGCGCAATATGGCTGCCGTCGCGTCATCCAGGTGGATGCTGCACACTGGTGGTGGATGAGGAGATTCTCTCCAAAAATGTGTAAAGCGCTTTGAGTGTACAGAAATGGGCTATATACATGTAAAGAATTATTATTATTGAGCTATGTGTTGTGGATAAAATATAGACTAAATTATAATTCTACTATGAGTTCTCTGAAGTTTACCTTTCAATCTATTAAAATCACAGTAAGAGCTGAGAGATATGACATGATGCATTACACTCTTATATTCATCAGTTTACAAGTTTGTTGCCTCAATACAGAAGCACACAGAGATTTCACACTATACAGGTTAAACTAACAAAAGATACAGTTAAACAGATCTTGGTGCTGGTGCTGAATGAACTTAAATATATATCCGAGCTGTAAAGTGAAGATGAAATAAAGTTACTCCTAAAGCCTGTCCAGTTTTCAAAACATGAGTCTTGACATACATGGGAATATAATAAGCTGTTTTAAACATAGAAAATGAGGGTGGAAATATCATTGTTGTAATCTCACTAGGAAACGTTGCAGCAGGGGGGTGTGCATATTAATGATCGTGGTATGTCATTACCATGTACTGTTACCAACTCTTATAATTTGGTTATGCTTAGGCATATCCAAATTGTCATTCTATGGCAACTTTCACTTTTACAGACTTTTGAAAAAGTGGGTGCATATGCAGTCCTATAGTCTATCGCTATTTTGTTTATTGTAAAAGCCAGGCCGTGTTATTGCCAAGTTCTGGCCTGGCTTAGCTTGTTTAATACAGCATTTTTATTCATTTTTAATGGGTTAATGTGTCAGCGAAGTCTACATGCAATGCTTTTCAAAAACATTTTGTACAATATAGCATTTTTAGTCATTTTAATGAATTAGCAATGTCTATGTGCAACTTTTTTCCAAAATATTTTTAGCTCCTTGCACACTGCTTTTACAGTAGTAAATGATTTATACATTTGACATCTGAATATCATTAGAAGCCCCATATGTATGGCTTTTCTGATGTACTGAATTGTTTAGCTTTAGGTCATGTTAGGTTGGTTTCCAAATATGACAGAGCACTGGTCTATCAGTTACTTGCTCCCAACATTTAACTTCGCAGTACATACAATGCAATAAGATGTAGCCACAATTTAATGTAATTTTACAGAAATGTACCAATATGTATTTTACCTTTAGCATTTAAAAAAAAAAAAAAAACTAGTTTGATGAGACACATTCAGTAGGTGACATTTTCTAAGACAAGATCTTTAGCATCTAGCATTAACAAAACTACAGCATCTCTTTCTTAGCTTTTGAAAGTCCAAAGATGTCTGTCTAAATGTGTAGTATTTACAGTTGATTAAGTAAAGAACTGACATAAAAAACATCAATTAGCTGACGAGCGTGACCCAGCAAGTCCATGTCTGTTTGTTTATATTGAAGCGTCATGGTAATTCCTCCCTTTAAATGGACTAACCTAAGCAAATGATGTCTTTTAATTTCAACCTGTAGGGCTATAGTTGCAAACAACACCATGACAAACATCCTGGAGATTGAATTCTTCCGTGACTGAAACTCTGAAGGAAAATACAGAGCAGGCACGGTCGCTAATTAAATGACATGGCACCCAGCTTCTGTTCCCTTTGCGTCGAAGGCTCAAAGTCTGGTCGAACATCCCCCCCTTTCCCGTTCCCCCTGGTTTCCTCTCTTGTTTGATGTCAGACCCTCCGCAGTTATTTAGCTCTTTTAAAGCAGGGTTGAGGACACTGGCTTTTAAGCCTTGCTGGCCAAGGTAAACTTAATTTGTATTGTGTACATATGGTTAAAAGTGCCTTTCTTGTAAAAACCAAAGGGTGATGCCGTGGGCCAATGGGAGCGTGTGTAAATGAGAGCGGTGCACTAAGACGTTGTGTGATGAAGCGTCGCAGCCCCGCTGAGCCGCAGCTGGAGAGCTCTTATCAAGGCCCAAATGAGTGGAGGTGAGAAAAGACAGACCAACAGAGCTCGCAGGTCTACATTTCACAAGGAGAGGGAGGGGAGGCCGTCTGCCATATAGGAGACTGCTTTAAATTTTGGGATAGAACAAGAGTTTTGTTGGCAGAAGAGCTGGGGAACGTTACATTTTTAAGTCTGATCATTTTAGGGATTCAGTACTTTTAAATATTTCTAAATTGATGCTTAATTGATACTGAAAATGAAAATTGACTTGATTAGAAAAAAGCTAACTGGCCGACAATTGTGTACAAAATACAAAATGCATGGGAAATACAAAAACATATGGGGGTTGAATAAAGATCAGTTAAAATGCAGAAACAGATTTTTTTATACAATAAACTTAAAATTACCCCTAAACCTCAAATAAATCTTTTTGCTTGTTTATTATTATATTATATTTGTAATAATTGCAATGATGGGTAACAAAAAAACTGACACCACAAAAACTAGTATTTGATTATCTCAAATATATATTTTAATGCAATTTAATGAACGATCATTTCTTGCAACAATGATATGATGGGTGACAAAAAAAACTGTAAAAACTGACACCTCCAAAACTATATTTGATGATCTCAAATGTGCATTTTAATGCAATTTATTTCAACGATGAACGATGGGTAACAACAAAATCAGTAAAGAAACAGACACCTCAAAAACTACATTTGATGATCTCAAATGTATATTTTAATGCAAAACCTAATTAATTGACATTTTCTGATATTATAGTGTATATTTTTCTATATTATATTGAACAAATCTGTGTTCATTTACTCTTAATGTGCCAATTGTAATGTTTTTACCCCCAAGACTGGTTGACAAAGAAAGATAAAATCCACTTCTTGGTACATATTAAACAAACATGACCATCTTGGCAGGCGAGTGAGTTCAGGGCATGTTTTATGATCTGACATTAAAGTGGGCAATCTGATTTCAAGTTCTGATTAATATATCGCATATCAGGACAGGAAAGAGACTTACTGAATTACAATCAAGGCCCACAGGTAATAATGAAAAACACTACATTAGTGATTGAGATGCAAGTGCATGTGCGTGATTAAGTCTGTATGCTGGATCTTTGATGTCACCTGTGTCAAAATATAGTAGAACATTTGTTACGGTATATGTTTAATGAAAGACACATGAGGGACGTGATTGGCCTAAACTGTACATTATGGATGGCTGGAGGGGGGTCAAATATTTAGGCTTAAAAGTACAGGACGACACATTGCACTGATCAGTCTAGAAAAGAGGAAAAAAAGACAATTCTGAAACATATGGGATTTGTTACCTTGGCCAGACAGTATGTTAGTTTTTAAAGTGCTTGTTGCAATGACTTTGAGTCCTGCATGAGAGGCACCAAAAAAAAATGGAAGAAGGATATTGGAAAGAAACCAGAGGAGAAGAGATAAGGAAATTGAAGCCAACGAGAGAGACCTGAACGGGCTTAGTGGTCTTTTCCTCTGTCTCATGTCACTGTTTTCTTTCAAAACAAACCCATGTTGCAAGCCAGTCTTTATAAAACATCCCACTCTTAACCTTTCACCCATCCAACTGTCCATTCCCCCATGCTATTGACAGACAGAAAAAACATACTGCGTCTCCGTGGGTCGTCTTTACAGCGTCATTGCTGTGTGTAACAAAATGTTGAAACAATAAGAGTAAAGCTGTGTTGTTCGGCCCTCCTCTTTCAGCCTCTAGACAAGAAAGAGTAATAACTTGCAGTTGCTTGTTAGAGATCAATAAGTGCCATTTGAAATACGGTTCCCACAGATTGACCACACAAAATGAACGCTACTGCTAGTACAAGTCTGAGGAAGTCACACTGCGGTTAGGAGCTTTTTATGCAAAGGAAACAAGGCCTTAGTGGAGCTAGCTCTCATGTTTAAGTTGCTTTTGCAGCCGTAGCACTCCATAAGCTATGACAAACATGGTTAAGTTATGTGATCTTTTCGGTTTAATGTGGTAGACTTGTAGATCCTGGTGTCGTGGGATAAATCTGAGGAAAAACAGCGTTCATTTAATTAGTATTAGATGAATACATTTTTGCTTAGAATTAATTTTTCATAATTTGTTCAAATTTACTTTAAACAACAAAATACCAGTGTTTTTAATTTAGAAGAGTTTTTGGAATTACCAAATAAGATATTTGGTGGATTAACCCTTATTTGTAGCGCTTTGCTGGTAGACGATGACATTACGAAACTGAACACGGGATGTAACAAAACACTGATTTATTAAATGAACACTTACGGAGAACAAACACTGGATACGGGCAGACATGACAAGGATGACACAACCACACGAACCAAAGGAATCAAAATACCGGACAACGAAGAACACAGACGAAAGGGTATAAATGGATGAAGGGATGATTAAACTAATGACACACAAGGGATGAACACAGGTAGAACAAATGAACACTGACGGTGGCGGGAAAAGGACAAAGAAAGCACATGATGAAAACAAATGATGACACGGACGAACACTGACAGTATTTTAAATCACAGAAAATTAAAAAGGCTCTAAATGAAACTATGTACACTGTATAAATATATTCAGAAATGAGCAGTTTTCAGTTTTTTTTGCGATTCATGCTTTTAATTTTGTTCCCTGTTTATTTATGTATTTGAATTGTATTTTGGGACCCTGATCTTTTTTCCAACAACTTTTTTAACCTTGAAACAATTAAAATAGGGACTTTTATTAACATTTATTTATGGTTTAAAATGATATATTGTCTGGGTTGGTATTGTAGGCTATCCCAGCAGGCACACAATATCATAAGACGTTAATATTAGGTTAGATTTATCTCATGGCGTCAGGTGACCAAAATTCTATGTCTAGCCAGCATCTAAGCACAATGTTATTTTGACGTCCAATAAAGACGTCAAATGACGTTGATATTTGGTTGATTTTAGGTTGTGTTGGAAAGTGACCAAAATCCAAAGATGAGCCTACATCTTTATCCAGCGTCATATTGACGTCAAATGCTGACATTTATTCATCTGGTATGTTCACCAACGCCCACACAACTTCAAGCTGTAACCTCATATATAATAACATTGATATTTGGTTGATTTTAAGTTGGACATTGACATCGGCCTGATGCTGGGCTCTGATGTCAACCCGATTTTCATGTCTAAACAAAATGCAACGTCCCCACGAAGTCAGGGTACAACGTCAATCTGATGTCATGTTGACGTCCTGTGCCTGCTGGGATATTACTAAACAAAAACCTTGTAATAAACTGCCAGTACACTTATTTCTATATATATTTCTTCTTATACATTATAATATTTCAAACTACTAAAATGGCAATAAAAGTCACTTTGTTAAACTGTTCAGTTGAAATTTCAACATTAAAAGTTGAGAGAGCAGAAATAAAGGTCCCATAATGCAATTTACAACAGTAAATAAACAGAAAACACTTAAAATCACGAAATTAATTAACATGTTCTTTACAGTGTATTTAAAGAACATGTTAATCAAACCTTTATGTATATAATATACAAAATCGATACAGTTCAGTTGTTTATTTTATGGTACTGGATATAACCTACAGTATTGATGTTTTCCATATTGACCTTGAAAAATAGGGGAAAGAGAAAGAATACGACGAAATGCAATAAAAATGTTTTGGGCACTCCTTATAGCTATTATCTACACTTGTGTGATGGCTGAAATTGGGGACACAGGGCCAGAGGATGTTTATTGCTTGCATATGTGGGAAGCATGTGTTTTACATTTTGCGAGAAGGCTTTTAAAATGTGTACTTTCTGGGTAATTTTACCACTAAAGTGTCTCAGGACAAGGAGTTGAAGAAGTCCAACACATTTTGTACTTTTAGGATGTGCAGATGTTTGGGCGGCTGCAATATTAGTTATAGAATGTCATGCCGAATTCATCAGAAAAGCATACCATAATATTATATGAAAAGCATCCCTACATGCCATTTGGAGTATGAAATGTGCAGCAATTCCTCAAAACAGCGAAGAATTGTATTCGTTACAGAATGTGACATTTTTGAGCACCTGCCGTTGTTTTATTTTTGAAATGTATTCTTTAAATATAAGAGAGACTAAACGGTGCTATTTAAATCTTATTTTGAATGGAATATGAATTCTTTTGTTTGATCTTCACACACATAAGGCATAGATGAAAAATTCACATTGTGTTCCAGCAGCATTAATGGACCTCATCATTTCTCAGCTCTTAAAAGATGTTGCCAAATTCTAGCGAAAACCACTTTTTTTTTTTCTTTTTTTTTTTTTACATTTTTCTTCAGTTTTCATAATTTCAATAGGTTTACTCTTAACTGTTGGATGTTCAACATATGGTGCAGATTTTGTAGACATTTGGCAGTCACGCCACTTAAAATGAAAATGAAATATTAACCCCTTGCTTGCCATGCTTTAACAGAGTTGCAATTCCAAGGACATCAAGCGGAGCGCTCGTTTGGCTGGCTTTAGTTTTCACATGCAGCGAAGCGTTTGCCAGACATAATCATTAAAATTATATTTCTTTTTGTAGCATTGGGATATTGCGCTGTCATATTATACAGAGCCGTGCAAGTCTGACTGATATTGTTGAACTATCATACGCCAACCCACTAAATCGACTGTGACATTTCAAAACCCTGATTATTAGCATTTGGTGTGTAGTCTGAGAGGGGTCGGCCCTTATTCATACAGCTCTGGAAAAACTCCAGTGTTAACTTCGAATTCCATGAAGCTCTGTTTAATATCCGCCTCAGTAGGCAGACTGATACAACATCAGAATTTGTGAATAAAAGTCACGGCGACTGAAGTTTTATTGGAACTGGACGACCAGGGTTTTGTTTATCCAATGAAACATGAGCTTAACCACACTTTATCTCTGAAATTAGAAAATAAAAGAATCTACGATGTCTCACGTTCTGTGGTCTTAAGACAGTATGCTTGCCCTCAAATAGCAAAGGCCAACGACGATCCAACAAAAGTAGGGAATTCATATTCTTTCTTTTTCTTTTCTATCACTTGTGGTATTCAGCAACTCCAGATATCCTTTCAAATGCAAAGGCAATTTGCATACCACAATCTTATTTTTTTCTTATTTAATTCTGCCATTAAATGAACATGCCACCACCTTTCTGGGATATAGACTCATTTTACAAGTCACCTAAAGTTAAGCAGTTGAGTTTTAACATTTTTGAATACATTCAGCCAATCTCATTCATTTATTTTTAATCTTTATTAATCAGGGGTCGCCATAGGGGAATGAACTGCCAACTTATCCAGATATGTTTAACACAGCGGATGCCCTTCCAGCTATAACCCATTACTGGGAAACACCCATACACTCTCAATCACACACATACACTACGGACAATTTAGCTTACCCAATGCGCCTGTAGCGCATGTCTTTGGACTTGTGGGGGAAACCGGAGCACCAGGAGGAAACCCAAGCGAACACGGGGAGAACATGCAAACTCCACACAGAAATGCCAACTGACCCAGTCGAGGTTCGAACCAGCATCCTTCTTGCTGTGAGGCGACAACGCTACCCACTGCGCCACCATGTTGCCTCAGCCATTCTCTGATCAGCCAATCTCTCAAAAGTCTGGACAGAGCACTTTTAGCTTAACTTAACATAAATCATTCAATTGTATTAGACAATTAGCATCTCGCTCAAAAATGGTAAAAAATAGTTTCAATAATTTGCCTATTGACACTTCTGTAATTACATTGTGCACTAAGACTGACAGAAAATGAAAGGTTGCTATTTTCTAATTCGATATGGCCAGGAACTATACTATCATTCTGCAATAATAATCAAGGAACTTTGCTGATATTACGGAGTTCCTGAAAATTGTCCCTAACTAACTAGATAACAGTGCTGTGTAATATCATTGCGCCTGCTGCAGCTATGGTATGGCATCAAAGTTACTTGATCAAAGCATCAGAATGAGAGTGTAGTTCCTAGCCATATCGACCTAGAAATAGCAACTGTTCATTTTCCATCAGTCCATACACAGTCTTTTAAGTGGAGTGCTCCATTAATACAACTAAGGGTTGATCATAATGGAGGACAGGTGTGGACACACTCCAAAAGGCCCATACAGTGTCTGACTTTAAAAATGATTTAAAAAAAGATGTAAGGTAAGACGTGTCCTTTTGAGAGGAAACAGACTTGTTTTTTTTCTGTCCAATAAGCAGGTGATAAAGGGTAAGTTTCATGACAAGGCCAGATGTCCAGCGCTAGCGTTAGGTAATGACGCAATGTGGCCTTGAAAACGAGAGCTCCCAGACCTCTCACCGCTGAGAGTCCTCCAAAGCTCGCAGGCAGAATCCCTGAGGTTTCTCATCACAACACGCCAGCCCACCCAGATATTACCCACAGGAAAACAAAATAATGCATGCGGATGGAATGCTGTGGATGGAGCACCGAAAAAAACATGGATATGGCAAATAGCTACGCAACCTGAAGGTATCAAGTTCCTTGTTCAGCAAAATCCAATCAAGCCAAGCAAATTGCAAGGAAAATGTGTTAAAGCACTTTCCTTGAATCAACCAAAAAAAGTGTTTGCGTCCAAACACCGCAGATATGTTTGTGTTCCTTCTGTCTGCTCGGTTAAACACTTCTTGACATGTTTGATTCCAATACCATATTTTGGATGCCGAAACGGGGGAACAGGCAGGTGGGATCAGGATTTCTCCGAACTAGCACATTTTCTACATTATCTTTAGATGACGCTAACTTAATTTCATCCAGTGGGTGAAGAGTGTGTCGTCATTAGCAAAATCATACAGACAGCAAAATTTCTTCCATACAGATTTCTTAATTCAGTTCATCTGAGGTTGTTTATTGTGAAGGCCTTGGTTTGGCCACTTTGTCAAATCCTTCATGTCATAACGGAGAGGGGTTTAGTTACTGATCAGGGAGGCAAAGACATTTCTGTGTTCATTTTGATGTATTAAATGTGTCATGCAATGTGTTTATACATACACATTATACGTTGTGATGAAAACCTCTGTGTTATGCAACTGTTCTCCTGGTAAGCCTTTGAATAAGATTCAGCTGACTGACTTTAAATGGATATTTCACCTTAAAATATAAAATGTACTAATCATTTACTGAGCCTCAGACCATCTGAGATTAGATTTTTTTTTTTGTGGAACAAGTAAGGTGATTTGTTTAATAAAAGTATTTGAGAGGCACTTTCAGAGTCAAAAACACACAGACAAAAACAAAATTAATACATGGTGCTCCTGACAATAAATTGTCATCTTTTAAAGCAAAATGATCAGTTTTTAAATACACTAGGGAAAAAAATGTTTTCTTACTTAGTTTTTGTCTTGTTTCTATTCCAAATATCTAAAAATTCTTAAATCAGGATGTATTTTCAAGACAAATAAAAAATATTGTTATGTTTTCAGAAATAATAAGTAAAAATTAAGTGAGTTTTTTTTTCTAAAAACAAGCAAAATAATCTTGTTCTCAGTTTCAAGTAAGATTATTTTGCCTGTTCCAGGGAAAAATTCACTTAATTTTGACTTATTAATTTTTTCTGAAAACAAAACAATATTTTTACTTGTCTAGAAAATGCTTCTTTAATTAGGAATTTTTAAAGTATTGCTCAGTTTCTTCTTAGAATCCCCTATGGTTTCTTATGGAAGTTATTGCAACTTTTTATCTCAGAATTATGTGATACACAATACCCGGGAGCTGCAGTGCTGCCGACTGCAAGACCCTCCTGGGCACAGTGAACACAGCCGAAAAGATCATTGGTGCCCCTCTATCCTTCATTCAGGACATTTTCCTCTCACGGTGCTCCAGCAAAGCTGACAATATTCTGAAAGACTCTACTCACCCCTTCCACAGACTCTTACAGCTGCTGCCATCAGGAAGAAGGTTCCTGAAGTATTAAAGCCTGTTCGGCTAGACTACTCAACAGCTTCTTCCCACAGGCTGTTAGAGCCCTCAACTCCAGTCAACTTACTCTCCTCTGAAACCTCCCTACGCATTCCTGAGTATGTCCCATGCAGGTAAGGGGGCTTAACAAATCACCTGTGGAAGGACACCCCCTCATCTCTCTGACTCTTGCACCAGGTTGCACATTTGCACTATAGGCACTTTCCTAATCACTCCATGTCTCTTGGAAACATTGTGCATTTTAAATTGTGCTTCATTCAGGTGAGTGGCCTTGACAAACCACCTGTAGAAACACTATTTTTCTCTTATGCACCTGAAACTTTATCAAAAACTCCACCTTACAAGGACTCAGTGTTTATAAATGTATAAATCATGTTGCACTGCTTGCTTCAACCTTAAACACATCTTGCACAGTATTAGACCTTAAACACCTTTTTTGCTCAATATCCTGCACAACATTAGTCTCATGGAAAAGTACTTGTATAGCCTGTCTTATGTGTATAGTTTAAGTATTATTTTATTTTATAATATTTGTTAGTTATGCAGGGCAGCACGGTGGTGCAGTGGGTAGCACAATCGCCTCACAGCAAGAAGGTCGCTGGTTCGAGCCCTGGCTGGGTCAGTTGGGATTTCTGTGTGGAGTTTGCATGTTCTCCCCGTGTTTGCGTGGATTTCCTCTGGGTGCTCCGGTTTCCCCCACAAGTCCAAAGACATGCGGTACAGGTGAATTGGGTAAGCTAAATTGTCCGTAGTGTATCAGTGTGAATGGGTGTGAATGGATGTTTCCCAGTGATGGGTTGCAGCTGGAAGGGCATCCGCTGTGTAAAACATATGCTGGATAAGTTGGCGGTTCATTCCGCTGTGGCGACGCCAGATTAATAAAGGGACTAAGCCGAAAAGAAAATGAATGAATGAATGTTAGTTATGCATAGGTTTTTTTTATAATAGCTATAATAGCTCAATTCCGTGACATAAAGTCAGAATTCTGAGATATTAAAGTTGCAATTCTGAGTTGGTCAAAATTCTGAGATATAAAGTCGATCTGGCCTAAATGTGTGTGACCTAATTGCACTCTGTCTCTATGGGCTAATGCAATTCATCCGCGCATGCATTTTTAACACTCTATTTAAGGTCGGTCTCCATAACAGGAAACTTCTTTATAACTGGCAATTCTGACTTTATATCATGCAATTGCGACTATTTCTCAGAATAACAAGATATAAAGTCAGAATTTTGACTTTCTAACTCAGGTTTCTGGCTTTTTATCTCAAAATTCTGACTTTATAACTCAGAGTTTAATTGCGAATTTTTATCAGGAAAAAAAAAGAGATAAAAAAGATACAATAACCTTTAATTCTTTTATTAAGTGGCAAGAAATGGGCTTCCGTTGTTTCTTGCAAGGACTAATCTTTTCGCTTAATAGGATCTTGATGTATCATAAGGAACCACAGGGAATTCATTTTGTTTTGCTTGTGTATTCTTTACATCTAAAGTCCTGGTGGTTGTTGACTTGTATTTTATCTAAACCAAGGCCCACAATTTCAGCTATAACTTCTTTAATGTTCTAGTGTAGGAAAAAAAAACCTACTGTACAATTTTGATGGCCTGAGGGTGAACAAATTTTGTTTATGAGCAAACACTTTGCATAAAATAACAACAATTTGCATACAATCAATAAAGAATTTTTGCAGTTGGCCAAGAAAACGTTAAAGGTCTAGTTTCTAGTCTACTGTACATACTGTAGCTGTCAATTCAAATCAGCCCAACTTTCCATAAAGACAAAATCAGAGCTGTCCGTGGTTCTGAAGCCACTGTTGATCATACAGTGGCAAAGTTTGATGACTCCACATTCACAGGTCAATGAAAAGTTCAGTGTTTTAGTGATATTCTCTGAAGGCCATTTAAACTTTAGAAGGGAAAAAACCCCAAAACACAATATTATTTTTACATTTAATACTTAAAAATACAGGTGTAATGGGAAAAAAAACATATTTTTGGGGGGGAAATGGTCAATGTGAACTTACTACCACTAAGCTTCAGTAACTATAAAACCTCATGTCTTTCAAGCCCAAAGCAAATACTTAAACCAGATCACAGTTGTCTTTAATCAAGCTCATTTGCTGTTCTAGAAAACAATGTTATTGGATAAAAAGCATTAATGTGGTCGACGGACAAAATAAACACCAACTTTATAAGCAACATGTTTCCCAAACCAAAGCTACAAACCCACATGTACATTACACACGGTTTAGTTTGGGCCAGAAAGGCCTGTCTGTGAGAGATCTCATGCTATCTTGCCATCCCAACAGGATGCTTTCATGTTTCTATATTACATTTGACAAGTAATCTTGGTCTAATCCCAGCGCAGAGGAAAAAGAAGAAAAACACCCGCTCCGCTTTGGTTGTATAAGCTTACATTCAAATGCAGAATATGGCTTCGTATTAGTTTGAAAATTCAGTTCTCTCTTCTCCTGAAGGGTCGGAGTTGGCAGGCGTTCGCTCTCTCTGTTTCTCTCACTCACTCGAGCCGAATTGATAAACACATGCTTCATCTCAGCCAAAGCCAAGGCAAATGTTTGACACACCTGCTGAACAGAAATTGGAAACCTCCAGAGATCATAACAGATCCAAATCGCAGTCTGAAATGGCCCTGTGTTTAACACGCGCTGTAAGTGCAGTCTGAAAAGCCACTATATTTAGCGCGTTCACTCTTTTATGTTGGCTGACATAAGGTTAGACACATTTTGGAGACCTGTTGATCGCTAATGATAGGAGAGCACCTCTGTTACTGGAACTCCTTGGGCTTGGCTCAGTGTCACTGCATCCAGGTCCAAAAATACGCAGCGGTGCCGTGCCGCTACCCTCGGGGCTGTTAAAATCAGCCCTGTCTATTGCTGCTCTCCAAGCAACCTTTCTGGAATGAAATATTCACAGCTGCTCCTGTGGTTTGGTCAACAAGCCACAGATTCCTTTGGGGAAAGAGTGAAGTTGTGAAGCTGTGAAGGTCACAATATATATTTCAGCTAAAACCAACAAATGGGAATTCCTTCAGCGCCGCGCTCTGAATATGTATGATGCATTTGAATCAGTTTCTCCCTGCGAGAGCCAAATGACTCTGTGGCTCTTTCATGAGTCAGCAGGGGACTGCAGTCTTATAAAACAGGTATTTGTATTTATCTTTCTTGTTTATTTCTTTATTAATGCCATTTGGTTGTAGTTCTAGTAGTTATCGGAACAAACTATATGTAATTCTGAGAATAAATTAGATGATTTTATTCATATTAAACTTTTTTCAAAGGTGCAGGAGACCCCAGGGGGACTATAACTTAGTTCTAAGGGGTCTCTGGAAATCTTGAGAAAAAGCTACATTTTTTAAAGGTTTTCCTTAAGATCATCACTTTATGAAACAAATAAGTAAAAGTACATTAAAATACTGTAAAAATTATAATAATTATAAAATTATTAATACAAAAAATATAAAAAATATTCTCAATTTATTTTTAAGTACAATTCTTGCTATTGGCAAAACCATTAGATAAGACTATTAGCTCACACTAATAATTTGCTGCTTATTAACAGTTAGTAAGCTATAGTTCAGTTTAGGTACTGGGTAGAATTAGGGATGTAAGACAATACTTTAGGTATACTAATAAACAGCCAATATCTTAATAATAGGTAGGTAAAAAGCTCATAGTTAACAATGGGAATTATAGGCCTACTAAAAGTAGAGTGTAACCCAAAAAAACATAACACAGTTTAAATTGTTCAAAAATGTATTGAAAAAGGCCTCATGGTGGCACAGTGGGTGGCACGATCACCTAACAGCAAGAAGGTCACTGGTTCGAGCCTCGGCTGGGTCAGTTGCCATTTCTGTGTGGAGTTTGCATGTTCTCCCCATGTTGGCGTGGGTTTCCTCCGGGTGCTCCGGTGTCCCTCACAAGTCCAAAGACATGCGGTATATGAATTGGGTAAGCTAAATTGTCCGTAGTGTATGTGTGTGAATGAGTGTGTATGGATGTTTCCCAGTGATGGGTTGCAGCTGGAAGGGCTTCTGCTGCGTAAAACATATGCTGGATAAGTTGGCGGTTCATTCCGCTGTGGCGACCCTAGATTAATAAAGGGACTAAGCTGAAAAGAAAATGAATGAATGAATGTATTTAAAAAAATAAAAATAAAATGTACATTATAATGCAGCTTAACATAAACTAAATTGTCCTAATAGTATTTTATATATGTTTTTCGTTTTTGTTTTAAATAGGCCTTGTTTTACCGTTTACAATAGAAATGAGAGTAGATAAATTATTTATACGTCGTCTGGTGGTTCCTTAACAAGCTAATTTCAATTACAATTTAATTTAAAGGAATGTAAATTGTTTTGTTTCTTCTGGTGACTAACATTAAACAAGACCAATAAACAAGAAAACGAGGTAACGTTTATGTTGTTATAAAACATTATGCGTAGTATGAAACGTTGTCCCTACCTTAAACTGAATTTGCTCACATTTGTTTGTAAAATTAGTTTTTAGTTTCTTCTCTTCAACCGAGAGATTCGTTTGGCTACACGAGGCACCTGTTCAATTCACTAAATAACGAATCAAATCATTTAAAATGACTTATGCAATATGCCCTGCATTTACTGATTCACTAAAAAACGACTCAAAAGAGTCCGTCACTCGGACTAAACGATCACGTGTCTGTTTTTCGGTGCCGCTGAATATGATTTCGACGGTGCTACACATAACGAACCGAGCATGATACGACTCAAAACACTGGATCCCAGTCTGTAGTCTTGAATCAATTTCGGTGTAATTGTACATGAAAAGATGTTTACGAACCACCCAAAAGACCTTCTAAACAAACACATCAGTACTCGAACTCACAACAGAGTCAACGTCATGTTCCCATGTGAAAGCATGAGAGGCATTGATAAAAGGTAAGACTTCAGTCCAAAGTTTCTCAGTTTTAACTTGCTAATCGCTGGAGCAGCTCTATAGTTTTGAGAGGAGGAAAAGCGTTAGGCATACATTAACATTAGCGATAATCAGAATCAGCTCATATTCTACTGCCAGTATTTACATACACACCACATGCCCTTCATAATGAGTCTTTGAAGACAGAGGCAGACTAGCATTCAGTATTATGATGATGACTGAAAAGTTGACTTGAACTTTCTGAGCGTGGACATAGATTTATATGTGTGTTTGATAGCAGCTGAAATGTATAAACAAGATGAATGTTTTCAATTCCGAGTACCAGACATTTTGGGCACAAGTGAACCCGGATACTTGGACAATATGTGTGGCAGTGACATTGTGTGTTTTGAGTTTTTGAATGTTTTTGGTGATCATAATTATCGCTGGGTTTTTTTGTTTATTTTTGAAACAGTAACGTGTGGTTTCAGTTATGAGAGTGACAGAAAATCTTACTGAAGGGAGAAGAGAACCCGACTCTCTTGAAGAACATCTTGAATGTAAAACTGAAAATGTATTAATGGACATTTCAGAAAGGTTTCTCTTGGAATAACATTGGAAATTTTGTCAAAAATTACTAGAAAACTATTAT